>JAUCMX010000012.1:19121355-19213855 GCA_033459395.1 Hemibagrus guttatus
GATTCAGGCTCGAAAAAACGGACTAATGGGTGCGAATATTGCCTTTAGCAATCGATAAGCGCGTAATCCTCAAACATCATGAAACATAAGAAAAAATGTCATTCTATTCCAGACAGTCCATCATAGCAGCACAAGCCTCAATTGCAAAGATTATTTACTCTAGAGGTCGCTTGGCAGCTTGTCAGCAGTTTATGATTACAGTGAGAAGAAAAAGGCCTGCTGTAGAGGTTCTGATGCTTTTGCTTCAGTATCTGTGCTGAGAGGGTTGAGGCTGAAGGAGAACACAGATATGTGGATGCTTACTATGGGAAGTGGTAGCTTAATGGTTAAGGTATTGGATTATTGAGTGGAAGGTTGCCAGTTTGAATCCCAGGTCCACCAAGCTTGCCCCATGAGCAAGGCCCTTTACTCTAGTTGTTCAGATGTAAGAAATGAGATCAGCTTGAGAACAAACCTTCTGGATCAGAGCATCTGCGAAAAGGCAGTAATGTGAATGTTATTAGAGTGTGACGTAAATAGACACATGACATCTGACCTTTGTGTATCAGATATGTATGTGAATTAAAATATTAGACTCACTTCCTGTCACATTGTTTCAAATGTTAGATGCCGCTTACTGTCATGGAGTCTGTCAAAAAAAATCAAATAATCTTAAACAGCAAGTTAATAAACAGGTACAGATCAAGGGCTCAGCAAGTAACACAACTTGGGTCAGGAAAGATATACAGAAATTAAGGCACAGAAAAGGGATCATACTGTAAGATCATACACGTAAAACAAGAACGGAGTGAAAGCTGAGCATATATTTCACAACAAACCGAATGAATAAAAGTACAGGGAAGCGTTTGTGTGCTCTAGAGTGTGTGGTCCTGGGCAGCCATATTTATAGGCTGCAATGTAAATAGAGCTCATGAATTGCTGTGATGCGCACTTAAAATAAAAAAAACAAACCAAAAAAAACCTGGCTTACGAACACAAACGTAACCCATCAAGCCAGATTAATTTGAGGGTTTTTCCTTCATTCGTGGTTTATAACGAAAATGTACTTTTTCATTTTTATAGTATTTAAAAAAAAATTCAATATGTCCCTCAAAGCCATTAATCGGAGGTATACTGACTAATTTGAAAGGAGGCATTGGTGGCTCAGTGGTAGGTTACTCGCCTATCATGCGGAAGGCCCGGGTTCGATTCCAGCCAATGCCTCCACCCCAGCCACTGGATGCAGTGCTGGTCCCAAGCCCGGAAAAATGGGAGGGTTGCGTCAGGAAGGGCATCCGGTGTAAAACATTTGCCAAGTTGTTGTGCGGACCAGTTGGTCCGCTGTGGCGACCCCGAACAGGGAGCAGCCGAAAGCAACTTCATACTGACTAATTTGAATGTAACCAGTAGTTTCAGCAGTTTGACTCTTTTGCAAGTCCTACATTGCATGTGATGTAGTTCATGAAATTATTTTTTGTAAATCACACACTTTTTGCATACGCAATTTAGCATGTTATCTTTAAAAAGTTCAGGATATCTACACGCTGTCCTTATTTACATTTCTGCCATTAGGCAGACACCCTTATCCAGAGTGACTTAAAATTTATCTAATTTATATACAACTGAGCAATTGAGGGTTAAGAGCCTTGCTCAGGTGCTCAGCATTGGCAGCTATTGGTGGACCTGGGATTCAAACTCACAACCTTCCAGTCTTAACCACTGAGCTACCACATCTCACAATTGCTTCCAGAAAATAGCTGTGGTTTTGTGCCTTGACAACAGAAAAAAAATGAATTCTGAAAGTTTATTTGTATAGCACTTCTAACAATAGATATTCACACAAAGCAGTTTCACAAGAATATAAACGATATATTTTTAAGTTTATATTTATATCTAATGAGAAAGCCAGAGGAAACGGTGGAAAGGAAAAACTCACTAAAAGGAATCAGATGTATGATGTTTGACAAGAGATTTGTGCCAAAAAAAAAGCAGTTCAGCGGAGACTTGTGTTTGAAGTAGAAGGAGAAAACAACAGTCCAAACACTCGTCAATACCGAGCTCTATCCCCCTGCTGAAATCCATAAGCCATGCTCCACATCATGCACCTAACACTGTGAATGATAAAGGTGTGTGTTTTCTTTCAGGTGAAGCTGAAGCCTCCCATCACCCCCGTGTTACACTGCAGTTCAGTCAGAGCAAATGGATCAGAGTTAGGAGGTAAGTACTGCTATATGAAACAGAGGAGGAAAAGTCTACATCACTGTAATCACGGGCGTGGATTTCGTTTGGACATTGAGTGAATGAGAGAACTCAAAAATAAATCTGTTGATAGAGAACAGTGTGATTCGGTGTCCAGCGTGATCAACCTTCATGTTATTGATAATAATGGAAACTATTAAAATAGAATTTAGCTAATGTAACACAAGTCTGTTGTTATATTGATAGTTACGGCTAGCTAGCTATAATATATGTCATTAGCTAGATTACACCATATGTTCCTTCCTTTTTTCTGAGAACGTTTTTATTTTTACTCTACTTCTCTGACCAGGGATGCTAAATGCTCTGCAAAATAGTCTGTATCAGCTTTGATACAGATATCTGATTAATCAGGACAAACTCACAGTCGATTTAGGACACTGTAATGTATAAAATACAGCGTTTCAGTTTCAGTTAATAATGCTATAATCATTGGGTTGTAAATGCTAATTCGGATTAGTGAGGGGTTAGCCTGGAAACTTTCCCCCGCCTGTAATAAAAATGCATGTACAAAATACAAGTATTTAATTCTGGACTTGTCTAAATATGTCATGATCAGTGCTGATATACGCCTTGAAACACTCCATGTTGTCCAAAACCTAGCCACAAAAGGTCAAAACCTCAACTCCTCAGTCACAGACAGTCTTCTGTTTATTACGTCCACGTATATTTTTCACATTCTAAGCAATCAGCTATCTGACAGAGAGACAGATGAATAGAAAGATTAAATATGCTCAGAGCGCAGGCTTGTGCTTGACTGTGAATAAGCTGTTAGGAGGAATAAAACTCAAGCGGCTCAGTGTAGCGTGTGTGATAGCACCAGCCTTGTTTGATTTTTTCTTTCCTCAAGTGCATTCTGTGTATTCTATTATCATAATGAGTAATTCATTTCTGCCTGTATGTGAAGATTTGGGGCAGTGTTTACCAGGAGTGTGTGTATGTGTCAATCATATTTGATTATTTGGCCTTCTAGCCTAGTGAAAATAAACAGGAACTTGATTTTGAAGAGGTCATAGTTAAGAAAGCTGCATTTACAGTAGCAGTTTATATAAGCATAACTTGCGATTATAGCTCTAAGAATAGAAATTGAAGCAAGCTAAGTATGCTTCAGTGTGAAAGGAAATCACAAGAAAGCAGGGACCTCTCTCTCTCTCTCTCTCTCTCTCTCTCTCTCTCTCTCTCTCTCTCTCTCTCTCTCTCTCTCTCTCTCTCTCTCTGCCCTGTTTAGTTTCGATGTAGGTGGCCAGATTTTCATCTGAGTGGACAATTTATTAAAATATAGATATTTGCCTAAATGTGAGAACCAATTAAATGGTGAAGAGTGCAGCAGTGGTATAAAACTGTCAAGTGTTCAAGGTTAAAATGAGGATTGTTAATGCATTAAAGCCTTTAGTTGCTCTTTGTCTCTCTCAGAGTCCATATGGGAGCTTCCACCACGACATGAAGGCTGTGTGTGTGTGTGTGTGTGTGTGTGTGTATGTGTGTGTGTGTGTGTGTGTGTGTGTGTGTGTGCTCTCCCAGCATGAGCAGCATCATTAACTCGGAATGAACGGCTAACGGCTCATATAGCATGATCTGTCACATGCTTTTTTTTAAGCCTGAGGAGACACACAGAAGGCCTGAATTGTTAAAGATAAGCGCTCCTCCTGGAGGAAGGACTTGTGTCTGTGACTGTCAGGTGTTCAGTAATGTGACCCAGTGTTTCAGTTAAGGAAACAACTACAATACATAGTTCACTAAGCACCTTAACTGTCAGTCAATGGCAGGGTCACCATGGTGACGGCGATGTGGTGCAATCCATCATTACGACATGACATGGCACCTGTCTGGCGAAAAGTGCTTCCTCTCTCTCCTTGTCTCGTATGAGTCTGTCTCACTCCTTCTTTTTCTGTCTCTGCTTCCATTCAACAGCACACACACACACACACACACACACATACACACACACACACACACTATCCTTGTAAGGACCTTCCACTGACATAATAATTAATGCTGTTAATTAATGCTTTACTATACCTAACCCTATCCCTAACCGGTACCACATTCACTATAATGAATGCTTGTAGCTCTGTAGGGTTATGACAGTGGGGCACAGTGGCTTAGTGACTCGCACCAGAGGGTTCGGGATTCGGTTCCCACGTCTGCGCTGTGTGTGTTTGCATGTTCTCCACATGTTTCTGGGGTTTACTTTGGGTTATGCGTTATAGGCTGAACAGCATCTTAAGTTATTAGTTGTGTATGTGTGTGTGTGTGTCTGTGTGTGTGATTGTGTGCTGTGATGGGTTGGCACCCTGTCTAGGGTGTCCCCTGCCTTGTGCCCCAAGTCTCCCCAACTAGGATAGGCAGTATAAAAAATGTTTGACTTTTTGAACTGGAGTTGGTAAAAAAAATATTGAAATCATTGAATCCCTATAAAAACATGACCTCATTCACACAGACACACATACACACTCACACACACCCTCCATTTGCTACCGACTGAAAGCAATGACACAATGCTGGTTTAGTCAACATAAGCAGCACTCTGTTGATGATATAAACACACACACAGTATGAGAAGGAAGCTAGTGTTACTTCTCCCACAGCGAAAGAAAATGTAACCTTTTTCATCTACATTCTATCAACTAAAAGGTCTCTTCTGTCTCTCACACAGAGTGGACTGCTGGACCTGGGGTCAGGGGAATGTCTGGAGCTATCTCTCTACAGGTAAATACCCTACATCATGTATCACACTCGTCCTCACAGCCATGCAATGACACCCTTCACCACAGGGCTTTGTGTTTTCTCGGCTCTAAGAACACAGTCCTAAAGTCTCTTTCAAACCCTTTGCAGCACACTCCTCTATAAAGCTATAATATATATCTATAATTATAAATTGGTATTTCATGTAGAACAGGGATTGCGTAACCATACTTGTCCTGATTCTTTCATAATGTATTCCATCATATTTAATGTTAAAATTCTGACAGCCGATGACTCAGCTGTTCTGACAGCCAGGGAAAGTTCAGTCCACCACCTGAGTGCATTCTTTATGAGGTGTATTCTTTCATTAAATCGTGCAATTTTCAGGAAATTTCTTAGGAGATATTTACTGAGCCCATTTTAGCATGGTAATCTTCGCAACTACACCACGTGCCCTTATGTGGTTCGACAATATCGAAATATCAGCCTTTTATTCTCAAACCTGTTATTAAGATAGGGTTACAGGCATGCTTGTATTATACTTGCCCTATAAGCTGCAAGCGCACTCAGTGCTTTTGTAAAAGACTGAAAGTGTTCCAGTCTGACAACATAGCTGGCAGCCGTACTTAAAAAAATAGCTGCTTCCTATAGGTTTATGTATAAAATATGGTTATTGGTCTGGGAAAATCTGCCAGATATTTCTATTGCTGCTGAATTCTGAAGAATGAACAGACGATGAAATATCTGTGCTAGTAAAAAAGTAGCTAAGTTTTTTTTTTCAGCTTTATATCGTAAATGGATGGTTTTGTATGACTTTTTTGAGATCTTGCACTGAGTGAAGAAAGGTGATTCTGCCTTAGTCAGCCATTTTGTTAGCCATCATGTTAGTGAAAGATGTCCTGGTGTCACATTACATGTACGTATACTCTCAGGTGTCTTTTTTTTGTGTGTGTATATATATATATATTATGATGAGTGACAAGACACACACACACACACACACACACACACACACACACACACACACACAGACACACACACACACACACACACATATATATATATATATGTGTGTGTATGTGTGTGTGTGTGTGTGTGTGTGTCTTGTCACTCATCATAAAGTTGTCATGCATGAGAAGAGAGGGTTTAGGAGTGGAGAGCCGAGGCGTGCAGAGAGCAGAGAAGTGGCCTGGAGAATAGAGAGAGAGAGGATTAAAGTGAGAAGATGAGTAGGAAAGACAGGGAAGAAGAGACGAGTTCATGACACCACTGGATGAGAGGACGAGAGCAGGGAAATGGGGACAGGAGCTAGCCTTTTGAGTACTATATATGATTGGTAGTTTTCCTTTGTCTTTTCAGCCAACGTTGACTTGGTATTTGAAATAAAAGGATGGAGTACTAAGAAAGCTATAATGCACAGAACAGACAGAGTAAGGGAAGGATATGAGTCACCATGTGCTGTTTCTTTGACGTATCTTGACAGCAAGCTGTACATTTGGAAATGTTTGAATTTGAAACTCTACAGTTTTCTCTGACATATTTCTGTTCTTTGACTTCTGTACATTTTCCAGGAAACTTACTCGTAGTGACAGTAAAGGCCGATGCTGGAATTAAAATTTTGGACATTTCTGCTTCTCATGAATAGCTGTGTGACAAAAATATTTCAGAATAGAGCTGTCATTGAAACAATAATACCCCTAAAGGGATTATTGTATAATAAATACATTTCTTTATTGTTTATTTTGCTGATTTTTCCTTTTTTTAATGGAAAACCTGTTTACATGCAACACACCTATAGTGGGAGTCTTTCTTTCAAGATATATTTGTGAGCTAATTTTCTTTTCAAGTCAACTAGAACATTATAATTTGCAAATTAAGCTCTCGATCTGTATCATTTGTACTTTCAGAGATATTTTCATGGGAAAGAATTTGTGGTAGTGTGTAAAAAAACAGTGATGCAGTAGGTATTGTTGCTGCCCAACACATGGGCTTCTAAACTAAAGGTTCTCTTGATTCCTTCCATCTCAGTGCTGGTCAGTAGATTGGCAGCACTATGAATTGCCTCTAGGTGTGAATGAGTGTGTGAACATGCCTGCGTGATGCCCTGTGATGGACAGGTATCATGTCTAGGTTGCATTCCTGCTTCACACCCATTGTCCTTAGAATAGACACCAGATTCCCTTCATTCGTGACCAGGATAAAGTGGTTCCTGAAGATGAATGAATAAAGGAATGTTACTGACATTGTCATGTGGGTCTGTGTAGGAAATTGTGTTAATCCAGTGTTGAGAACATTACATAATGTTTCTAATATCTGTCTCATCTAAAGACCTTTATTGTTAGGGTTATGCTTATAGCCATGAGCTTCTAAAATATGTTGAGAAAATTGCCATTAGGCTGTCACTAGTTAACAGGATTTATATTCTCAGTATAGGGGAAAATTATAGATGAAGTGGCTAAAGATTAGGTTTGAAACACTGGGGTTTAAAAAAAAAAAAAACACAGCTAGAATACAGTGATGAATATTTTAACAATGACACTAACCAGGTGAAAACTCTGCAATTAAATTTGGCAGCACACCAGCGGAGGGATAATTCGGGAGGAAACATCTGTGCATATCTCATCAGTTTATCGTGACTGGACCATTAGCTTAGTGGGAATCAGTTCTATGAACATTTTTCCAATGAAATTACATAATACTGAGTAAGCATTGATTAAAAAACCTCAAGCATAAAAGCCCAATCAGGAGTATTAGAACAATTTGTATCATTTGTATGCAGATGCATGGGAAGAAAGATATGATAGCAGAGTGATGAGGAAATAGGAGATAAAATAAGTAAAGTATAGAAGAAATAGGAAGGAAGAAAGGAAGAAAAGGAATCCTCTGCTACTAGAAGACCAAATTCCTTAGGGATCTCTGAGCTAGCAGAAAGGAGTGTGAGAGATTCCCTCTCTTCAGTGGATACAGTGACCGCCTCGGCGCAGTGGTTCAAGGATGATTCGCGCTTTAAATTCGGCTCAATACACCAGCTTAGAGACTGAAATTTAAATACAGTACATCCCACCAGCTTTTCTGCTTGACGTTGATTAAGCAAAGCAGGGTCGTGCTGGGATTCAGAATGGAATCTCTGGTAATACTCAAGCAAATAATAAAGATGAGTTTTGGCTTGAAACTTAATTAAATTACCCTTGCGTTCCCCTGACACTAAGGCAGTTACTATAGCAACAGCAAAAGCCCCCTTTAGTTTGGGAAGTGTTGGAATAGAAGATATTGAGTGAGCTGATTCTAAGCTCATAAGCATGTGTGCGAGGAGTGGAAATAAGCCCTTTGTCATCATAAAGCATAAACTCAAGGTTTTCGGGTGTTAATCTTATTTTCCTTTGCTAGGCTGATGGTAAAAGGAAAGCCACTCTTGCAGAGAGAGATCAGGACACAACACTTGATCGGGCCACCAACGTGCAGAACACATCTGCTGACAGATTTCTGTGGCAGACCCCAATGCACAGGAGAAGGAGCGTTCCTCAGGTATCTCTCCTCACAGAACCCACTATAGGTGGCAGAACGTCTCCCAAACACAGCAGCTCCATATCCTCCATCACAATCACCTCCAGAAAGGTCGTCCGTTCCTCAAGCTTGCCTGATACCAGCATGTCTGACCAGGATAGAAACAGGGAACCCAGCCCTATGGCCTTAAACAATGACATCCAGGACCCAGATCACACAAACCCTCTTTACCCGACAAAGAACATCACACAGAGGAAAGCAGTTGTGGTTAAAATTACTGAACAAAGAGTGGAAACTAGTAGATTTCTGCAGCCAGGTGCTAAAAATGGCCCAGTCTATAGTCACCTTTCAACTCGGACCACTGGAGATCACTGTTTCTCACCCTTTTCCACTATAAGGAGCTGTGATCTTACATCTTCTAGTCTCTACCAGCCCTCAGTAGCTTCCTTAGGTGCGACTGGTAGAAATAATCATATACCAGAAATGTCTAAAATGACCCACAGGGAAAGGCAGTCTCAAGCCCCTTTTTGCCTAGCTACCCAAGAGCCCCAGATGCCGGTGGTGCTTCGGCGGAAAGCCACCATTATCAAGGTGCAGGAGGAAAGAGATAGATTCAGCAGAGATGATGTGAACCACAGAAGAAAAGCAGCATACAGGCACAGCTTCACTGACATGAAACCGCAATCTGACATAACACATATGCTTTCTGGATCCGAGATACGAGATTTGAGTAGCAACACTAAACTATACAAATCCACAGTGTCCCTCCATCTGACATCCACTAATGGAGCTCGTCTGGATGACTCACACACTTCAAGAGGTTCCCAACCTCGGAGGCCTGCTAGTTGTTATGCTAGTCTGTTTAGCTCTGTTGAGCCAAGGGCTGGAGGTTCACAAGATGTTGCAGATCACAGCACAGTTCTTCCCCATGAGACAAATATTGACCTTGCATGCTCGGCTGCCAGCAGCTTAAACAGGTGTTGGAGCACTGAAAGAGGAGCAGGGAGCCATGACAAGATTTATCCAAGGACAGAGAGCTCTGCTTCAGATAAAGGGCAGAGCAAGAGGGAGTCTGCTCTCCTGAGGAACCAGCCTTTAACTCTCATCAAAATGCCAGGTAGGAAACCTCGCAGTGTGTTCAGCTGAATGCATCCAGATTCATGCATGCTTTATGGACTGTGTGGCTGTGATCATTTGTGACAGTCAACTGCTGAGAGCAAAGCATATGCTATAAAAGTGTAGTTCTGGACACACACACACACACACACACACACACACACACACACACACACACACACACACACAGGTTGTCCAAGTTCGTGTGCATTTTGATGCATAATTGATCACAGCGAGTCAGAGAATAGGGATACAGGTGCGGGTTTAATTGAAGCTACAGTACACACAGCTGATAAGTACATTGCTGACTTCTTTACCAAGATACCCTGAAGGAGATCATTATCACACCTGCTCTCCTTCACTCTTCCTCTTTTCTCTCTCTTTCATACTCTTCTTTTCTCCAGTTTTCATTTTCCCACGCAGCTCTCTGCATGCATATTATATTACTAACCTGCTTCTGGCTACATAGCTATCATTTCTTAGGAATTTAGCAATGCGAAAGCTTTAGGCATTCACAGTTTTACAGAAGCCGAATGAACACACACACACACACACACACACACACACACACACACACACACACACGCATACACATATGTGGTGTATTCATAGACACTGCCATACACATATATCGGTATATCAGTGTGTATCAGCTCATTGGACGCATACTCTTTAGTGCATGGGTTCTTTTCCAGATGACACAACCCATGAGAACCATGATGCTATAGTGGCCCTGAATGCAGCCGCCATTATAGCCAATATAAAGATGCAGAGTGAGCAGAAGAAGAAAACCCAGACCAGTGGCAACACAGACGGACAGAAAGGCTCTGCATCCCTGAGAAAAGCTGCAGGTATGCATTTGACTTAAAAATACAGGGATACTTCCTGAGGATTAAAACATGACTGTTAAAGGCAAATAATCAGTTACTGGGAGGTGTGCTGCAGCCCAAAGCAAAGTATACTTACTGTTACCGCTTACTGTAAAGTTCTTGATACTTATAAAAAGTCTCTCACCAGCCTCGTTTTTTATCTTGAAACTAATAAGACAAAACAATTGCAAGTGCTCCTATGCCTATCTGAAGATTTTCCCCATGTACTGCAGAAAAATTCAAAAGAATAGATTTACCTCAGATTGAACTGGGGGGGCACGGTGGCTTGGTGGTTAGCACGTTTGCTTCACACCTCCAGGGTTGGGGGTTTGATTCCCGCCTCCACCGTGTGTGTGGAGTTTGCATGTTCTCCCCGTGCCTTGGGGTTTTCTCCGGGTACTCCGGTTTCCTCCCCCAGTCCAAAGACATGCATTGTAGGTTGATTGGCATCTCTAAATTGTCCGTATTGTGTGAGTGAATGAGAGTGTGTGTGTGCCCTGCGATGGGTTGGCACTCCATCCAGGGTGTATCCTGCCTTGATGCCCAATGATGCCTGAGATGCACAGGCTCCCCGAGAACAGATCAGATAAGCAGTAGACAATGAATGATTGAACTAAACATTTTCTAACAGGAAGTCTGTCTGAATTAGAGACTATTACTGAAGTGACAATACATTTGAAAAAGCACATGAAAAAAATTCCCAGCTTTATTTATTTATTTACTTGCCATACATTTTGAAAAAATAATAATGTATTATATATTGCCTTGTCTCAACCAAATGTCATGTGAGCCTTTCCAGCCAAATAATAATAATAATAATAATAATAATAATAATAATAATAATAATAATAATAATAATAAAAACATGTAATATTTGTATCTGCATTTATATCCATTTACAAAACATTACCTGTTCATTATGGATAATGTATTTATTTCTGGTTACATTCTTAGCCTGGCCTAGCAAGGGTCTCTCAAATTCATGTCTTATCATTGATTTTGCAGTTGGTGGTGTTTAAATTGTTAATTAGATAGATAGATGGGACTGTCCAATTGAGAGATATCGAAAAAAAAAAAGCAGCTAAGTTATTGCACTTAACAATATTGCACACATGAACAGTGTGATCTGACAAGCTTACACACTTTGAAATATATTTATATGTATGTACAATGAAAAATAGAATTTGAAATCAGCAGCTGAACATATGTATTTAACAATAAAAATCAATTCCAAATAAGCAGGATATTGCATGAATATGAAAAAGTACAAATATTAATCTACCTGATCATGTGGAACAATTTAGATATAAAGAACTAAAAATGAAGTAAATATTTGGCTATGTTGTCACCTGACATGACTCCTATGTAAAAAAGCGTGGAGAATCTGTCAGATTCAATCTTCAGGACTGTCGAACCCCTGCGCAAAAATTTACATATATATACATTTAAATATATATACATCCATCTTATTCAGAATGCATTGAAACATAGAAATATTCGAAGCAATATTGCATATTTATTAGCATGCACATACTTTACACTAATGGATGGTTTTAATTCATTCTGGTCAATTTTAAGTGTGTAAAGGTGCTTAAAGCATGACCATATCACAGATTTGCAAGAGGTCTTTAACATAATCGTCTTGCTCAGGGGTATGATAGTGAGGCCTGAAATGCACTGGCTTTAATATACTCAGGATGGTAAGTGTCTCTGTTCTCTGACTCTCTCATGTGTGTAATGGTAATATTGTGTTAGTTCAAGATCATGGATCAGCCGCAGAACACGAAATGGTCCTTTCCATGAACCTAAATTGTCCAGACAGGACTTGCCTGTAATAAGGCTAGCTAATATGGTATTTCTCTCCATAAAAGAGACGCCAAGGGTTAAACAGGGTTTTAGTAATATGATTGCAATAAACTGTAATATACATATACACTGACCAGGCATAACATTATGAACACTTGCCTAATATTGTGTTGGTCCCGCTTTTGCTACAAAAACAGCCCTGACCCGTCATGCACTGTGTATTCTGACACCTGTCTATCAGAACCAGCATTAACTTTTTCAGCAATTTGAGCAACAGTAGCTCGTCTGTTGGATCGGATCACACGGTCCAGCCTTCGCTCCCCACGTGCATCAATGAGCCTTGGCCGTCCATGACCCTGTCACCGGTCCACCACTGTTCCTTCCTTGGACCACTTTTGATAGATACTGAGCACTGCAGACCGGGAACACCCCACAAGAGCTGCAGCTTTGGAGATGCTCTGATCCAGTCGTCTAGCCATCACAATTTGGCCCTCGTTAAACTCGCTCAAATCCTTACGCTCGCCCGTTTTTCATGGTGCAATCCATGAATCGTTGTCAGGGATCCAAGCACGGGCACAGGCAGACAGCAACAAACTAAAAAGAAGTGAAGGTCAAAACTAGTAAAAAGAAAAAAAAAACTCACACAGAACTGGTAGTAGAAAACAAGGCTTTGATAATAGCAGTGTATATGTTGACAAAATAGTCAAGTACAAAACACAGAAGGTGAACACAGTAAGGAAGCAAGCAATGACAGGACAGTGAAAGAGACAGTACTACAACTGAAAGCACTTGATAATGTAAACATGACATGAAACTGGAAACTTCACCATATAGATTTTTAAAAAATAATCTGATTATTTTAATTAGTTGAATTAATTCTGTGATTATCTTGGTGGTTTAAAAGATGTCCAAAAATTTTTTAAACCAACCAATATATCATTGGGCTCCTAGCCCATACTCAAATTTTTTATTTTTCCAATATTCTCAGAATAAATTTTCTCCTTACAATGTGTGACAGATATTTTAGAGTTTGATTCACTTCGACATGACATGTGACTGTCACTGTATTTGTCGAAATATTTGTCTTAATGTGTTCTATATTACGTCAGGAGCCAGTGCTGATGAAGCAAAGACAAGGCATGCAGAGTTTGCTCCGCTCGAGACTACTGATGACGCATTATTATCGCAATCTCACACACTCAGTGTAAGCCTAAGCTCGACTTCTGGATGAAAGATAATGGATAATTGTGACCCTTGACCTTTTCTAGGCCCCTTCTTTGGCATAAATTATGCTTATTAATAAGTTATGTCATGGTCAGCTTTGTGTATCATTACAGAAAGCGCTGGAGCACCAGAGATCAGACTTCATCGGGCAATCTCAAGCACAAGAGAGGCAACACCTGCTCAACACACACACACACCAGCACAATAACCAACATCTGCTCAGGGACAGAGAGGTGAGCAATACCTACACACACACACACACACACACACACACACACACACACACACACACACACACACATCAGCACCAACACCTCACGGACAGACACACATATACATGCATGCCTTATGCATGCACAACACACACACACATGTTGGCATTATGAATGCCATCATATAGCTAACACACACATACACATACAGAGCAATGGAAGTGCATTATGGGTATTCTGTATGCTCTGGGGCACATTTCAACAACAACTTGGTTTACTGTGGGATTACATGAACTACAAAATAGCAAAACTCTCGAACTAGCACTTGTCAGGACAGTCGTTTTCTAATAGTGTGCACAAAGGACAGGACACTGTAGATGGGTGGATGGAGCACCAAATAATTTCAGAGTCACACACACTCATTCAGACGATTTAGAGTTGCCAATAAGCCTATAATACATGGCTTTGGATTGGGGATGAAACTGGAGTACCTGGAAGAAACCTCCACGTCATACAAGGTGGAGGTGGTGGGACTCAAACCCATCTCTCTCTCTCTCTCTCTCTCTCTCTCTCTCTCTCTCTCTCTCTCTCTCTCTCTCTCTCTCTCTCTCTCTCTCTCTCTCTCTCTCTCTCTCTCTCTCTCTCTCTCTCTCCCTCCTTGTTATGTGTATACAGCTTTAGAGTGTTTCACTGGTGTATCAAATTAAGGAAACATATATCTACACACAAATTTTTAGTAGAAAAGTGGAGAATAATTCTTCATCCAAAATAAACCATCAAAAACCATAAAATTCAACCAATTCGGCATGGTGGCTAGAACGTTTGCCTCACACCTCTAGGGTTGGGGGTTCGATCCCCACCGCCGCCGTGTGTGTGGAGTTTGCATGTTCTCCCCGTGCCTCGGGGGTTTCCTCTGGGTACTCCGATTTCCTCCCCCGGTCCAAAGACATGCATTGTATGTTGATCGGCATCTCTAAATTGTCCGTAGTGTCTGATTGCATGAGTGTGTGTGTGTGCCTTGTGATGGGTTGGCACTCCATCCAGGGTGTATCCTGCCTTGATGCCAAATGATGCCTGAGATAGGCACATGCTCCCCGTGACCCGAGAATAGATCGGATAAGCAGTACAGACAATGGAAAAAAAAAAGATTAGTAATATTAATTAAAATACATGTGAATTTTAAGTACACTTGAATTTCTTATAATAAAATTAATGAAAAAACATAAAAGATACCAGTTCAAAGTTTTAATGTCAATGACATGTTAATAGTATTTATTACTTAAATAATGATTATTTATTATTTTATATATATATTAATTATTTATTATTAATAGTAGTTATGAAGTTGGGGGCACGGTGGCTTAGTGGTTAGCATGTTTGCCTCACACCTCCAGGGTTGGGGGTTCGATTCCTGCCTCCGCCGTGTGTGTGGAGTTTGCATGTTCTCCCCGTGCCTCGGGGGTTTCCTCCGGGTACTCCGGTTTCCTCCCCCAATCCAAAGACATGCATTGTAGGTTGATTGGCATCTCTAAATTGTTCGTAGTGTGTGATTGCGTGAGTGAATGAGAGTGTGTGTGTGTGCCCTGCAATGGGTTGGTACTCCGTCCTTGTATCCTGCCTTGATGCCCAATGACGCCTGAGATAGGCACAGGCTTCCCGTGACCCGAGAATAGTTCGGATAAGCGGTAGACAATGAATGAATGAGTTATGAAGTTGAACTGACGCCACCTGTTGCACAACACTTCTACAGAGGAAATCCTGACCCCTGCTGGACAAAAGTGTCAAACATACAAATAGCATAAACAATCACTGAAGCATTCATCTTGTGTTTATAAGCAATGGAGCACACTTTCTGGAAAAAAATGGTACTTTCATGTTGTTTGGAGGTACTGTTGTCATTTGTACCGTTTGATATGTATCTGTTAACAGGAAAGGTGGATGTGTTGTAGCTTTAAAAATGTTTCAGATAACTGGACCATAATTAACTGTTATCTTTAAAGGTACACTACATGCACAGTTCTGGATAAAAGATGCATAGTAAAGGTACTAAAAGTGTACACTTCAGGATCCATGTGACAAGGAAAGCTACAGTTTTTTCCTGAGAGTGCAGGGAATTTTTGGTCCTGTATTATTCAGTTCGTGTAAAATTCAGTCTGATTTTGTTGAAGAGCTTAGAGGACATACAATGAAAAGATAAATTTAGAGGTTAGAAACTTTCCAAAAGCTTCAGCATTGATTTCCAGATGATGGTATGATACAAAGCACCATGCTGGCTCTTTTGCAGAGGTAGCATTGCTCTCATATAATTCAAATCCACTCAAATATCTCAGCAAATGCACCACTACAGTGCCAATAGGCTTTCTCTTGCTTAGTCCTCATAGTAGATACTGTGGGCCTGGTTCAGGAGTGTTTAGATCAGAATCATCCCTATTTTACAAAACCAGCACAAAATTCACTGTTATGAGCATAGAGTGAGAGTGGAAGTGTGGTAATGAGATGTGTGTGCGTTCTGGAGATAACGTTTTTGAATCGGCAGACCAAAATATCTTGGGGAAGCAGATGCAACAGCAGTTCAGACAGTGAGTTCTAATCTGAGCTGTACTCATATACCACATTTCCTCCTCCTCTCTGTATCTCTCATACCGTTTTTTCAGTCTCTCTTACTCACGCCTACTGATATTCCTGTATCATGGCTATCTTTATTCGTCGTGAGTGAGGAGTTTTGTGTCCCTGACTGCAGGGCTTTACTGCTCTCATTGCATTTTTCCTCAGTCTGTTTGTCTCTGTACTGCTGAAGCAACTCCATCTGATATGAAAAGTTTGTGTTATTATGTTTCAGGCTGATTTTCAAAGCAGGAAAGCCTCAGGGTAAATAATCCCAATTGATTGTGAGTGTTGCATGGCCCAGAGTGTCTGCACTATCGTTCAGCCTAAAGCTGTCTCGCGTCTCCATATTGGTAATAGCATCTGCAAGCCATCAGGCTTAATCGACTTGTTCTCTATTTATCTTTAGATTTGTTGAGTGTGAGATGTGTGTAAGATTAACAACCAATGCAGACCTTTTTTATTGGTCTCACAAGATACTGTACGATGGTCCCATAACATAAGACATAACCAACTGGGAATAATGGGATTATATGCAAACTAAAGCGCTAATGTTTCTCAGTGCTAATAAAATGAATTAAATTCTATATATTGGGTGCTTTAATAGGCCGGATACAACCCTGTTATTCCTGTGCTAGATGTGTGGGTCTGTGTGTGCCCAGTGATACACAGGCATGTCAAAGTGTATTCCTGCCTAGTGTTCCCAGGACCACCACAGTAAAGTAGAAAAGGAATATAATACTTTAAATAAAGAAGAATGTCACTAGCTAATTGTATTCTGAGCTCTTTTTGTGAAGGTAAATTTATAGTAATCCAGTTTACTCAGTATTTATCACTTACCCTTTACATCCCAGTCATGTTTGTCATCCAAGTCCACAAACATTAAACTTCCAGTCAAGTGGAGTTCATTCACATCCACTTCATGAAGTATATATAGCAGTGTCCTAATTAAGCAGCATTAAGCTAGCTATCCAGCTCTCAAAGCACAAAGCACATTCACTTGAATGAACATAAATAGTGTATGCATTAATTTTGCACGTTAATTAGGATATCACATTAGCTAGATTAACTACATTTTGACTGCATAGGCTTTTGGCATCCTCCATGGTAATGTTGTGTCTCCCCTCAACCACTGCTCCAAACAGCGTAGTAAGGTGAAAGATGCAGCTACTTGCCCTAAAATCCCACAAACTGTGACTTTAATTCTCTGTGGTTGGTCCAAGTGGCATTCCAGAAACCCATATAACATTGTTCCAACCCTAATCCCAGTGGGTCAGAGCCCATATAAATGTTCAATAATGGGAGAACGGCCTTTTGTCCTACATGCTTGATTACTTGCTGTAAAGAGCCCTTTGTGATGCAGCACTAACAACACAGAAGAGAAAAACTGACTCTTAACTGTGGAGCACGATGGCTGTGTGCCGGATCTACACACTATAGGTTGTTTGAAACCTTTGGCATTTGGATTTTTAGTGACTGAGTGAGTGGTGTGTGTGTGTGTGTGTGTGTGTGTGTGTGTGTGTGTGTGTGTGTGGGTGTTTGTACATTAGGTGTAGTTTCACACAATATCATAAAAACATAATAATAAGAATAAAAAAAGAATATATATATATATATATATATAATATATATATATATATATATATATATATATATATAGAGAGAGAGAGAGAGAGAGAGAGAGAGAGAGAGAGTGTATATATATTATATTATATATATATATATATGTTATGAGCAAAAAATATATAATTTTTTATTCATGTGACCAGCAGGTGGCACTGTTTTGAGTTTGCTCCTGCATACACAGGTCATGGCTGCTCTAAGGCACAACAAGGTTGATGTCAATACACTGAAGTGTTGCAGAATACATTCCATCATATTTATATAATCGTTAACACATTATATGCGTATGGTTTGGTCTATCAAATATCATTGAATGATTTCTTTTATCTCTATTGCTGAAGATAATTTGAGCAAAATTTGCTGAACATCTGACAAACAGTCTACGAGGAGTTTAAAAAAAATAAATAAAAAATCACCAGCTAAGGCATATTTAGTGTCACCAGGACAATAGGCTAAAGAAATGCAAAGTTGTTGATATTTTTTTTTACCACAAGGTGGTGCTGCAACCAAACATTTTGAGTACCTTCAACGCATAAGGTCGATAACGAACTGTTTTGTAAATGCTTTTGTGAAATGCAGCATCTTAAACCACAATTCAAATAGGCAGATAGCTGAAATGGTCAACATAGTAAAATTGGGTAGTAAAATAACCACCTTAACTACACTAGTATGTGTTTTGTTTGTTTGTTAATGTATTAATTAGCACATGGGGTAAACTAAATCAAACATGATCTATGAGAATATGAGTTAACCATGCATCATTATATATTTTCTTCTTTCGGCTTTTCCCTTCAGGGGTCGCCACAGCGAATCAGCATTCTCCTACCAATATACTCACTCTTCCTCCTCTGAACATGTCCAAACCATCTTAATCTGGCCTCCCTAACTTTGTCCCCCAAACGTCCAACATGAGCTGTCCCTCTGATGTACTCGTTCCTAATCCTGTCCAATCTTGTCCCTCCCAAAGAGAACCTCAACATCTTCAGCTCTGCTACCTCTAGCTCTGACTCCTGTCTCTTCCTCAGCGACACTGTCTCTAAACCATACAGCATGGCCGGTCTCACCACTGTCCTGTACACCTTCCCCTTGATTCTCGCTGATATTTTCCTATCACACAGAACTCCCGACACCTTTCTCCACCCATTCCAACCTGCCTGCACTCGCTTCTTTACCTCTTTCACACACTCTCCATTACTCTGGACTGTTGACCCCAAGTACTTAAACTCCTGTACCTTCTTCACCTCTTCACCCTGTAACCTTACTGTTCCACTTCCCTCCCTTTCATTCACACACATGTACTCAGTCTTACTACGACTGACTTTCATTCCTCTTCTCTTCAGCGCAAACCTCCACCTCTCCAGGTTTTCCTCCACCTGCTCCCTGCTCTCACTACAGATCACAATATCATCTGCAAACATCATTGTCCAAGGAGACTCCTGTCTGACCTCCTCTGACAACTTGTCCCACCAATCACCATAGCAAACAGGAAGGGGCTCAGAGCCGATCCCTGATGCAGTCCCACCTCCGCTTTGAACTCCTCTGTCTGACCTACAGCACACCTCACCACTGTCCTGCTCCTCTCATACATGTCCTGCACCACTCTGACATACTTCTCTGCTACTCCTGACTTCCTCATACAGTACCACAGCTCTTCTTTTGGCACCCTGTCATCATCTCATAAATACATAACATTATGAGCAGTGACAGGTGAAGTGAATAACACTGATTATCTCCTCATCATGGCACCTGTTAGTGGGTGGGATAAATTAGGCAGCAAGTGAACATTTTGTGCTCAAAGTTGATGTTAGAAGCAGGAAAAATGGGCAAGCGTAAGGATTTGAGCGAGTTTGACAAGGGCCAAATTGTGATGGCTAGACCACTGGATCAGAGCATCTCCAAAACTGCAGCTCTTGTGAAGTGTTCCCAGTCTGCAGTGGTCAGTTTCTATCAAAAGTGGTCCAAGGAAGGAACAGTGGTGAACCGGCGACAGGGTCATGGATGGCCAAGGCCCATTGATGGCTGGCCCGTGTGGTCCGATCCAACAGACTGTTGCTCAAATTACTGAAGAAGTTAATGCTGGTTCTGATAGAAAGGTGTCAGAATACATGGTGCATGATGGGTCAGGGCTGTTTTGGCAGCAAAAGGGGGACCACCACAATATTCGACAGGTGGTCATCAGGTGTATATGGTAATTGTTTACATGTTAATTCTTACATGTTAATTATTACATTAACTAACAAATATGTACTAACATGTCCTTAAGTTGGTCGCTATTAACGCGTCTATTCATAAAACCTATGGCATAGTTAAGGTTAGCTCTTCATTAGTTGGTGATTAGTACATGTCTTAACTCATCATTAGTTCATTTTTAAGTAAGTATTACCCAGAAATCTTTCATGTCATGTCAGCGATTATTCATATTACAACCCCAAGTGTATGTACCTATAACAACTGTAACTATAAAAACAATAACATTTAGTATACTAGTAAACTAACATTTATATCATGGCTGTCTTTACTGTCTGAACATGTGTATGGCTGTCTGAACTACATTTAAGTAAAAACTGACATACAAAATCTGTAAATAGCAAACGTCAGCGTCAAGCTCTTCAAAATTGTAATGACATAAACTGTCCACTAGATGACAATATTGATCAGCCTGTAACAAACCACTGACCAGTGTGTTTGCACCATGATTATTCCAATTCCATTGTCTGTACCGCTTATTCGATCTATTCTTGGGTCACGGGGAGCCTGTGCCTACCTCAAGTGTCATCGGGCATCAAGGCAGGATACACCCTGGACGGAGTGCCAACCCATTGCAGGGCACACACACACTCATGCAATCACACACTATAGGGAATTTAGAGACTCCAGTCAGCCTAGAATGTCTTTGGACTGTGGGAGGAAACCCATTAAGCACTGGGAGAACATGCAAACTCAACACACACAGTGAGCAGGAGCGAGACTCGAACCCAGGTCGCTGGAGGTGTGAGGCGAACGTGCCAACTACTAAGCACTAGTAGTACTATTAGTAATACCATAGCACTATTGCTAGGCACTATTATTTAATGAGCAGCTAGCACTAATGTGTGTGTGTGTGTGTGTGCGTGTGTGTGTGTGGTGTGGTGGGGTGGGGTGATGGCTGGGCACATGTTCTGGCAGGGCACATGTTTCTCTGCTGAACAGCTCCATTGTGCTGTGTGTGTATGAGCCAGTGTTCAGTGGGGACAAATGGCCACACACACTCACACACACACACACACACACACACACACACACACACACACACACACACACACATCTTACTATCCTTTATTGGACACAGACACACACACATTAATGGGTTGATTAATTGATAAAGAGAGAGAGAGAGAGGGAGAGAGAGAGAAAAGCAATGATAATTTGTATATATATATATATGTATGTATATGTATCTATATGTGCGTCTTTTTGTCTCTACCTTTACCTTGCACAGTTAATTAATCAACCCATTAATTAAATCGACCCAGTTGTGTTTCTCAGCTTACATTATTACATTTCTACATTTATCATGAGGCAGAGGCAAACAACACACCACACAGTTATGAATTATTTCATCTCATGTTTATGTATGTAGTGCTAGATTTATTTTGAGTTTGGTTGGTTTTTTTTGTTTGAATATTCTTCTTTAAATATCACAAAGCAATATGCATCTTTATTCTGAATGAGCAACTTTCACATGGACTTAATGCAATAGTTTCTATTGAAGCCTTATAAAAGTGATATATATAAGAGCACAAAATGAAAACTAAATCACACGTCTTGTATTTGAGAGACTTGAATGTCAGCTTGTTTGTACTAGGTTCATTCATTGTCTACCACTTATCCGAACTATACTCGGGTCACGGGGAGCCTGTGCCTATCTCAGGCATCATTGGGCATCAAGGCAGGATACACCCTGGACGGAGTGCCAACCCATCGCAGGGCACACACACACTCTCATTCACACACTACAGACAATTTCGAGATGCCAATGAACCTACCATGCATGTCTTTGGATTGGGATTGGGGGAGGAAACCAGAGTACCCGGAGGAAACCCCCGAGGCAGAGGGAGAACATGCAAACTCCACACACACGGCAGAGGCGGGAATCAAACCCCCAACCCTGGAGGTGTGAGGCAAACGTGCTACCCGTGCCCCCCGTTTGTACTAGGTTAAAGGTGCAAACATAGTGATTCAGTTATTACTCCAAAACACATCAATTTCTCCTGTTCGATTCTCAGAACCTCACTGTTTTCAGCAGTACTCCATTTCAGCAGTCTGCTTTTCCCATTTCTGTGCTGTTTCCATTTATCTTTGATGCTGTAACAGACAGTATATTACTTGTTCCTTGCTGTTTGTGATTGCTTGCTTGGTTCTATTGCAGAAAA
Organism: Hemibagrus guttatus; assembly: GCA_033459395.1. Classification (NCBI taxonomy): domain Eukaryota; kingdom Metazoa; phylum Chordata; class Actinopteri; order Siluriformes; family Bagridae; genus Hemibagrus; species Hemibagrus guttatus. Next base: position 19,143,646 of record JAUCMX010000012.1, read on the forward strand.
TTTTGGATCTGGTTCTGAATAGTGGGAAAGACTGAAACAGTGGGAGAGAGGTTAATGATGTTGTTTTGCTACCGCCTGTCCAGTCTGTGCCAGCGCCGAGAAGCTCCCTGAAGACTCTTCCTCACCCTCACACTGCAAACATCACAACGACTCCAATACAACACACTACACAATGCATTTCGCTAATGAAAATACTCTGCATTTATCAAAGACTTCTTTAATATCAATTTTATCAAATGACTTCTTTAATTATTGATTACTCAGCTGAATATAAGAGCAGGAAGTGAGCAACACTGAGGACATTTCAAATCATAGCTGGACATCAGTTAAAGTGTGCCTTAAAGTATTTTAAATAACTAATTTACTAACAGCTTTTTTAAAATCCTAGATATATTCCAGTTTACTTTTTAACCATGGCTGTGAAGTTTCTTCATGAAGTTTCCCTTAACCTTTAAAGTGCAGGATTTCTGCGTTTAAAAAGTGTTAAATGATCCTAGACAATTACTGGCGTCATTATGTGAAATACACACGGTGACATTTATCTCTGCAAGCTTTTATGTCTTTTTTTTTTGTGGCCAAATTGGCTGTCCATGGTGAGGTCATGCTATTATAATGATTTAATATTTAATTGCTCCTAAATGTTAAATGACCACTTGACCTTATCTTTATATAATAAAGTGCATTGCCTGAATGTGATTAAAGTAAATGAATGGGTTTGGTGTTATTGGTGTAATTATAGCACCTATTTGCTTTTGAGCTTAATTTCAGACTGAAATAGACCGAAGGACGTCGCTGATGTCTTGAGCCAGCGAACATGTGGTAAGTGTGTAAGAATGCAGCCGGGATTTCCCTCGAGGGCAAAAGACCTCTGTGTTTTCGAACGTGATCACATGTCACAGCACCAGATTCCAAAAGGTTCCAGTGATTAGTTTTAGTCTCATGATCCCGAGTGATAGAAGAAAAAAAAAAATCTCCCTTTCAGATTTCTCTGCTTCTATTATATAAACAGCGAGCTTAAATAGTTCATGTCTCTATTTGTAAAAAGAACATGCAAAATATCTACGATGAGATAGCTTTTTTTGGTCTCCAATGAAGGAGGTCATGTTACGTAACTTTTACTGCAACATCATTATCTGCTGTCTCTCTTTCTCTTGCTCTAGACGTCCAGACAGAATTGGAGCTGTCTGAATAGAAATGACTCCTTAATGTGGTACCGGAAGTACCCCTGAATAAAGAAGCTATTGTCTGTGGGCTGGTAGATGAGAAATGAGAGATGAATAACCCAGGGCACCATGTGTCACCATGTTCTCTGCTTAATATTACAAGCTGTGACACTTATATTTAGGCAAATATGCAACACAGCCCCATCTGACAAAATAGGTTTCGCTGATAAAGTAGGTTTTGTTTTCTGTGGTAAATACACAGATTCAGCAGGCTGTTGCATGATAGAAAGATTTATACAAAATCTTTTTCCTTCCTAAGATCCTTTTCTTTCATGTAAACAAGAATTTCAGTGGTCGTGTCACAAATGCTACATAGGCACAATGAGGTTGAAAAAATATGTTCTGCTTTTGTTTTTCTTTTTTTCTTTTAAAAACCACAGGTCTCAGAGCAGACCACTGGATTTTAGACCAGCTAATTTCAGCGCATGAGCGGGCTTAGCGTTCACACACAATGCTTATTCACAATGTCTTTTTTTTTTTAACAACAAAGTATTGGGTTTCAGATTTTACACTGATTTTGCATTCCAAAGTGACTGAACCTCAAAAACACATGGCCGATCTCTCAGAGGATGCTACGTAGAACGGGTCTTGAAACACGGAAACATGCTAGTGTGCTCTAAAGGTTTAACCCTTATTTATATTTTTTGAAGGCATGTGACATGTAAATAAATCATTATACAGTACATTTCCAGTGACATAGATTTGGTCACGAGTTGAAAACATGATTACTCTCATTCTTACCACAATGTGCTGGTTTTCAGATTTGACACTGATTTCACATCTGAAGTGACTGAGCCTTTAAAATACACAACAAAAGACAGAAGACGGTTTGTATAATATTTATGCAGGATGTTTGGGCTTTTAGAAGTGTTCCTTCACATTAAAATCAGAAGGATTTCTCAGAGGATGGTGTGTCTTGAGAAACTCTGAAACATGTTTTGAACGTTCCTGTGAAAGGAGAAACAGTGCAGAACTAAGGAGTTTTTTTTGCATGTATTAGCACTGAATAAACTTTTGTATATCAGAGGGAAATGTCAGGGTTTAATTCAGGGTTAAAGTGCTTTTACAGGTAGAACAGAACAAGCTTTTGACTTCCTGTAGCTGAGTACAAATGGTGAATTAATATCCTATTTTTTGAAGCACTGATAGCAACACTTGTGTCCTGTCTGCACCTGGTAAAATACACCATTGCCAGATATTTTAGCTGTGAAGCCTTGCACCTATGATGTCCTGGGTTTTAGACCAAGGGGCATCCAAGGCCTGTGTGGTGTGGTGCAGTTTTCCATTCCAAGCAAGCAGAAGCCACACCTGAGTCTAGTGAAAGCCAAGATTATCTAATTAAAGAAGTGGAATCAGGTGTGGTTCCTGTTTGATTGGAATGAAAACCTGCACACACTCAAACACACACAACATCCCTTTGCATATAAGATTGGACACCCCTGGTTTAGACTACTCCTGCAACTCTAAGCTTCACTGTACTCCATTAGTGGTTGGATCTATCCCATTCTACCTTCTGATGTTAATCGAGTCTTATTAATAAGTCTACTTTTGTACTTTCACTAGTTCTTTGGCTTTAGTTTAAGGATATCTATTCATGCTGAAATATCCAGCATGGTCCAAACAACTACAAACTGCCAAACCACTGGTCAAACAAACCCAACATCAAGCCATCAGGGTGCTGAAGGTTTAAAGAACGCCGTTAAAGTGCCCCCTAGGGTGCCCATACAATACACATAACCTGATAAATGTCCAATTGGGTGCCTGTATAATAGACAAAGCATGATAAAGTGCACTTACAGTGGAGAAAATGTGATGACGTGCTCTAATGACTCGCCTTGAAACAGAAAAAAACATGATGAAGTGCTATCTAGGGTGCCATTTCACTAAAGAATACATGGTGCCTTATAGAGTATTTCCCAAAGAAAGATGATGAAGCGTCATAATGAGTGTCCTTCCGGCTGATAAAATGAGTTGCGGTACTCTATGGGCCTCCCTACAGGTTTCCCTATGCTGGAAATGAGATGTAGTGCCCTTTAGGCAAAAGGAAATGTGCCCTCTAGGGTGCTCCTGTAGAAGAAAAAATGAGTTAATACCCTTCATGTGCCTTTTCCGCCCTTCAGACAGCATGTGCCTGCACCTGATGGAGATCGTTTCGGTGTTACTGGTACCAATGCAACACCGTATCACAAAAATCCCAATTAGAACAGTTATTAGTCCATTTAGACCAAAGAGTTAGAAAGCTGTACAATAACGTACCAGCTGGCTATGGTGAATAGTTCTGGTGTGTTTGGAGGATGATTGCTGATCAGAACAAGCTGCTTTATGTTACTTTAATCATCGATAGTGTTCCTTTACTCCTGCTTTGTCAGTTTCCTTTAGTTTGCTTTTGTATTTGATTTGATTTGACTTATACTGTCTAGGATCTTCTAACTTCTATTTCTTCTCCAATTTGTTTATCCTGCTGCGTAGCATGTAAAGGTTAGATGAATGACAGTTTTTCCAAACAGATCTCTTTTATGATCCCTTTCAGAAGATCCCTTATTTAAGCTTTATTTATTTTTGTGAAGGCTGTGACTTGTAAATAAATCATCGTACATTACTGTCCACAGACCCCCACGGTGATGTATGGTTAGAGAAGGAAAGAGTGCAGGCAGCTATTTGAGCACAGAACTGGTGTTAAATGAGTTAAAAACCTGAAGTTGAAAAGATTTGTGTCAGGCTGTATGGCACAGCAGCACTCAACAGTGTCTGAGAACATTCCTGTCGAGTACTAAGAGATATTTCATCTGATTACTCAGACCTTCATTGTTGCTGGTGTTTTACAGTTAATTATTATTATTTTTTGTTGTAGATGACACCACCACCTCAAGACCACCTCTGAGCTTTCACTGGTACTGTTACATACGTAATTGGAAGTGGACACAGGTACTGCATTAGGATACGGATCGTTTTGGATTCAGGTTTATAACTTTGATGTGCCTTGCCATCTGGGTTCGAGTTCGATCTTTCCATATCTGCTCAGGACAAAGTTTATTAACGAGACTGTTATGAGAGATGCACCGGATGAACATCTCATTCGTATGACCTTATGATATACAATAATGTCTACGGTATGTCTTTTTGACATAGTTCCCTTTTGAATTGATCAAAGCACATGTGTTCAGCATATGATTTCTGAGGATGTGAGGATGTGTGTGCTGTCATGCAAAAAAAAGGAACAAAAGGATGGATTATTTAAAGACATACATATACAATATGTATACAATTTGAATATATTTCTATATTCTATATATATATTTTGAATATATCTCTATACAATATATTGTATAGAGTCTCAACAGGAGTAATGTACATACCAAGGTTCTTCAAAACTCTTACAGGATAAAAATCAAAATCAATTGTCCAAAAGTTATTAATAATGCTGTATAAATTTAATATGACAGTGATGTTTTTTTTGCTGAGTTTGAATAAAAAACTGATGAGTTTGAGCGCTCATTATCCATCTCCACTTTGCACAGAAGGTCATCTTTAAAAGCATGCGATTAGTTGCTTTTTAGTTTAAGCAATCTCCAAATACCTCTGCAGTCTTCGGCATGGAATGACATTAGGAAAGCTTTTCTTTAATAATTCTCACCTTGACTCCTACATAAAAAAAGGTTTCATGTTTTCGTAGTTACAGACTCTGTACTTTCCTCTTTCTTTGTGTCGGGCTGCCGCTTCAGATAAAGTTGTGTTATGTAGGTGTCAAAAGTGTGTGTGTGTGAGAGAGAGAGAGAGAGAGAGAGAGTGCACAATATGGCTTCTGAATAATCTGCAGTGCCATCACAGACATCTGTCTGCTTTACTACCCATGTGGTGCAGTGAGCAGGGTCGATGCACAGCAAATGCAGCACGGCAAATCCACATCTGACAGCCATTCATCGTTGCATGCCGTGTGACAGGGTCTACATCATCAACTAGCTTCTCAAGCCATAACGCTAATAAAGAGCAAAGTGCATGAAGTTTCATCACTGAGGTGTTTCAAATTACAAAGCTGTGAAACTCTCTGTATGGTGGAATATTTGCCTGACAAATTCTTCTACAGTATTTACTGCATCTGGAATAGAGACTTTCTTTAAATTTTGTTCTAAACACACAGAAAAACACCCAGAGACACAAACCTGTGTGCGTCAGAATGCTCAAACCATTTCTGGAGACAGAGGAAGACACACAAAGTCCCCATTAGAAATGTTTTTGAGATCGTGCCTAATTAACAGTGTTGATATAAGCACATGCTTGAGTCTATTTTATTTTTAGAAACATAGTCCTGCTTCAGAATGAGTCACAAAAATATGTGTATACATGGCAGTAAAGAAATAGCAATCTAAATATATGTATATATTATATATATATATATATATATATATATATATATATATATATATATATATATATATATATATATATATATTATATATATATATATATATATATATATATTATATGTAAATCTAATTATAATGCTTTTAGATAATATTTAAAGCCGGGTTCATATCCAAATTTGGATTTGTAAGTTGTTTATGGTGGTGAACTGTGTAGCATTATTGCCTCTGGGGTCCTGGGTTTGATCCTGAGCTCGGGTTTCTGTCCACATGGAGTTTTGCATGCTGTACCCATGTCCTCTTTGTTCTCCAGTTCCTTTCTACTGTTTAAAAAGATGCCGGTAGACAGACTGGGTACTCTAAATGCCCCTAGGTGTGAATATGTGTGTTATTGTGGTATTGTGCTAAATTTATCACCCCCAAATTGCAATAGTTCTATCACTGGCACACATACAATGAAGAATTGTATACAGTGCACAAATAAGTCCATAAATCACATAAAACTGCAATTCACAATATTACATTTTCTGCCATGAAATGTAATTTAGTTTATTTTCACACACTGCATGTTGTACAGTATTAGAAATAATCTATGACTACATGACTAGTGATCTAATGGGTATATGCTGTTTCCTGCATGTACTACTCATGTACTCTGCATGATGCTAATTTTAGGTCACAAGCTTCCTTACCTTGTTCACTACAGTTCATTATCCAACAGTGGATATTTTGGACATAACCCAAGCCTCGGCTGATGGACTGCATCTGAGAGCTCAATTCATCCAAATTTAATTTTCCTGAACCGTTCCTTTAGCTTTTAAACCTGATTATCAACCACAGTCCATTACTGAACCAGAGAAGACAAATCAATAGCTGGCATAATGAAGGACCATTTACTGTAAAGTGCGTTCGCCTGCTAATATTCATCACAAAACATTTCTAATTTCAGGCCCTTTTTCAGACTACAGGAAGAGAAGAAACTAAAACAGAAGTGAGCCCAAACAACAACTAGTGCATCTCTAATATGTTCATGATTAAAGAAATATCATCTTTTCCTGCTAGACATTCTACATGCTATACTTTTATTTTTTATTAAACACTGATGCTTATTTTGAAAATGTAACATAATGTGCTTAAAATTTGATATGTCTCTACAGGACACCAGACCAGACAGCAATATCTCTTGAGGTAACATTAATTCACCAATAATACGCAGTAACACAATATTCTCTAACAGTTCTTGTACAGAAACTAATACAAGGCAGACTACATGCTATCATCTAACTCACTTGGGATTAATTTACCCTGAAATGCTCATTTGAACGTCATGTCATTGATGTGCTCCTATAAATCTCCTCGTTCCTAATACACATGCAGTTAAGCCTTAAATCCCATCCTTTCTCTCTCAAGCACAGAAACTGAAGCATGTATGGACAGATGTTAGCAGTTAAAAATATTTTACGCCAAACTTCCAGCAATATTGGTGTCTGTATGGTGAACACATTAAATTATTTTTAAATTATGACTCAGAAATTACATAGAAATGGTTTTGTTATTGTAGAGCGTTAATACAGTCTCATTTTTATTATATTGTATCCAGTCATGCATCTTTGAATATTTAACATTTTAAGCTAGCAAGTGAGATGCTTTAATTAGGTAAGACACTGCCTTTATAATAACTGCATTTGTCTGGAAATCTTCAGCCATGTTTGTGGAACTTTTCAAACCCAATCAAATAGAAATATGAGTATAGTTCTAAGTAAACAAAGCAGATGTGTATGAACTTCGTATAGAAAAACACAAGAAGAGAGGTATACATGACCTCAGTTTCAAAATGATGTGTCCATTCAAGCTCTGACGCTTCTTCCTCAACCTCATCTACATCACTCCAGTTCAGAATCAGTTTCAACATCAGATTATTTCTTTAAATCCCACTCACGTAGTTAGTGTTTGTGTTTATGTGATATATTCACTAAACATTCAGCCTTATTTAACCCACCTCTACCATGATGACCAGCTATTTCTAAGGATAAATGATAAAGGCTATAAATACATTGCACACAGCTTCATGTTCGTGTTAACGAATGTGGTCTTTCTTTTGTGCTCGCATGAAAGGAAAGATCTTCTGTCCACATCCTATGGGATCAGATCTATCAGATGTTCTGTATAATGTTTGCACCTCCTATTTGAGTCTGTGTTTGACTATTTGAGCATGTTATCAGTTCATTCCCATTAATGTATTCATATTCAGGTGAACCCCAGCCCTTACTTTAAATTCATCCTTTGTGTGACTTTTTATAGAAATCGGATTATTTGTATTTGGATTGTTACAGTGTGAACACATGTTGCATGTTACTTTCATAGCAGTACTGATAGAATAAACAAAATGATATCCCCTCATTGTCATGATGAAGTGTGTTGTGAATGCGCTTCGGTGCGGCGCTAAGACCAGGTGGGTTTAACCACGCTCTCTCATTGACACACACGCCCCACACACACACACACACACACACACACACAGACACAGCCTTTTGTTGGTGACATCCAGCGGCGCGTTTGTTTCTCTTTGTGTACAGCAGTGTGCAGAAGTGTTGATTGGCGGTGCGCAGGCGCGCTGAAGCTCAGCTGTGATCTATGGAAAGTTGAGCGCTGGAGGAGGCGCGCGGTCTCCAGCAGTGGCTGATCGGATGTTCCTGAAGTTCAGCACATCAGCTGTTGCTCTGTATGTGATGGTGCCCTGATATCAGTCCGGTCTGGCCCTGGTCAGCCCGCTTCGGTCCGGGTCAGATCAGCCTCTCACCGGCAGCATGGCATTCGGAGTTCAGCTTGCGCTCTCGGCTCTCCGCGTCGTGCTGATGCTCTCGGTCTGCTCCGGTGACAGTCTGTCTAACGAAGGTAAGCCTACAGTACATTATACAGTAGATAACTACAGGATAACAGACAGCTGTCTGTCTCTCAGCTCTTTTCTTGCGCACAACGCGCGCTTTACAGCCACTAAATCCCCAGGGTTTAATGAACACCTAGTGTCGCTGTGTTGAATAGACAGCTGCACTTAAGAGTTTACATTACACCTTTTATGTCTGTTCAACACTGTAAGCTTTAATGCAACACTTACAACAAAAAGTCAAATAAGGCATGCGTTTACTTTAACACTGTGAAAGTTATTCAGCATTTAATTGTTGCATTTTGTTGTAATTAGTGTAGCTCCATTACCAGAAGTGTGTGTATAACTGTATTATAACCATTTTTAAAAAAAATGTGTTTTATCTTACACAAGTACACATACTCATTAATGAAGTTTAGGCTAATTTGACACTGGGTTTATTTACCATTATTAATAAAATGAATACAACACAGTTTAACAATGATCAGATTCCTTAAATACCCGTAGACCTGTTGGATAAATAGTTAGACTGCTTCTTTACATTCAAATATACTTTGAGTGTCATTTTTGTCATTTTCAGCTCATGTCTGTATATGCAAGCATTGCCATAAGTAAATGTAAACATGTCGGGTAAATTAGATTTTTGCCGTTATCAGACTGATCTTGATTTATTTTTACAATCAAACATACTTGTGCCAAGTAGTACAGCTCTTTATAAGTTAATTCACTGTGATAAAAGCTTCAGCAATGTTAATGTTAATAACATTGCCACTCTGTTTCATTAAGACTACTGCTGTATTGAGGTTCGCTTCAAAGCTTTTTAGAACAGGGTTTTGATTTCTACATGGTGCCTTCACTTCTTACAAGTATTTAAGGATTGGACATGACACTACAAGCAGTTGTGTATTAGGATGAAGTTTCTTGAACAGTTGTTTCTACATGTTTGGGAATTGGGATACATGTCCATCTGTGTGTGTGTGTGTGTGTGTGTGTGTGTGTGTGTGTGTGTGTGTGTGTATTGCTCTTTTGAAAGCACTGATTGCTCCCTGTGCTGGAGCCGATTGGTTAAGCACTTCAAGTGAAAGCAAAAGCGGTGATTAGATCACTCCTTTGTGACGGTTGTTTATATCTGGATTTAATAATTGCACTTTGTTGTTGTCTCAGAGTTCAGGTTGCTGGTTGATCCTGTGTGGAGGAAAATGAATTGCTCAAATGGAATACATTATAAAAGTACGCCGATTGCATTAACAGTGTTGACATTTCTCCGGTGAAAATTAAAATCCATGTGACCTACTTTATCTAGCCATGACGATTGTGAGAAGCTATGGGGAGGACGACACTAATGAGTATGATTACAGACAGCAGTGAAGCCATGATAGATTCATCAACTGGCCTAGTGATGTGGACGCTCCATCAGCTAGAAATGCACTTTATTAAGCAGAGAGGTAAAGAAGGTGAAGGGAAATGTCGTTGACAGCATATTGGTCTTCTTTTTGTGGGAGAAATTTGTACAGTATTCCTATTAATGACTATCTTGTTAATGTTTTCATACAAGTAGATTTGTATAGTAAGAGAAGAAAGTTACATAAGAGATTTACAATACAACTGAAGTCATAAGAAAATGTGTGATTGTCCTGTATATATATATTCATTTACAGTTCCCTTTAATTTTATGTAGATTATGTCAGTCTGAAAGAACGAATTAACTTCTTTTACAGATAATATTTATCCGAAACTCAGCCACCTGTTGAAAATCTCCATTCCATTTCTTATATGTAATCCACATGGAATTTATACATGTGAAGAGTGTCACTGTCACCTGAAAAAAAACCCCATTTTGCATCAGCATTATTTTACCTTGAACGATTATATTGACAAGTGAATTAAAGTTTGATCGATTTTTCTTTCCTCAGAAGATGAGGTGTTTTTCTGGCACCATTCACAATTTAAACATTCTGATTTTGATAGTAATCAGATGCACTTCCTAAATATTCTTTCAGATTATTCAATGAATTATCCACCTCATTCATTCAGATTACCTTAATCAATTTACTCTATTTCAATTTAGGTGTATACATTGTTAGAAAATAATGGCTTCCTAGAGGGTCTTTGAATGCATGCGAGTATTCCTGATCATTAAATTACCGCAGTAAAGAATGAGAAGAAAATTCCTGCTTTTCCTCTATTCCATATTTTGTGTTTGAAAAACCCCCCCTGTCTTTCTTTCCTTCCATATCTCATGTTACCTATCTTTCAGTCTTTCCATCTTATCTCTCTCCTCTTTCACTGCCTGGCCTTCATTATGTTTTAGAGCTTTATTCAGAACCTTTAAGGATTCCTGCAGAGGAAAAATAAAAAAAAGAACTAGTGTGCCAGTTTCTACCAAAGTGCATAAAGCATACATTTTTAATCCAATTAAAAGCAAATCAGCTAGATTGTATGATGTAGACGTAGCACACATGATGGCAAGTGGACAAGCTCATGGTGTTTAGAAATCAGAAGGAGAAAAGATGTGGGAGAATGCAGGGAAATGATTGAGTGTGGTAAATGCGGGCATGTCGTGATGATGTGTGAAAGCAGAAACAACTGGCCTGAGGAGAAAACTCATGCTCATGCTCCTGCTCCAACCCCGCCCCCCCTTGTGTATGTGAACTCACTTTGGGACTCCTTTGTTGTCTCTCTCTTTTATTTTCTTTTCCTTGCTCTTTATGCCTCATCTCTTGTTATCCTCTTTCTCACATAAGCAGCCATTAGTGTATCTGGGGTGCATTTGCAAGTGAACCCATGTGTCTTGCATCATGCAGAAAACTCACCTTGTGTGGGAAAGAAACTCATGTGGGAAAGAAAACGATGGCACTTGGTGAGAAGCAGGGCACAGGAAAGGCAGGAAGTGGTGACCCTACTCACATTGTTAAGGGCTAATAAAGGGGTAATTAATGAATTTTGGCCTGGAGGTTCCTCATAAGAGCAGGTGCCTCTCTGTAATTCTGGAGGTTAAATTGGAACAGGATGAGACTATGTTGTGAAGACAGGGCAGAGTCCAACATAAACGCAGGGGGAGGTGGTAAATTAGCTGCATGTAAGAATACCAAATGGTTACGACCCGCTGTCTGGAATTTGTGAGTTTTACATGGAACCTTACCTGTAAATCTGTAACGTCACCTGGTGCATGAGGTACTGGATTTCTAGAGATTATATTCAATCATATCAAGGGATCTAGAAAAAAATGACTGATATATAGTTTCTTGAGGCATGATACAGGAAATAAATGGATACAGAATGGTTCTCAAGGAGATAACCATGGATGCATTTTGAGAATGCTGTTGTTTGAAAACAGCTCCCAGATTTCATATTATCATTACATTGTTTTTTGCAGCAGACCCATGACAAAATCAGATGACGTTGTCTTTGTCTGGATTACACCATGTTCACAATTCTGAACAAAAAATATTATAATAAAGACACGATTTTGTGTCATTGTTTCCATGGTTATTATACAATGATTTGTAAGTGGAAGAAAATAGAATAGTTTACCACAAACTGGAATCACCATGGAGTCAGGATGCATTACTGTTAGTCCTCACTTTACCCATGATACTCAGCAGAAAGTCTAAAATACACATGCTGAAATATTTTACACTTACAATCATTCATCAGTGCAAATTAAATGTAGGATCCGGTATTAATTCAGCTTTATTAAAAACACAAGCTAAATCTGAGAATACGATATGGTTGGCACCCTGTGTGAGACTGCTGCATTTTTAATGGTTTTTCACTTGGCCCAGTTTCCTTAAACCACCCCAGTGTTAAGATAATGTCAACTGAGAGAGAGAGAGAGAGAGAGAGAGAGAGAGATACTGAGAGAGAGAGATACTGGCACTTACTCTGCCATTTTGCAATGACCTTTGTGCTCCAGTGCTTCAGAGATACGGCTTCATAAAGTCCCTTTATATTTTGAAGGGAGTCCTACTATAATGTGGGTGGACAGTTGACACACTTTTATGACAGGCTCTGTTTCCAGAGATAATCTGAAAGAATCTGCGTTCATGCCCAAAAAACGCCTGTCGCTGATGGAGCGTGAGACAGCTTAGCTGAGTGGAATTCTGAATTCTGAAGTGGAGAGATCATATCACATCAGACCCCTGCCATAGTGTCAGGCTCTCACACAGCTGTCGAGCTGATGCTCATGTGCTTGGATTTGTGAGAGGAACAGAAGAAAAGACCGAGCCGTCTTGATGCCTCCCGGGTTTTTGGAGAGCGCATTATCAGTCCTCGCATAAATATGACGTTTTACAGGAGATAACTCTTGAAACGAAATGGAACATCTGAAACCACTCTGAAATTGGGCTGAAATGACCTTTCTGTCTCAAGGTGTGAGGTCAATAAGTTCTCAGTAGCCCAAGTACTGATGTGGCCATGTGACCTGCCTTAAAAACTAGGTCCACTTTTTCTCTTGGTGACGTGACATGACTCGATGCATCATATGAATTTAATCCATGACACATGCTATCTTATTAGCCTGCTTTGTGTAAACAGCGAGTGTTAATGAGAACTACTTAGAAAATTGCCTTCTTAAAAGATTTTAATTTGAGTTTAAGAACAGTTTGGTGAGATTTTGTTCACAGAAAGAGGAACAAAGACCTATTCTAAATTATGCCTAAGCCTAATGTTTGTAAATTATTACAGAGTGTGCAGAATGAGGACTATGAACAATTAGAACTTTTGGAATGAATCCTTGATAAGTTTTGTTGGATTTATAGGCTGCAATCATTAAAAAAAGCTTTCCAGGCTTTACATCTTCAGGGCATTCAAAGCATACCTAGAAGCACCAAATTCTGATCATGGCTTCAGTTAGATGCATCAGTAAATGAACTATACCAGAAAACATACTGTACCATTTTGCACCAATAGCACTTCTAATTCCTTGATACGATTGCTTCAATTACATATCCGCCATGAATAATGTGAAGAGAAACTAAAAGACCAAAAATTCAATATTTAGACCATCTTTCCCAGAAAGTCATTAGAAATAACTGGCCAAGCTCAACGAACAGGCCCATAACCATGAGCCCTGCTTATTCTCCATGCCGTCCGTATACAGGTATCCATAAGGACCTATAAATTAAGTCTTGTAAACAGCCTGGAAGCATGGATCAGTGAACTGTAATGCTTTCAGAACTCTTCTGGGCTAGATACTGCCACGTGGAGGAATCACACTTCATTGACGCTGATTGTAGGACTGGGTGTAGAAGAAAGAAAGAGAGAGAGAGAGATAGAGAGAGAGAGTCCCAGTAGAGTTGCTCCATCATCCAGCCACATAAAACAGTTGTTCATTATGTCATCCAATGTGGAATTAATTGAATTGTTCATCTTTTGTCAAAAAACATACCACTACCAATTCCAGTTGCCCAATTGTTGCAAAACTGTCAGCGAGGAATATTTTCCAGACTTCACAATGTTTAATGCATATTTAATGTGGAGCATGTGTATCCTGGCTGTTCGTATGTGCTGCAAAAAATATCATTACATTTATTGTTTGTTTTCATTTACAAGACTGAAATTAGTATTTAGTTATTTCATTTTCATGAATGAAAAATGGCTTAACATACATTTTGCTCATCTGTCTGTGTGGCCTCAGAATGTGTTTGCTGGAATAAACAGCCTAAGATCGAAAAGCTAAATGTCATCCATTACAAAGAGCTCATTGTTTGAACTGAAGGCATGGCATTGCCTGCGTTGCATGTTAGTGAAAAGACAGAAATGTGCATGTCAGAAATATACACAAGCACTATAATTCCAGCCTATTACGATATTCTTATGAATTCATTCTGGATTGAAAATTATTTCTCAGAAGATGCAGGATAAATTGAATATATCAGTGTGGATTGGTGTTTGTCATGCTTAGGACATGTAGACAGCTGATGAGTGTCCATTTGTGTCTTTGATCACAGCTGGCGACCCCACTTTCTCTAGCTCTGATCCGAGGGTTGTGAGAGGTTATCTGAGTGCGCTCTGGCTTTCCTCAACGCTGTCTTTGCCATGGAGGGGCATATGGTACGGCTACTTGCCCACCCTGAGTGCCAAAGCCCCTAGGCTGGCATTTGCTGGGTCTTAATACTAGGTTACACACGCTCCTCGGATAAACATTCTGGAAAATCTTCCTTTGCAGAAACTGTAATTGGTAGTGAAAGCCATTTTGTGTAGTAGCTTATATTTTTTGACAAACTGACATTTGACATTTTTTACTTTCATATGTGTTTAACAATATAAACCTTTGACACACTTTAGTTTATTAGTATTAGTGTATTAGTATTAGTAGGGTTTAGAATATAACAACTTTAGAGCTGTTGTTTCTGTAAAATGTTCACACGTGATGGGCAGCAAGATGTAAGTGGAAGAAACAGTACTTTTTCCCTACTATTTCATGTTGACACACACAGACATGTGCACTTATGCCATTTCTTGTTCCCACAATGCACTGGCTAAGTTTTGACTGCCAAGCCACCTGAGCAAAGGACAACCTTTGAGAGGATCATGATTACAGTGGTGACCAGCAGGGGGCATTGTTCTCACCCAGTTACTGTATTGTTCACAATCATTCATCAGACCATATGTAGGATGATGTCATGCACTGGGAGAAAATAGGAGCTTCGGTATGCACATAAAGGTCATTGGGAGTGAAGTAAAGAGTCAGAGAAAACGTACTGGATAATAAAGGGTTTCACAAGAGACTTGTTTGACTGTAAAGCCTTGTTTTCCATACTTCCCAACACATTGCTTTCAATCAGTGAACCTCATCGCTGATGGAATAATGTGTATGTTCCTGTTATCTGTTAGTCTGCTGTCACAAGGACATTTCTAGCATTTGTCAGAAACTGTGTTGTTGTGCCTTGCAGGTTTGCTTTCAAAAAATGATTACATACATATTTATACATTCTCTGGTGCAGGCTGTCAGTCAACACAGAATTCTCACTGAGATCAGTGGCAAGAGGCATGTTTCTGACAGATGACAAAACCTTGTGAATGGAGACTTGAGCAGCAGACACACCGCTGAATTTCTTACTTGGTGTAATGTGCTTCTGCAGGGAAAATAGTGTTTTACTGAACAGTTAACCTTTCTTGTTTGAGAAAATGACAAAGTAAATCTTTCATAAAAATAAGTGTCATTAGCATGATAGCTTGTTAAATAGAAAATTATTAGCAGGTTCATTCAGCTAGTTTGTGTTACTGTATGAGGAAGTCAGGAGTAGCAGAGAAGTATGTCAGAGTGGTGCAGGACATGTATGAGAGGAGCAGGACAGTGGTGAGGTGTGCTGTAGGTCAGACAGAGGAGTTCAAAGTGGAGGTGGGACTGCATCAGGGATCGGCTCTGAGCCCCTTCCTGTTTGCTATAGTGATGGACCAGTTGTCAGAGGAGGTCAGACAGGAGTCTCCTTGGACAATGATGTTTGCAAATGATATTGTGATCTGTAGTGAGAGCAGGGAGCAGGTGGAGGAAAACCTGGAGAGTTGGAGGTTTGCGCTGGAGAGAAGAGGAATGAAAGTCAGTCGTAGTAAGACTGAGTACATGTGTGTGAATGAAAGGGAGGGAAGTGGAATAGTAAGGTTACAGGGTGAAGAGGTGAAGAAGATACAGGAGTTTAAGTACTTGGGGTCAACAGTCCAGAGTAATGGAGAGTGTGGGAAAGAGGTAAAGAAGCGAGTGCAGGCAGGTTGGAATGGGTGGAGAAAGGTGTCAGGAGTTCTGTATGATAGGAAAATATCAGCGAGAATCAAGGGGAAGGTGTACAGGACAGTGGTGAGACCGGCTATGCTGTATGGTTTAGAGACAGTGTCGCTGAGGAAGAGACAGGAGTCAGAGCTAGAGGTAGCAGAGCTGAAGATGTTGAGGTTATCTTTGGGAGTGACAAGATTGGACAGGATTAGGAACTAGTACATCAGAGGGACAGCTCATGTTGGACGTTTGGGGGACAAAGTTAGGAAGGTCAGATTAAGATGGTTTGGACATGTTCAGAGGAGGGAGAGTGAGTATATTGGTAGGAGAATGTTGGACATGGGGCTGCCAGGCAGGAGGCAAAGAGGAAGGCCAAAGAGGAGGTATATGGATGGAATTAATGAGGATATGAAGCTAGTGGGTGCAAGTGTTGAGGATGCAGAAGATAGGGATAGGGGGAGAGAGATGATTCGCTGTGGCGACCCCTGAAGGGAAAAGCCGAAAGAAGAAGAAGAAGATTCAGCTAGTTTGTGTAGTGTTGTTAATTGTTAAAAATATGCAGTATATCCATGTACATTTCAGATATTAATGTAGCAGTTGCCTCTATTGCAGGCAATGCTTTGTGTAATGTTGTTTTTAATACTCGGGATGCTGTTGTTATGAAACAATGGTAATAATGAGCAGTTCCTCCATGTTGAGTCTTTTGTTTATTTTTTAAAATTTTAACCCAAGGCCCTTGGTTTGTTTTTTCTATTGCCCTATGTTGCCATGTTTAATGTGAATTTGTGGCGTTCTCAATGGAAGATCATTTGATCATGTCACTTTTGTTGTGTACCTCGTCTTCATACATTAAGTAATCAGGCTTTTTGTTCAGGTTGGATTTTATTCACACCTGGTGTAACCACTGCTTTAATCGTACTGTTTGTAACACAGGAGATTTCTACTTCTAAATCCTGAGTGAATGAGGTTATTTTGCCCGTTAATCATTCTGTTGCTCAGTTACTTTTGTTCCTTCAAATGCATTTAGTGGGTGAATAACATGAAGTTATTGAAGGCTGGAAGCAAGTGTGTATACTCAGCATGCTATTTATTAGGAGCATTCCAAAAATCATAGTCGATTTGCACAGCATGGGGTAAAGCACAAGCAGGCGACGTTAAATATATATAATCTGTTATCATAAAAAAAGGCAAATAGGTGAGTGTCAAAAGCAGGAAACAGAAATACAGAGAGGCCCAAAAATGTGTACACACTTCAACATGAAAAATACATACATAAAAAGTTTATTACTAAATTTATATAAAAATCAGTTGGTAGCTGTAAGTCATGTTTGAATTATGCAATCACAGCAGGTGCTCAAAGTGGTCACTATTTTGATTTTGGTAAACTACTGTATGAACAACATTGCCTAGAGTCTCCACAGGGATTGCTCTGCATGATACTTACATTTCTTCCCATAGTGCAGCCAGTGTAGGTGGTTTTCTACAGTATACCACATCCTTTAATGTTTCGCACAGTTAGAAATCAAGGGTTTTTTAAGTCTGGGGAATGTTTAGGGAATTCAACAGCACCTCTGCATCCTATCCAATGTCCTGGCAGAATGCCTCATCACGGTGGTAGTAAGGTGGTGCGCCATCTCGCTGGAAGTAAAATTGCTCATCCACATAAACCGCATGAATAGCCGTTAAACTGGATGTGCTGATGGACAGTGGACCTGTTGAAGTGTATATACATTTTTTGGGGCCCCTCTGTATATGAAACAAGGCTCTAATGAAACAAGGTGTACATAATAATATATTGGAAATAAAACATACACTAGAAGTTGCTTTCGGCTGCTCCCTGTTCGGGGTCGCCACAGCGGACCAACTGGTCCGCACAACAACTTGGCACAGGTTTTACGCCGGATGCCCTTCCTGACACAACCCTCCCATTTTTCTGGGCTTGGGACCGGCACTGCATCCAGTGGCTGGGGTTTGGGCATTGGCTGGGAATTGAACACTATATTGCCAAAAGTTTTGGGACACCCCTCCAAATCATTGAATTCAGGTGTTGTTTTTCAGGGGTTGGGCTTGGCCCCTTAGTTCCAGTGAAAGGAACTCTTAATGCTTCAGCATACCAAGACATTTTGGACAATTTCATGCTCCCAATTTTGTGAGAACAGTTTTGGGATGACCCCTTCCTGTTCCAACATGACTGCACACCAGTGTACAAAGCAAGGTCTATAAAGACATGGATGAGCGAGTTTGGTGTGGAGGAACTTGACTGGCCTGCACTGTGTCCTGACCTCAAAACCTTAGAACACCTTTGGGATGAATTAGAGCGGAGATAGCAAGCCAAATGTCTTGGTATGTTGAAGCATTAAGAGTTCCTTTCACTGGAACTAAAGGGCCAAGCCCAACCCCTGAAAAACAACTGAATTTAATGATTTGGAGGGGTGTCCCAAAACTTTTGGCAATGCAGTGTAATAACTGGAAGGTATAGGCAAAATAAGAACAGTTGCACACATTAAGGCAACAAACCAATGACACGACAGAAGCAGAAACAAGCTCAAAATGAAACAAAGGCACAAGGCAAATTAGAAAGAAAGCACATCAAAGCAAACAACAAACACACAACGCATATATGATACAGAATAAGAATAAGCACAACAGCGTTCACCACACTGGTGAGGCTGAGAGGATGAATTTGTTACAGGGTGGAAGATAATGATGGTTTACATAATGATGCACCATGTGTGCAGTGATCAGTGGCATATCTTGGGCCTCATCATGTATCTGTGGTTAACTTTTCCACTCGATGAAGATGACTGGCTTGCATTTGAAATCTATTCTGTTTTCAAATGAACCCTGGGTATTTATGGACATAGATTCAATATCATTTTAATGTTTTGTCTAGCTGGGAATCTTAAGATGCTGTGGTTAATTTTCAGTTTCCTGTCAGTTTGTAGTATTGCCTAAACTTTACTAATCTCAGTGTCAACAGCGATGTTTCACTGCAAGGACCAGATGCTGATATATGTGTATATTTAGAAACCACATGATTTAAAACAAAGGCTTTGAATGACACTTTGCTTTTATTCGAGCCTTGAGAAAAGAGAACACAAGTGACCCATCACACCCACAACCCTGACCAATGTTCATCACATTGATTTTATTTTGCTCTTTCTCTCCCCCATTTTTCAGACATTCACCATGTTTGGTTGTTGTTTTCTTTCTTTTTGACAGGGTGTATGTCATCCATTCATTTGTAAACTGCTTTCCAGGTTTGCAATAATCTGTTTTTCACCAAAGGCCTTTGTTTTTTTCATTTGTATTTGAATGTGATTCAGACGCAGGCATTAGTAAGCATGGAGGCTGAGTAGAGTGTTGATGTCACTGCATCACCGCTTGTTTTGGACAGTGCTATTATTGAGAACCTAAGGAGAGGTCAGCTCATTAGCAAATGAAAGAGAGGAGTTAAAGGGAAAGAAAGACAGGAGGTGAAAGCAGGAGAAGAGAGAGGAACCAAGGACAGGGATAAAACAGGGAGAAAGTGCTGTTCCATATCATTGCCTGTCCTCAGAACAGCTCTCAGCTGAGGTTGAATTAATCAAATCAGGGATGAAAGATGCAAAATTCCATCTGTAGTGCAAGACCAAGCTTTTAGGGAATCATTATTTCTGCGTGTTCTGTCACACTGAAGAGTTGTGCGCGACAGGAAACAGGCTCTGCTGTCGTTCAGAGGAAGTTTTACAGCACAAGACTCTGACTAACTTGAAAATCAAACCATGCTGAGATGCGAGTGAGCCAAATCTGAGGTATGATTCATTTGGGGAGAAATTTCTTCTCAAGTACCTCCAGGTGCATGATGTCAGACTGGGATGGTAAATATGGAGTCAATTTCAAACTTTTCATCTTTAGATGTAGGGATTGATTTTGTCTCCATCGTTCTGAGTCAGAGCAGAGAAAACTGCATTCGGTGTCTGTGTAAAACTGATGTAAACCTCCACTGAACTGTGAAATTCCTAATCGTTTAGGCATGGTGGAAAATCTACTATACAAAAAAAAAAAAAATACTTAAAATATCCCAGAAAAATCAATGCTAAAAGTTAGTGCTTCCCTTATAACTTATTTGTATGGAACCAAATAAAATCTAACTGCGTCACTTTCCCTAGTTTTGCAAACTTCTATGGATTGTCTACTAATGCTGTAAGGAATGCCCTTAATACAGATATACAGAGTATTGGGTATTAACACTTATACAAAATCCTGTGTTGTCTGTGTGCTTCTTACTATATAACCTCCCTAACAGAGATTAATAGACTGACAATATGCTTAGTCTGTGAATTAGTGAACCAGCATCAGGATGTATTTATTGTTAGAGACTTCAAAGCACTTCTGCAAGTCACTGTAAATATAAGAGCATCTGCCAAATGCCATAAATGTAAATGAAAATGTAAATTGTATCTGTCCAGTACTGTGCTCAATAACTTATACTCATAAAATATGCGCTGATGGCAGCATTCACTAAGCAGTAAGACTTTCTTTTCCCCTTACTCATTGAGGTCTACAAGTTTCTCAAGGAGTCAAGGAGCAATTCACAGCACATTGCCTTTGTTTACAACAGGTGCCATGGCGTCAGTCATAGGCTTACACATTCACACACACACACACACACGCCACTTGGGTGACTTTATTAAAGAAATATAAATAGCTTAGCCTCTTGGTTTGTACAACATGAAGGGAGCAGATTGCTGCTAGAGACGTCTTTATTGAGGTTTGTGTTTACGCTGTTCTGTATTGGCCATATAAAAAAGCACCAAAGTTTGTTTTATCGTCGCTTTATTGCATCCAGAGACATTCAGACGAATAATTCTTTCATTTACTGACACTACTGATGTAGCGAAACCATGTGAATCAAAGAGTCTAAAATTAAACAACTGTCTCTTATTTCTTATGTGGAAGAGATGTCTGTCTGTCGCCGGGTTTTTGCTTCTGTTTCATGGTTTTTAAGACAACATTAAAACTAAAGCTGTGCTATAATAACTAAAATGCTCATTCAAAGACAGCTTGTTAAATGCAATGAAGCTAATAAGTTATGGCTGTGAACTGAGTCTTCAAAGTGCTACCAGAAAGGCACGGCCGAGAACATGATGAGGATTTCATGTGTGGTTTAAGACTGCTTGTAAAGGGATGACCTCAGCTTAGACCTTGACTCTGGCTAATGTTCACCTCCTAATCCGCTAACCAGCCTTTGCTGTGGTTTTAGAGGAATTGAAAGTCTGAGTTAATGGGGCAGTGGTACAAAAGTTGAGCTAATGTCTGACTGATAGACGGCTTAAATGATGCACTCTGTTTAAAACTCTGGCAGTTTAAATGTGTTTGAGTAGTTGATCATGCAAATCTGAGAGAGGTTTTAGAGAATCTGCTTTAGAAATAAAAGAAGAGTTAGTTATCCAATGTCAGGTAGACTAACGTGGAATTCTAGGAAGCACTGTATGAGCATAATGTCTCATCCTTCAATCAAAAGTTTTCCTCTAATGAACTTTTTAAAAAATGTTTTTCACAAAATTGTAAATCTGTACTGTAAGTGTAAATCTCTCTACTAAGACCCACTAAGCCGGCACTACCCTGCTCAAGGTTTCACACTTCTGATGATACTCCCATACAGAAAAAATCAATCCGTGCAAAATCTTCTTCTTCGTCTTCTTTTGGCTTTTCCCTTCAGGGGTCGCCACAGCGAATCATCTCTCTCCACCTATCCCTATCTTCTGCATCCTAAACACTTGCACCCACTAGCTTCATATCCTCATTAATTCCATCCATATACCTCCTCTTTGGCCTTCCTCTTTGCCTCCTGCCTGGCAGCTCCATGTCCAACATTCTCCTACCAATATACTCACACTCCCTCCTCTGAACATGTCCAAACCATCTTAATCTGGCCTCCCTAACTTTGTCCCCCAAACGTCCAACATGAGCTGTCCCTCTGATGTACTTGTTCCTAATTCTGTCCAATCTTGTCACTCCCAAAGAGAACCTCAACATCTTCAGCTCTGCTACCTCTAGCTCTGACTCCTGTCTCTTCCTCAGTGACACTGTCTCTAAACCATACAGCATGGCCGCTCTCACCACTGTCCTGTACACCTTCCCCTTGATTCTCGCTGATATTTTCCTATCACACAGAACTCCCGACACCTTTCTCCACCCATTCCAATCTGCCTGCACTCGCTTCTTTACCTCTTTCCCACACTCTCCATTACTCTGGACTGTTGACCCCAAGTACTTAAACTCCTGTACCTTCTTCACCTCTTCACCCTGTAACCTTACTGTTCCACTTCCCTCCCTTTCATTCACACACATGTACTCAGTCTTACTACGACTGACTTTCATTCCTCTTCTCTCCAGCGCAAACCTCCACCTCTCCAGGTTTTCCTCCACCTGCTCCCTGCTCTCACTACAGATCACAATGTCATCTGCAAACATCATTGTCCAAGGAGACTCCTGTCTGACCTCCTCTGACAACTGGTCCATCACTATAGCAAACAGGAAGGGGCTGAGAGTCTCCTTATCTTCTTTCCTCCTTCCAGATGACACACCCAGCACCTTTCTCCCTGATCACTTCTGCTGTAGTTTCCCAGTCATCCGGCAGCACTACCTAACCACCCAGAGCCTGCCTCAACTTCTGTCTAAATTCCTCACAACATTCCTCCTTTTTCAGCTTCCACCACTTGGTTTTCTTCTCTATCTCTATCTTTGACCTCTTCGTCTTACAGACCAACAAAGTCATCCTATACACCACCATCCTATGCTGTCTGGCTACACTCTCTCCCACTACCACTTTACAGTCACTAATCTCTTTCAGATTGCCTCTTCTACATAGGATGTAGTCTACCTGTGTTCTCCTACCTCCACTCTTGTAAGTCACTCTATGCTCCTCCCTCTTCTGAAAATAAGTGTTAACCACAGCCATGTCCATCCTCTTAGCAAAGTCCACTACCATCTGTCCTTCAAGGTTCCTTTCCTTAACTCCAAACTTGCCCATCACCTCCTCATCACCTCTGTTTCCCTCACCAACATGTCCATTAAAATCCGCTCCTATCACCACTCTCTCACCCGTGGGAATACTCTCCATCACCTCATCTAATTCACTCCAGAATCTCTCTTTCTCCCCTAATTCACAACCTACCTGTGGGGCATAACCACTAACAACATTCAACATCACCCCTTCAATCTCTAACTTCAGACTCATCACCCTGTCTGACACTCTCTTCACCTCCAGAACATTCCTCACAAACTCCTCCTTCAGGACCACACCTACCCCATTTCTCTTACTATCCACACCATAATAAAACAGCTTGAATCCTGCTCCTATACTATGAGCCTTGCTACCCTTCCACCTGGTCTCCTGTACACACAGTATATCCACCTTCCTTCTCTCCATCACATCAGCCAGCTCTCTACCTTTCCCTGTCATAGTACCAACATTCAGAGTTCCTATTCTCAGTCCTACACTCTTACCTTTCCTCTTCTCTCTCTGTCTGTGCACTCTCCTCCCTCCTCTACTTCTTCGACCAACAGTAGCCCAATTTCCACCGGCGCCCTGTAGGTCAACGGCGCCGATGGCGGTCGTTGTTAACCCGGGCCTCGACCGATCCTGTATGAAATTCGTACTGACGATTCGCATGGTTAAATTTGGCAATGTTTTACGCCGGATGCCCTTCCTGATGCAACCTTCTCTATTTATCCGGGCTTGGGACCGGCACAGAAGTCACTGGACTGTGACCCCCATGGCTAGATTCAATCCGTGCAAAATAATTTTTATTATTATACTTTTTTTAAAACAACGTTAGTCAACTGGAGGATTTTACAGACAATTGCTGTGCAGTTTAAGCCAGCTAGAGATATATATGCGACTCATTTTATGCAAGCCCAAACAGGTGACATCAGAGAAAGTCCCGCCGCACCACAAATTCACAAATAACACCCATAAGCTACATTATCTTTGAGCTTAAAGAGCAACGTTAGTTGTTCAACACCTCTGCTTTTAAATCTTGCAGCTAATGGGGTATTTCTACTCATATAGCAGAAGAGTTGTCCAGCAGAAATAGGTTTTGTTCAGCAAGAATAAACAAGTAAAGGAAAGTGAAAACTACAAATCCTCTACATTCAGACAGGCAGGTGACAAGTCCCTCATGCAGCTTGTAGTTTGTCTTTTGTGTGCTTTTAGTGATTGCTGCTGCTGTTGCTTGTGGGCATGTCTAGTGTTTTGATGTGAGGCAGTAGTAGCTATCTCACTCTCTCGCTCTCTCTCGCTATCCATCTCTCTCTCTCTCTCTCTCTCTCTCTCTCTCTCTCTCTCTCTCTCTCTCTCTCTCTCTCTCTCAACTATATACGTTGAAATAGAACAATTTTTTCAAATGCTCATTTAAATGTTCAATAAAACACACAAAAACTCAGTACTAATGACTGAAGTGTTTCTGTGTTATTCCTGTTGTTCTTCAGTAGTTAAAAATTATGTGTAAAGGTATAACACCTGCTAATTTTCCTTATTTACAAAGAAATTATTTACACAAAACTACGGTGGCCACTGTACAAAACAGTGAAAGGATGTTAATGTAGATTATTTGCTAATCATTGCTCCATTACAGACTGTTAGAGCATTGCTTTTGTCATGTGTGTTTCACTGACCTTTGGGTGTCACAAGTGTGTGTGTGTGTGTGTGTGTGTGTGTGTGTGTATGTGTGTGTGTGATTGACTTTGAGACAGTCCAAGCTAGATCATATCTCCTCCACTATTGGATTGCCAGGTCTGTGTTTTTGCTCTTATTGATTTTTAGAGAGCTTCATATGTCACTATTGCACTCCGAGTCATGGAGAACTTGTGTCAGTGTATTAAGACAGACGATTTTAACCCGACAAAGAGCAGAGAACTGAACTTCATAGGATTTATAGGATATGTTTCAGCAAAAGAACTCATATCACTAATAGGCCAATTAAAAACCATTTAGTGTGATTGCATTTGCTTTATGCTAACTGCCTCCTACTGCCACTTCTTTATGATTGAACACACATGGCACTATAAGGCACAGCCTGAAAATCTATAACAGTTTGTCTCAAAAAAAAAAAAATTTTAAATTGCTATATATAAGATGTACACAAATCAATCTATAAAATATTAACAATTTTTATGCCACTATTATAGGTCAACATCCGGATGTCATTCTCTTCAAATCTCTTAAGTTCTCTCTTCAAATCTCTTAAATCTCATAATTTTTTCTTTGCAAAGTAATGATATTTTTTTTTTTCTTCCTTTTAGCAAATCCAACCAATCAGCTGGGGCCTTTTGATAAAGTGGAACGTTATGGATCTACAGAACCGTGGCTTCTCATTGGTGGACAGAAAAGACCAATCAGCCTTTTGCAATCAATGGTAAATCTATGTGTGTTTGAAAATAAGATTTTGGGTAAAACAATACTGAATGCCTGTGTGAAAAAAATTATATTGAACATACTTGTTGAAGTTTTATATTTAATGATAGAAATTGTGTTACTGATATAGATAGATAGATAGATAGATAGATAGATAGATAGATAGATAGATAGATAGATAGATAAAAACAGATAGATAGATAGTAATGAATTATGTAATTAATGAAGCAGTAATGATTGATGTAATTATATGGCATGTATGCTAATCGCCACTAAGGGGACTATGGGACACATGATTTATTATTGTAAAAAACATTCTTTATATATTCCTACTTGCAAGAAATGTACATAAGTGCTCATCAAAATGCTGGGTTACTTTCTGGTTTAAACATGCAACACATTGCTATTGTTTAATAAAATATAAACTCTTGTACATGCATCACTCATTAGATTGTTATATATCAAATAGGAAAAGCATTCACATGCAAAACAATGCTTAAATGTGAATATGCACAAAACAGTACACACTCTGACCTGAACTGTGTCAGAATGGGAGGACTGGACGTGTTCATAAGGAAAGTAGTTGAACGCACTCATCACTGACTAGTATCAGATTAGTATTAAACCTGCATTAGAACTGTATATGATTGCATAACATTTGTTAATCCAATGCAATTTATCACCATCACCAGTGTTGCAGCTCACATGCTGTTTAAAATATTTAAATGCAATGCAAAATGTAGCATGAGACGCTGAGATCTGTAAGACACTCAGAGGAAAGTGTTATCTGCCCTCTTCCACATACATCAGTTCACAGATGCCTGTGATTGCCTAATGTGAGTTTGCAGGGGAGAGAGAGAGTATACCACCCTTTCCTTATATTTTATGTATTTTATATTTAGTGGTTAGCACATTTGCCTCGCACCTTTAGGGTTGGGTGTTCGATTCTTGCCTCCTCTCTGTGTGTGCGGATGTTCTCCCCATGATTCGTTTCCTCCGCCAGTCCAAAGCCAGGTATTGTAGGTTTATTGGCATCTCTAAATTGTCCATAGTGTGTGAATGGGTGTGTTTGTGATTGTTTCCTGTGAGGGGTTGGTATCCCATCCAAGGTGTCCCCTGCCTTGTGCTCTGTGTCCCCTGGTATAGACTTAAGACTACCTGTGACCCTGTGTAGGATTATACACCAATCAGGCATAACATTCTGAGCACTGAGAGGTGAAGTGAATAAGACTGATTATCTCCTCGTCATGGCACCTGTTAGTAGGTGGGATATATTAGGCAGCAAGTGAACATTTTGTCCTCAAAAATGGGCAAGCGTAAGGATTTGAGCAAGTTTGACAAAATTGTGATGGCTAGACGACTGGATCAGAGCATCTCCAAAACTGCAGCTCTTGTGGGGTGTTCCCGGTCTTTCAGTGGTCAGTATCTATCAAAAGTGGTCCAAGGAAGGAACAGTGGTGAACCGGAGACAGGGTCATGGGCGGCCAAGGCATATTGATTTACATGGGGAGCGAAAGCTGGCCCGTGTGGTCCGATCCAACAGACTAACTACTGTTGCTCAAATTGCTGAAGAAGTTAATGCTGGTTCTGATAGAAAGGGTCAGAATGTTAAAGGGCTACAGAAAAAATGGATGGATGGATGGATGGATGGATGGATGGATGGATGGATGGAAATTAGTTTGAATCTTGATGAAACCACAAGCTGAGGTCAGGAGTCCAAGAAAGTAAAGTTATGCTCCTGGCCACGAATGGTTGTATCATTGTTATGATTCGAAATATTTTAAGGTTTAATTATTATTTTATAATTTTTCTTAATTATTACATTACTTTCTATTATTTAGAAAAGATGTGTGTGCATATAACTGCATTATGAATAACAGTGGTTAAAAATGTCCTGCTGCCCCACCTACATGTCAGATATCTCTATATAAGGTTTATGACATCAGATATAATGTCATGCCATGCCTTACCATATCATAGCAGTCACTGATAATGATAACACAATATTGTTAGAACATTAAATATAAACTTTCATGACAATTCCTGCTAGCATATGACATCTGCCCTGATGTGCTTATGATGCATGAATCAAATAACCTGACATAACAATATATTATTTTTAATATTTTAAAACCTATACATGATTTGGCAGATCATACAGATGCCTGCGATTTCTCATGACACACATCGGGAGCCTCTGTGAATGGCCAGCATTCTAATTCAGCTCCAGGAAATCGTTATTTATTGGATGAACGGTGCAATTAAAATAAAAGCTTCGCTCATATTTGAACCACATTATGCAGTCTTACTTATCATACCATTTCTAAAGATATAGACAGTTTACTAAAAAGAACACTGTTTCCTAATTACAATTTTAATTCAGTAGTTTGGCTTATCATTTCTATTCAAAATCCCATGTTTTGTTCTGGCATACAAAGAAAACTCTGAGAAACAGTGGTCCTAATTTATTTCGAATACGTTTATGCAAAAAGAACTACCTCTTCATCCAGCTATTCAAATCCTCCAATTCAGCCGCGGTCTGAACATATGGCAAATTAGAGAGAGAGAGAAAGAGAGAGAGAGAGAGAGAGAGAGAGAGAGAGAGAGAGAGAGAGAGGAAGAGAGAGAGAGGCAGAGAGAGAGAGGCAAAGCAAGCTCTAGAATAGAGAGGAAAAGAACCTGCTAATAAAATATTTGCAATTCAGGTTTCTGTGCTGTATTTAGAAAGGCAGTGCCAGGTATGAATCATAGTTCCAGTCCTCCATCCATCCGTAAAACACGGTCTACGATTTCCCAGCACTTTTCAAACTCTATTCATCAGATTGCACTTTTTTCCACTTGTGCAAATTTGGAGAAAGGTGCGCATTACCCAGAGAAGTGCATGTTGTGAGGTTTCTCAAATACAGTCATAAAGCCAACATGCTTTTTTTCACAAGATAATTTATCTTTAATGATAAACATTTATAAACGAACGCAGACATGAAAATCTTGTGCGGATGAACGGCTCTGCTGTTGGTCTCAGGAATATCGAGCTCTGTGGGAAGGAGGAGAAGGAGGCCCCAGTTGCAGTTAATTATAGTCATCTTCTTGTGCCACAGTAAACATTTAGTTGTCACAAATATGCTAAAGTAAGGCATTTATTATTGTAAGCTTCCTGTGTGTTGTTTTCATAGTGGAGTCAATAAAAGGCAGCTTTATTATTTAACATGTGCACTGCCTTAAGCAATAGGTGCAGGGGAAAGAGAGACCACCCAGATGTGTGTGTGTGTGTGTGTGTGTGTGTGTGTGTGTGTGTGTGTGTGTGTGTGTGTTTGTGTGTGTGTGTGCAGCCTGTGGAACACGTAAACAGGCATCATATGCATCAATCTGTGTATAACATGAACCAAGTAACTAAGGTCTGTCTTTTTTCATGATCAGCAGTTCATGAAGTTCATATCATAACCTCTTAAATAAAATGTACTTTCAGCACAAAGTTTGGTAAAAGTGTGAGAGTTATTATAGCCTGGAATGATAATCATAAGATTAATAGCACTCTGTCATAGATGTCATGCCCATGGAGGATGTTCATTCATTCATTCATTGTCTACCGCTTATCCGATCTATTCTCGGGTCACGGGGAGCCTGTGCCTATCTCAGGCGTCATTGGGCATCAAGGCAGGATACACCCTAGACGGAGTGCCAACCCATCGCAGGGCACACACACACACTCATTCACTCACGCAATCACACACTACGGACAATTTAGAGATGCCAATCAACCTACGATGCATGTCTTTGGACCGGCGGAGGAAACCGGAGTACCCGGAGGAAACCCCCGAGGCACAGGGAGAACATGCAAACTCCACACACACGGCAGAGGCAGGAATCGAACCCCCAACCCTGGAGGTGTGAGGCAAACGTGCTAACCACTAAGCCACCGTGCCCCCATGGAGGATGTTATATGATGGAATTAGTTCTCATGTTGGATTACATTCAGCAGGATTCCTGAAAAATAATCATGTGTTTGGTCACAATGTTGAAAATACTACACTACACAGGGAAATACAGGATACGTCGTTCTTGACCTAATTATAAATGCCACTTGACATACCCTATTTCTCCAAAAAAACAAAAAAAGGTTCCATCATGAACGTATTTGTCATAATTGTCATAACATATATGCCAGCTATTAGTGCTGACTGCTGATGTGAGACACCAGCCAGCAAAGCTGACAGGAAGTGGCAACGTAGCATCCATTTATTTCTGGCAAAAACCTTATCTCATTATTATGAGTATTGTATACAACAGAAGCTTTGCACATGTTCTACTTCCTCATAACTGCAAGAACAACTCATTTTTATTTCTCTTCCCGTAACGTCCTAGTTCTGAACGTATCAATAGACTTCCATTATCGTAATACGTTGTTATAGCGATTGTTTCTATAGTTACATCTCTTTGGGTGTTTTCTAGCTCTGTTCTTCTTGCTTTTGATTAAAATTTGTATGTAAATGCATCGTAGTCTGTTCCTCTTGTTTCCATCCCAGCCACTCATTCTTATTTTTGTTTAGAACCACAGTAAAAATGTGAAAACCTCAAGTCATTTTTATGCTTGTTGTCACGGTTGCATTCCAGTATGGTTACAGGTCCATTGATTTAGAGTGATAGATGTGTTATTTGTCACACAGTGACCACTCGGATGGTCATATACAGTCTCAATTATCATATGACTGACACCATACAGTAATTACATTTTAGCCAAACCGACATTCAGTCCGGTGGGACGACGGGAGAGACGATGTCACACCACCGATGCATGAATTAAGCTGCCGTCCAATCATCTTTAGTGTTTTTAAGTGGCACTAAAGTAGTTATGCAACAAATTACATGGATAAATGAATTCCACTTGCTGGTGTTGCTGAAGTGGTAGTAACAGGTGCCTAATTGAATGCTTCCCTGTCATTTAGTAATTTACGCTTTTCTTTAAAAATTTTCACACCGTTAAATATGTGAAATTGTCTGTGTAAAGTGGTCTAGGTCTTTTTATTGGAAAAAAAAAAAAGAAAATAGGTTGAAGAGTTGTGAATGATAGAGCTTGGTTACCCCTAATCCTTCAAATGCTAAGCATCCATGTCACCCCCCCACCTTACTCTCACTCTCTCTCTCTCTCTCTCTCTCTCTCTCTCTCTCTCTCTCTCTCTCTCTCTCTCTCTCTCTGGTTTCAGGGCCATCCTGCATCACTAAGGCTCCAGATTGAGGCGGAAGGCAAACAGCTGCTGCTCATTCTGCAGAAAAATCAGTAAGCCTACACCCCCCCCCCCACCCCTCGTTTACTCTTTCTCTCTTGCTCACTCTCTCTCTTTCTTTTTCTCGGTCACTGTCACTCTCTCTCTCTCTCTCTCTCTCTCTCTCTCTCTCTCTCGTTTACTCTTTCTCTCTTGCTCACTCTCTCTCTTTCTTTTTCTCAGCCACTGTCACTCTCTCTCTCTCTCTCTCTCTCTCTCTCTCTCTCTCTCTCGTTTACTCTTTCTCTCTTGCTCACTCTCTCTCTTTCTTTTTCTCAGCCACTGTCACTCTCTCTCTCTCTCTCTCTCTCGTTTACTCTTTCTCTCTTGCTCACTCTCTCTCTTTCTTTTTCTCGGTCACTGTCACTCTCTCTCTCTCTCTCTCTCTCTCTCGTTTACTCTTTCTCTCTTGCTCACTCTCTCTCTTTCTTTTTTTTCACTGTCACTCTCTCTCTCTCTCTCTCATTTACTCTTTCTCTCTTGCTCACTCTCTCTTTCTTTTTCTCGGTCACTGTCACTCTCTCTCTCTCTCTCTCTCTCTCTCTCTCTCTCTCTCTCTCTCTCTCTCTCTCTCTCTCGTTTACTCTTTCTCTCTTGCTCACTCTCTCTCTTTCTTTTTCTCAGTCACTGTCACTCTCTCTCTCTCTCTCTCGTTTACTCTTTCTCTCTTGCTCACTCTCTCTCTTTCTTTTTCTCGGTCACTGTCACTCTCTCTCTCTCTCTCTCTCTCTCTCTCTCTCGTTTACTCTTTCTCTCTTGCTCACTCTCTCTCTCTTTCTTTTTCTCGGTCACTGTCACTCTCTCTCTCTCTCTCTCTCTCTCTCTCGTTTACTCTTTCTCTCTTGCTCACTCTCTCTGTTTCTTTTTCTCGGTCACTGTCACTCTCTCTCTCTCTCTCTCTCTCTCTCTCTCTCTCGTTTACTCTTTCCCCTCTTGCTCACTCTCTCTCTTTCTTTTTCTCGGTCACTGTCACTCTCTCTCTCTCTCTCTCTCTCTCTCTCTCTCTCTCTCTCTCTCTCCACTTGTTACAAGAGGCGCTTTTTCTGGAACACAAATTGATGACAGATGCATGTGAGGTCTAATCTCTAATCTCTAATAGTGACTAAAAAAAGCACCCTCCTCCTCACACCACTCACTTCACCATCATTTTTGTGATTGCTACCTGGTACGAAAGGTTCTGTGTCCTGTGTGCCCTGTGTTGTGTGACCGACTTCAAATACTTCAAATGCTCAAAAAATTAATAAGTAATGTCCATGCCTTGGACATAAAGACTTTACAGTACTTTTATTCTGATAATTTCAATTAAATTTTTGAGACAATTAAGGCATCTTTTATCCAGGTCTGCTTCACAGTAGTACAAAGACACTTCACTGTAAGCTAATGCATATTTTTTATTTCATTGTTATTATCATTGTTGAAAAAAATCAGGACACATTTAATAAAATGTAAGTAAAATTTAGAATTTAGAAAGTTAAATTCCATTGGCTGTTGCCTAAATGATTATACCACTGTGCTGTGAAATTCTTGAATCCGATTGGTCAGAAGATGTTGATTAATTTTCTAGTTGTTTTGGCAGCGATGCAGGTTTGTATTAATTAATAAATTAATTAATTTATATATAAAAGTTTCTATAGTAACAGCTAATTTACAGACTTACACGCCACCTAATAATAATAAAAATATTTTAATAAATATTTTAAATACATATCATATAAATTACATATCTGACAAAACATGTTATTTTAAAATGACAACATATAAAAAATGATAATGAGTGACATGAAGAAGGCATTTATTCATTTATTTATTTAAGACATTCATGGACGGAGTCTCCAGTGTCAGTGTTTTGTTGCTGAGTAAGCTTTTCAACATGGTATATGTAAAATTCATCGCTTAACATCAAGAAAGGATAGACTTATGAAGGACTACAACTAGTATAATGTAAAAGATAACTTGTTTTTTTATCTACACAATGGAAATTGCTGTGGTATAATAGGAATTAAATGATAAAATAAGATTATGACCTCAGAGTAGCTACTGTAATTCTACTTCCTCAAAGTTGTTCCTCATCACAGCATCCCTTTTTTGATTATTTCTCGATAACTATTTTATAAGTCCATACCAGATTTAGCATTTTGTGATCACCGAAATTGACATCAAATCAAGCACACTTTGTGATATTGGAAGGAGTTTGCAATTTGTCAAAATTACCGAAGATTTGGGATATCATGTGACATCAGCACAACACGCATTCAGATGAAGTGCGTCGAACATAAGTGCAGCTGTCATACAAAGTAATTACATACACATCTTATCTATAACAGGTAAAAGAATCCGGCGCTTGTAATTTCAGCAATTCAAGTAATTGCAATTCTGGGAAAAAAGCAGAAAAGCACAAATTTTGAAAAAACCTGCAGTAAAAAAAGGCTGCAAAACCCTGGAGTGACTATTATCCATTCTCTACATAATACACTGTAAGGCTGTGGAATTTTAGTTTCTAGTTGGACTAGCAAGTAGAAAGTTGTCAACTGCACGAGAGACACTATGCATCCTTTTAGCTACTTGGAATTCGATCCTTTCTCAATTATAGCTCACCCTGGATGAATGTTTTGGTCAAATGAAAATAGAAAAAAACAGCTTCAGTTTTCAGATGTAAAAAAAAAAAAAATCAGTGATTTTCATGCATTTTCTGTTCTGGGACTTTCCCCTTTGGCCAACTGGCTTCATTAGGCCTCTTTATACTGAATTTGGTCAAGCATAGGATAGCTAACTTTCCAAAGGATACTGCACAAAAATGGCAACCAGACAGTGACTCAGTGCAGAGATGGCATACATCCAGAACCTTTTCAGTTTGTAGTGTACAGTGACATGAAAAAAACAGAATCTAATCCGTTGTGTGAAAGCCCGTGCTGTAATGCTTTATGAAAATTATGCATGTCTTCATCTTGCACTGAAGAAGATTTGACTTGCTGCAGCCTAATTGGTGTCTCTTTTCAAAAGAGTGACCCCTGAAAAAATCATCTGAATATTCGCACTGACAGATTTCCCGCCTGGGGCTTTGAAAGTAGCACAACAGAACCTAATTACAGAATGCTGCGTGAAGTGAAATTCAGCGTGTGTGTGTATGTGATGACAGCCAGATGCTTGTGAAGCTCATTTTGAGTTGGAGTGCCTAACCTGCAGAGTCAGAGAGACCTTGAGCAAGAATGTTAAAGTGTGGACCTGATAATGAATCATTATAGGAGTAAGAGGTCATGATGGGAGCTGAAGAAGTGGAGAGTGGTGTGTCTGGGAACGCTCTCTTTTAAGACATGTGAAATCAAGCTCGACTTGGGGAATAAAGTGTGTCTTATTATTCAGTGCTCTCTGGAAAAGTCAGTGAGAGGATTATAGTCTAGGGTATAAATCCCTTTTTATGCAGGCATTACATTAAAACCCCTAATGAAATCTATATAAATCTACATTTAAATGGATTTTTTTTTGGATCTCAGCATGGCACGACCTACTTAGTAGTTTGTTCACCTTGTAATTCATACTAC
This sequence comes from Hemibagrus guttatus, assembly GCA_033459395.1. Classification (NCBI taxonomy): domain Eukaryota; kingdom Metazoa; phylum Chordata; class Actinopteri; order Siluriformes; family Bagridae; genus Hemibagrus; species Hemibagrus guttatus. The sequence continues at coordinate 19,178,031 of JAUCMX010000012.1, forward strand.
AGATATATCTTCATGGATCAGACTTTGGCGGACAATTATCACACACACTACAATATTCAAAAGAAAAGTACGTATATGTATGTAAATCTATATGGAATGGAAGGTTCTAGATGATTTGGATTACACTGGACTGGGTGTCATGTTTCATCAGACTGTAGGAGTGAGACAGAATCTGATTCATTGCAAAGAAAATAAACACAACCACATCTGTCTGTTCTGCTGTCTTCTGTACTGGACACAAGGAGTCGGAGATTCAGTGATTTGCAATATGACTGAAATCACAAGACTAAGACTAAACGTTTGGGTATGTGAAAAAAAAATCTGATAACATCCACAAATAAACAGGTTGATTTACAGGTATATGGATATATTGCATGTGTCATCATTTTTCTTTGTTTGTTTGCCCTGCTGAATATGAAATTTGAGGCATTTCTGCTCAGAAGTACAAATTACAGGTTGGTGACAATGCGAATCAATTTATTTTGCACCCACAATATAATTTATTGACCAGCAATTGTACAGGCAAATCAATCCGAACAAAAGGCAGGTATCAGGATTATATTTCAAAACACATATAAAAAACACATTTTAATATAACTTTCCACATTGTGAAATGCTCCACGTTCCACGTCATGCTGTATTTTTCTTGTTTTATAAATCACTTTGTCTATCTGCACAGCACAATGTATCAGACTGTACAAATTTTCTTTGTGACATTTGAACAGTTATAGAGCAATGCACTGGTTTGGTTCCAGGTTTTTTTTTTTAACTAACCAGAACCAGCTGTTTAAAGAGTGATGATACAAGTTAGTTTAGTTTTAAAAAAAACAAACAAAAAAAACAGCCCAGGCCATTACACATACATTTTTAAGTATAAGTATTTTTTTTACTGTAATAGAAATGAGGTGAATTGTGTAAAATGGATAGTTTGTGCTGTTGCTTGTTGCACTGTAGGTCAGCTTTGTTAGATGCTCTGTCACTGTCTACCTGAACAAGCACCTGAGTGATGCATTTCCGATGTGTAATATTTTCTCCATTATATGCGTACATATTACTCAGGTTTGTTGGTGCCTGTCTGTGTATTGAACCCTGCTGTTTTCTTTGACTATCATTTTCAGATTTGCTCTAATGAAACGATGAGTTTTTACACCGTAGCCATCATTTTATTTGAGATGCAAAGTTGTAAATTATACAACAGCCAATCAGGACGTCTGATTCAGAAGTATGAAAACGGTTGACTCAGGCACAAGCATCACGGCTAATCAGAGTGCTCCAACTAGCATGAGGAATCCAGTCAGACCTCAGTTTCAACTTACTCACAAAGCCTTAATGTAAGGCTCAGTAAGTTGAATATATGTTATGTATATAGTGTGTATTATGTACTGGTTGTAAATGCAGTTGTTCTTCTGTCACTGTATGAGATTATGGAAGAAAAACCAAGAGCTAAGCAGAATAGAGGTGAAATGGCTGTGAGTGTATTGGCAGAGAGCCCTGTTTTGGACTGATCAAGCCCAGTTGTTCAAACATGACTTTAAATTGCAAAACGAGGTGAAAAAACATCTTTTGATAAATGAAATTATGAAAAGCGCAAGCAGTGATTTGTTTTGTAACCTCTCCAATTTCAACCCAGCAATAATTCTCACTCACTTAAAGATGCTTTCTGTAGAATCTGTACACACCATGGGAGGTGAGGGAACACAAACCTGGTGTGTGTCAAATTGCATTTCTGCTGAGTATGAAGGACATGAACTTAGCAAATAGAGAGTTCCTTAGTTTTTGTATACCAGTCTTCCAGGCCACCCAGGATTTCACTTAGGCATCATTAAGGCTTTCTTGCAGTTTAGAAGCTTTCGAATGAAATTGTAGGTGCTGAATAGAATTGCTTTTCTGTGTCTCCTTGAAGTGTATAAATTATATATCATTGACTTTATTATATGAGTTCATGTGGTTAAGTTCAAGTGTCCTATTTTAAATGGAAGAATTATGCTTGCTTTTTGATTTGAACAGATAAGCTTATCTTATGAGGATTTTATATAAGGACTCTGAACGAGTGATTGTATTTTGCCACATTTATTACAAATCTACACGAAAAAATTTGATTGTTTTGCAAGGAAACACGCATGGTATTAGTCTGAATAGAACATATAACAAAAGAACAGGACATGCTGACATGTCAGAGTTAGAAATAATTAAATAAATATTTTGATGGAAATGATGAATGTTTTCTTTAAACTTTGCCTTCATAAAAAAAAAAAACCAAAAAAAAAACACACCTTTTGCAGCACTTACAGCCTGGGCATTCTAGCTGTCAATTTTTCAAGATAATCTGATGAGATTTCACACCATGCTTCCTGGAGCATCTCCCACAAAATGGATTGGCTGATGGAGTCTAACTCCGTAGCTGAAATCAAGCTGAAATATGCAAGTGATCCCAAACTTTTGAGTGGTAGTGTATATGAATGCTAACAGCTCCATAACCCTAACCTTAAGTCATGTGATCATGGCTTAACCTATGTAAGGTAGAGTTAAATAATATGATTGTGTGAGTTCATGACCATGCTGGAACAGATAAAACAAACGTATCTCCATTTAACTTTCAAAGTTCAAACATTCATTGTTTACCGCTTATCCGATCTATTCTCGGGTCACGGGGAGCCTGTGCCTATCTCAGGCATCATTGGGCATCAAGGCAGGATACACCCTGGATGAAGTGCCAACCCATCACAGGGCACACACACACACACACTCTCATTCACTCACGCAATACAGACAATTTAGAGATGCCAATCAACCTACAATGCATGTCTTTGGACCGGGGGAGGAAACCCCCGAGGCACAGGGAGAACATGCAAACTCCACACACACACACACACACACACACACACACACACACGATAGAGGTGGGAATCAAACCCCCAACCCTGGCGGTGTGAGGCAAATGTGCTAACCACCAAGCCAGCAAGCCACCATGCCCCCAAAAGTTCAAACAATTCAAGGTTAATTTATACTTTAAAATGGTTTTAAGTGATATTTCAGCTGAGAGGTTTCAGAGAGAGAAACCTGCCCTGAAAATATGGATCAGAGGCAAAAAGAAATACAAAAGAAAGGGAGATGTATATTTTTAATCTGAAGTCATTCTTTTAACTTTTATTAACTTTGACCATTTTTTGTGATAGAGTAGTACCTTTGCTAAATAAATAAATTCAAGCTGAATATTTGAGGCCAATTCACACTGGATTCCTTCTTGAAGGTTTTTTATTCCTGACATGCATGAGAGGTGCATGGCAGTTTAATTTTAACAAGCATGTCAGTCTATACCAACTGTGTCAGAGGCACATTAGAGGTGCATAACACCTGCGCCTGCACATCACCCTGCCCTGGTTTTACGTATTTCTCATTTGTTTCTGATTTTATGCTCTGTGAATTTTTCATGGGGTTTAGTGCTTCACTTTTTTAATCTATCAAAATTACTATGATATTTATATTTATAACCATAATCAGCAAATTTGTCATGATTGCACAATCTGAAGTTTCATAGAAAGCTGTTTGTATGGTAGGGATATCAATCCAGGAGTCATGAATAATCCAAAAAGCTCTGTCCTCCTGTCTAATGTCATATAATTATTGAGCTATTGAGCTGTGCTGTAATTACAGCTGGCCGAATCTTAGCTCTCTCCAACTCCAATGTTTTATTGCCTGAGTTAAAACGTTTGAGCATTAATTTTTCATTGTGATTGTCTTCTTGGGATGCTACAATATTAACTGAAATTGATATAGCTTTTTTTGAGCTTAGATAAATGTCTTTAGTTAGATAATACATTTTAATGAACAAGTAACACCCCCTACTACTCCATCATCCAAAAAAAAAAAAGTTTAAAAATCCCACAAACATCATGATTATCAGCAACAACAGCAACCACAAAGCAAAGCAAAAAAAAGGGGGGGGGGGGGCAAGGGAGGGTGATTCAAGGCCATTTCCATGGCAACCTTAGGCCCAGTTGGGAGTAAGTGAGGAAGGGGAGCTGTGGAGAGGACCAGATAGAGACAGACAGATAAAGAGAGGAGGGAGGGTTGGAAGAGACGGTGCTTACGTAAGGTCCACCCCCTCAGTTTTGGAGGGGAAAGGCTTGTTATTATCAAAGAGAAATGACAGCCAAGGAGAACTCTGTCTGTGTGTGTGTGTGTGTGTGTGTGTATGTGTGTGTAGTCTAGTTCTCCCACATCCCATCACCTTTGAGTGCTAACAACTTCACCACTTACCTGAGAGAGATAAAGGGGGTCTCGTAATCTCAGCTCAGGGGCAGGGGCAATAAAGGGAGTAAGTAAAATGTGTGTTGGAAAGGTGAGACATAAGGGCAAATGTTAAAAGCCTGGATATTAGAGGTTGAATGCTTAAAAAATGTTAAACAGTAAGAGGAGTGTGTGTGTATGTGTGTGTGTGTGTGTGTGTGTGTGTGTGTGTGTGTGTGTGTGTGTGTGTGTGTGTGTGTGTGTGAGAGAGTCACATTAGAGAAAGGACAGATAAGATACTTCCAGAATGTTTTCACAGTCATGCAGCAATGCTATAATGCAGATACTGAAACTGTTTGCCTGGGTGTCAATCTCAAAGCCTGAGATATGTATGTTTAAGAAATAAGATATGTAAGTCTGGAAGATGTCTTGGCTTGTGCCTGGAGTTGAGTTAATGAGTCAAAGCTAAGCAGAACCGAGTTTGCCTTTACAGAGTGCAGCATCATTAATCTGCTTACTAGTATTAATGCATATTCTGAACAAGTTTTCTCTATTCCCCATCCCACAATCCTCGACTGACCTGGAGGCGATTGCACACTCTGACAGACAAAACATGAATTACTCTGTTTTTCTGCAACAGTTCATTATTTTAAAAATTGAAGCTTAATTTCATGGATGACTGTTTGGAATCACTGTTGAGGTAAAACTCTTGAATGTAATTTACTGTGCTTTCTCAGATGGGTCCAGTGACAGTGTTTTCACTGTCAGAGGTATTCAAAGAAAAAGCAACTTATTTTCTGAACCTAGTTTTTCTTTTAGAACAAACATACATTGTTGTACGTTGTAGGGATCTAACCAAATATGAATGTATTATTCGAAATGAACAGATAATATGTTCTAAATAGATATGAATTCAGTTCATTCATCCTTAGTAACCTACGAGATATATTTTGGGAAATGAAACCAAGTAAATTTGTTAGAAAATATAAGTTTCAAATACAAAAAAGACAGAAAACAAACCTTCCAGTTTAGGACACACTCACTTTATGTTTAAATCCAGATAAATACAGACAGGAGTGCTAAAAATAAAATATGTTAACATAAACAGACCCAGAGACAGCTTGTACCCTTTTACCTCCAGGTTAACACATATGTGGTGTGTGTGTTTGTACAAAAGGCTGTCCAGCTTTTTTTTTTTCACGTTACACAAAATGTGTATAGATCTACATCTGTTGTCATTTCCCTTATTTGCATCATGTTCTGTCTTCTCCTCTCCTCTCTATACTATCTGTCTTTAGTCATCCTTCTGCTTGGATTCCTAGCATCATGTTGGCATTATGCTCCGCCTAACCTTTCTCTGTCTCTCAATCTGGATCAGGTTGGGCTTTGTCTGGCTTGTATTGTTATAGAATAATTTAAGGGCTTGTCTCATCTGCATGAACAGGAATAGAGGGAATAGAAGAGCAGGCTGCAAGGTCTGTTGTGTTCTGTTCTTCCTCATCTGTCAGGTCAGATAAAAGGACTGAATGACCAGTAAAGGAATGAGCTGGCTGGAATGAAAGGCAAAGGGCTTTTGAAAGGTTGCATTTGTTCAACACTGATCTAATAGGATTTACATCCTGCTAGCATTTTTCTCCTAACTTTCATGTAATATGTGTTGCAGCACTGCATAGCTTTTAGTGTTTCATTTCCAATTAACTGATGCTTTCCCACATAAGCTAATGCTATGCTTTGATGTTCAGTACCTGGAACCCTGGGACTTCTACTTGCCCTCTAACGTCACCTTTGATTGTTGCAATAAATCAACACTGGATTGTAACACTAAGTCGGATTTGTCTTATCTCTTGCATACCTTGCCCTCCTTTTTGATCATCTAGGCTGACATTTCCTCTCCAGGGCGGAGAGCGTCGTTCTAATTGTTCTTCAAGGATTTCAGCACATGTGCTGGTGTTAATACTTGTAAAGACATTAGACATTGACAGTTTGCTCCCAACAAAGACAACTGCTTTTGGAGTTGTGAGAAAGCTTGAAGATTTATGTTTAAAAGAAAGTTGTTTAATAAGCCACTGGGATAGTTGTACCTCAATGGGATCATCTGGGATTCCAGCCCTGGCAGATATTGCATTCACTTTCAGGGAAAATTGTGTGCTTTTGGCTGTGGATCCATGTAGCAACTAAAAAACCTTGAATAGTGCTTATAATGTGGCAGATCAAGTACAATTCACACAGCTGGCTAGATTGCAATGTAGGCATTAAAGGCTCTCTTGGCTGTGTCCTTTTCAGCTTGCAGCACAGCATTCATGAACAAGCTGATTTTGATCTCGTCTGATCTCTGTTGTTCCTGGTCTTGGCCTTTTATCTGGCTTAAGTAAGGCCTGGGTGCACATCATTTATCCTAACCTAATACGTCTGCCTTTGAGATCTGTCGCACCATTAATTATAAGGAAAGGCTCTATGATGAGAACCATACTTATATATGTATATCCCTGCATTGTCATTCATTAATTAATCCTCAGTAACTGTTTTATCATGGTCAGGGTTGCAATGACTTTGGAGGATATCCTGGAAAATCTGGGAATGAGACAGGAATACACCCTGCATGTGAAGCCAGTCCATCAGGCGGCACTTTGCACACACATTCACACACTCATTCACATCAAGGGAAAAATTTAGCATAGCCAATCCACCTACAGGCAAGTCTCTGGAAAGACCCTGAGAGAGAACCTACACTGACGTAAGGAGAACATGCAAAATATTATGTTAAATTAAACCAAAGCTCAGGATTGAACCAGGGACTCTGGAGATGTGAGGTGGCAGAGCTACCAATGTACAACTGCCTGCCACTGGATTTTGAATAATGTAATATGGCCCCACTGATGAGATCCATCATTGGCACCATGTCTTTGTGTCAGTTAGTGTTCGTATGTGGTGCAGAGTTCTGGTGTGCACGGCTGTCTGTATGAATTACTCATGCATTTTGGCAGCAGGACTCAGAATGGAGCAGTGTTCATCCCATTAGAATTTTAATTCCCAGGAATGACCTCTATTCTCAAGTCCATGACAGCATAACTGACCCTGATCTCTGGGTTAGATGGATGGCATTTGTCTTTTCAGTTTTGCTCAGAAAATATGCATGTATGGTTGCTGTGCAATAATGGAGGACTTGCTAATGGCTTAGAATTGGAAATCACTAAAATGAGGAGAAATGTGGGGTAAATATTAAAACAAGACAGAAAGGATAAGACAGAAAGGATAATAAAAGGGGACACTGTGTATCTTTGCTGTTGGCTGGATCAGTGGTTTATGGTCAGTGATCAGATGAACTCTCTTGGCTATGGAGATATATCAAACTTGACAGGACGGACCGACATGTTCCCACTTTATCTGTGAGGACACTCCTGGAAAAAATGGCTGAAACTAGAAACCTGTACTGTTTGTCTTTGTTTTTCTCTTTCGGGAACCCTAAAATATTTAAAATACTTTTTTACATCAGAGAGAGTTTCTGCTTGAACACCTTTAGCAAGCAAAGAACCTTTAAGAGAACCTTTACGGATCAATAATACTAATAACTAACAAAGAATTGCTAATTTGCTTAGAAGAATATGTAACGTCTACCTTTCTGTCTGCACACTATCAGTCCCGAAGCTTTAAAGCATCTGCATTGACTCATATAGCTTGATTCACAGTCAATAACTGTGCTCTTTGACATGCTCAAAAATATCTGTATTTGCACGTCTATTTGATTTGTTTTCTTGTGGACCTCATATAGTTGCTGACCCACTGATGGAAGGTTAAAGAGTTACTTTCCTATCCAAAATCCCACTGCAACACTGGGAGGTCCTCACGTAGTTCAAGCTGCCTGATTACATCAACTTTGCCTAAGTTTAACCTCATACATGCCAGATCCTGTGTCAATGAAGAAAATCTGTCTCAGCTGGAGAACAGCTGGCTTAGCCTAAAGTCTCTCCACATTTAATGTTAGCATGTGTGTCATCTTTGCAGCTTGACTTCATAGTCATCATCATCATCATCATCATCATCATCATCATCCTGTTAGATTCATCCATTGAATTGAAGTTTTGTAAGCAACCAGAAGTGTTATATAACTACGATACTGTATGTGGTTTCAGCTCATATAACGAATCATATAACTCCAGAGGTTTGTGAGGATTGAAAGTCTCTGCTTGTGCCAGGCTATTGCTTACTCTGTTGAAAACAGATGCATTCATTCTCATTTAGACAAAAGCGTTAATTTAATTTCTGTGGTCATGTGCTATTTTATTCCAATTCCATGAACACAAAAACCAGCTAAAATAGTTTGGCCGAACTTGTCCTGTTAGATAAATCAGAGGTTTCCTATTCAGCTATTCTGTGAGCTAATGAAAAGTTCACGGCTGGGTTAAACTTTGCCATATTCTTTGTTTCTCTCACAAAATGGATATCTTCTAATAGAATTATGCAGCCAGGGGATTGTATTACATCTACTAACCTACCCATACTGCAGCCCCACCCCCCCCCCCCCCCCCCCCCCCCCCCCAATGGTAGACTTTATTCCACTGCTGTAACATTATGTGATTAGTGATGTATAACTGGTTCCTTATGTTGTATCCTTATATGACACTGGTTACCTGTGCAAGAGAAGATGAATTACATGAGCATGGGCAGACTTGCCAAGTTCCCTTAGTCACTGGAAGGAACCAGGAATCAAGATGAATAAAAAGAGCCAGCCCATAATTTCAGGCGTGTCTTTTCCTGTACATATGGTATGCATTGTGGACTGGTTTAACAGATGGTGTGGTTTATCATGGGCTGTTGTCACGTTTTATAAAAAAAAAAAAAAGAGGTTTGTGTTTGTTGAGGTTCTTAATCTTCTTTCTTCTACATCTTCCAAGAACTTGAAAGGTAATGAACTGTTCTGCAAGAATATATAACATCTGAAAAGAACATGGTGACAAGTTGCTTTCAGCTGCTCCCTGTTCAGGGTCGCCACAGCGGACCAATTGGTCCACACAACAACCTGTTGTGCGCCGGATGCCCTTCCTGATGCAACCCTCCCATTTTTTCCGGGCTTGGGACCAGCACTGCATCCAGTGGCTGGGGTTTGGACCCGGGCCTTCCACATGGTAGGCTAGAAACCTACCACTGAGCCACCGATGCCCTAGAACATTGTGACAAGTGAGATCAGTATATTGTGTGTGTATGTGTGTGTGTGTGTGTGTGTATGTGTGTGACTTATATCATCCATTCCTTCAAAGTGCTGACAAACAATGAAATGGATTTAGATATTTTTTCATTTTTGTTTAAAAGCATCATTCAGCTCAACATGTTTCTGGAGCAAGATTTCACACATATACTATGTATTTTCAACTCCAAAACTTAAGGCACCTTTCCAGAAATATGTATTAAACATACATTACACATAATGATTCAAAATTCTATTAAAACAATGAAAGAAATAAGAGCAGCAACATTGCATAAAGGACTGTTCTGAACTGTTCTCTATGAGAAATGCTTAAAGATCTCTTCAGTCTTGTACAGGAAGTGTCGCTGTATTCTTCAGAGAAGGCTTTAGTAGCAATTCTTTAGTAATAGTTACTAATAACAATAGTTTTTCAAACTGTTCTTGTAAGAAAAAAGAAAATGAGTACAAAATGAGCTTTTGCTGTGCAACTATACAGTATATCCAAAGGGCAGCAGTGTGTTATATATACCTTCTGCCTCATAGCTTCGGGGTCTTTTCTGAGGATCTTCAGATGTTCTCCCATGTTCTCCCTGTGTCTGTGTGTGTTTTCTTCATGTTCTTTGGTTTCCTTCGACCTCCCAAAAAGATATTAGTGGCAGTAAGTGGGCTGGCGACTCTATATTGCCCCTACGGTGGCCTATGATGGGTGGTCCATCCAGGGTGTTTTCCTGTCTCGCATCCGGTATCCCCATTACAACCCTAACCTTACTAGAGATGTAGATATTGTCTTGCCCTTAGGCTTGCTATTAATATTATCCTTCTTTTACAGTGTATGTGAATGCATTTACATTTTAGTGAGATGACTTCATGATAGCTCAAAGTTTTTCTTCCACTCACCACTCGGGTAAAATAAGATCATCCATGGAAAGCAGACATCAGCCACTGGGGGTGGGGGGAATATGACCTTGAAGATTTAAATAGCAGACTGTTCATGCTGTTTCATACTCTGCTCTTTATGTCTGGGGCATAAACAGTCAAAAGAGCAGTTATAATCTCCTAAGAGAGACAGACAGCTTTCGGGTGTTTGTTAAACCATGCGATATATGTTGTTGTCAGCTGTTGTGTTTCTCTCTATTCCTTTGCTCGTCCTGTCCTTATGTTCACACACTGCCTGACCCCATTCAGTGCATCCTGCTGTTTTATGAAGGTCCCTCTCAATTGACTTTTTACCTCTTCTTCATGGTGTCGTCCTCTGGTGAACTAGCGCTGGAGGACAGCATTCTTCTCCGAGTGTTTATGGGGGATGTGGGAATCGGTCCAGCACAGCAACTCATCTTGAAAAACAAAAGCAGATTAAGGAACAGGAAAAAAAATGGTTTGCATCTGTGTCAATTCACCAGCACAGCAGAAATCCCATTTCCTATTGATATGAAGATAGCATTGCTTTGGGATTTTATCAGCTACTATTAAGTTTTATTTGTTAATTAAGTTTGGTGGTTTGAATTAAGGCAAGGAGTCAAATGGTTGAAGCATTCGAATTGGGGATCAGGGAATAGATTTAAATTGGGTTTGTGCATCTCTTCTCACTGATGGTCCACCCGGGCTCTACTACAGACCCAGATAACAAGAGCTTAGTCTCTATAATTAGTTGTCTTTCTCATACAGAAAGCAGATGTGTTGGCTCAACCTCTGCTGTGGTTCCTGCTGTGAGTGTGAACCTGGCTTTGGCTGCTGAGTTCTCTGTCGTTCTGGAAATGGGAATTTGCCAGAGAGAGTTTTGAGCGCTGTAATGAAAACTGAGCAGCCGCCAGGGAATAGACAGAGGGATAGAGGGGAAAAGATGAGTAAGTGTGCCTGAGTGTGACAGAAAATGATAGTAATCAGCATCTGACATTACTAATGAGATAAACATTATGATGCTGTGTTGCCGTACATTATAACATTCCTGAGTAGGTGAGAGCTTCGTGAAGGAAAACACTTTGAATTTGTAGCAAGCAAATACAAGTGAATGCAATAGAAAACTTTTCAATGATGAAAAGTCAGTGTGCAAAAGTTTTTCAGTGGTGACAAGAAGAAAGGGTTTTGGGTTTGTCTCTCTGGGTATCCTGCAGGATCTATAAAGAATACTACAACAGGGTGTTTCACAGTTAGAGAGGATTTCATGGAATCCCTTTAGGAAGCAAGGAACTGATTAAGTCATGCTAGGCAGAACCTCACCCTGATTCGATCCTGAGCTCGAGTTACTGTCTGTGTGTTCTCCGCTCGTCCATGTGGGTTTCCTCTAGAGTCTCCAGTTTCCTCCGACCTCCCAAAAACATGCTATTGGATTGTCTATGCTAAATAATCCCTGGGTGTGAATATGCATGTGCTCACGGGGTGTGTTCCCACCTCCAGATCAACCTCTACCAAGACCATCATGTTACGGCTCTGTTATAAACTGTGTTACTGTAGAATTTTGTGTTTAGATAGAGATAGAGACAAGCTTGAGCTCATTTGTTTAATAATTAAAGCTATAATTATTAACCCCACCTTTAACCAATACAAATTGAGTCATACAAATTTTCCTCAATGGATATAAGGAATTAGGTTTAGGGTGATTTTTTTTTCTTTACTAAAATATATAAGACATGCAGTATAAAACCTAATTTGTTGTTTGTGCTTTTGTGCAACATTTCTCATGTGTCATGGTTTGTTCATTGGCTGTAAAATGCTGGAACATTCCTGTGATTGTTGGCAGGGATGTGAAGCTGTTCTAGCTCTCACTTGGGCAAGCCTTAAAGGTCAGGACCAACAATAGACCTGTTTCTGACATAAGCCTTAATATCTTTTTCTAAATATGTCTCTCATCACTTGCAAGAGTATTTTTCCTATAGCATTCCTGCACACAGTCGGATTACAGCAAGATACTTTGGTTTATGTATTTTATTATCACTGTCTAATTTGCTTTTTTGCATGCTTATTCTCTTGTGCCTCCTGGAAAGATTATTCTGCAGTCCTCTTAAAAACTTTCCTCATAAACTAATGAACCATTCCCTTGCCATGGATGCACGACTTGGAAAGTTTGAAAAGGCCTGGTTCCTATTTCAGACCTCAGATGAATCATAATGCTGAAGAGAAAATTGTGTTTTCTCCAACCATGTCATACAGAGTTTTTCTCCATCCAGAGCCAAAGTAAACATGCAGCTTAATCAACAACAGCATCATAACACACTCTGAGGACAACGCTACAAAATGTGAATGTTACTGAATAAAGAAATTTGTATTCTGCCTTCATTTGTATTGCTGCATAAAGAAAGTAGCCAAGCAAACAGCTTCACTTAAATAACAAGCTGGTCTCTTATTTATGTGTCTGTTTTGCTTTAATAAAAATGCACATCAAGCATTGCAACATCTCAACTATATCATATATAGTACAAATGTAGTATCTATCTATCTATCTATCTATCTATCTATCTATCTATCTATCTATCTATCTATCTATCTATCTATCTATCTATCTATCTATCTATCTATCTATCAAATTCTTTAATTATTCATTCACTTCAATATTAATTTATTTAAATAAAACTTCAAAACCAATGTCTGTGAATTGACGAGTAGCTATAGGCAAGGAAATAAAAAAAAATCCTGATGAGCATAAACAGGTTAATAGAAAAAAAACTTTAATGCATTGTATTAACACCACAGGGATCCTCTTCCTAAAACACACACACACACACACAAACCCATATGACACGCACACATTCACACACACAAGGCCAGATTTGATGTTGTGAAACATGATGTCCTGGAATTGCTTTCACTCTGACTTGTCTTTAAATAACTCTTATTATGCTTGTAACTGTCACACTCATGAAACGGCAAAAGATTTTTGTCCAAATATCAAAAAATTAGTGTGCAAGTAAGTTATCCTGAATTTGGTTTTGTATTTTGTATTTACATAGCAGCGTTTTTACTCAAACCCTACACACACACCTGTTCCTACACACAGATTACCCTGATTAGTAGTGCAAATAATTCATGTGTCTTGCGATAACGAAAAGATTGTAGGAGTATTGTACATATACATGCTGCAAATAAATGGAATATTTTGGTTAAATCTTAAATGTCTATGCATCATAAAAGATCATCATGACTAATCATTTAGAAACTGGCAACTTAATTAGCATCTTGACTTAAAGATCTACAAACGTAAACCATCAAAAAAATCACTCCTGCAAATACGTTCATAGTTTCACAGTTTAGCAATAAAAAGGATGTGCTTCTTGATATTTTTTTTTGTTCAGTTAACCAGGACTGCAATTGCTTTATGTGTTTACTTATTCCCTATTTGATTTTTAAAGTGAGAATTAACTCTACTACAAACACAAGTTTCAAACAAGACCTTTTAACCAATCATTCTTGTTGATATTCAATCCATCCGTAGTCATCAACCTATCTGTGATGATGGGGGCATTCTTTTAAACATAATAAAAATGAGCGTGAACTGATAAAGGTTAAACTGGAGAGTAAACACTGTAGATCTTTGGCAAAAGTCAGTACACACTTGTGGTCTATAGTGTCTGTATATCTAGAGATTGGCTCTTAGCCCCTTCCTGTTTGCTATGGTGATGGACCAGTTGTCAGAGGAGGTCAGACAGGGGTCTCCTTGGACAATGATGTTTGCAGATGACATTGTGATCTGTAGTGAGAGCAGGGAGCAGGTGGAGGAAAACCTGGAGAGGTGGAGGTTTGCGCTGGAGAGAAGAGGAATGAAAGTCAGTCGTCGTAAGACTGAGTACATGTGTGTGAATGAAAGGGAGGGAAGTGGAACAGTAAGGTTACAGGGTGAAGAGGTGAGGAAGGTACAGGAGTTTAAGTACTTGGGGTCAACAGTTCAGAGTAATGGAGAGTGTGGGAAAGAGGTAAAGAAGCGAGTGCAGGCAGGTTGGAATGGGTGGAGAAAGGTGTCGGGAGTTCTGTGTGATAGGAAAATATCAGCGAGAATCAAAGGGAAGGTGTACAGGACAGTGGTGAGAGCGGCCATGCTGTATGGTTTAGAGACAGTGTCACTGAGGAAGAGACAGGAGTCAGAGCTAGAGGTAGCAGAGCTGAAGATGTTGAGGTTCTCTTTGGGAGTGACAAGATTGGACAGGATTAGGAACGAGTACATCAGAGGGACAGCTCATGTTGGACGTTTGGGGGACAAAGTTAGGGAGGCCAGATTAAGATGGTTTGGACATGTTCAGAGGAGGGAGTGTGAGTATATTGGTAGGAGAATGTTGGACATGGAGCTGCCAGGCAGGAGGCAAAGAGGAAGGCCAAAGAGGAGGTATATGGATGGAATTAATGAGGATATGAAGCTAGTGGGTGCAAGTGTTGAGGATGCAGAAGATAGGGATAGGTGGAGAGAGATGATTCGCTGTGGCGACCCCTGAAGGGAAAAGCCAAAAGAAGGAGTGTACAGATTTCAGTGTGGACGTTATGAATAGACAGGATGTAAGCAGTGTTGTGTAATGCAAAGAATAGTGTCTTGTGTGCATCACATTTTTCTCAAAATGCCTCCACACCCCTGGTTTATGGTTGAAATCAGGAGGTAAATAAACACATTCCAGTATTTCTGAGGCAGTATTAAAGATGTCTCTTTCCTAATTCTCCACTTGAGAACTTGCATGAAATGCAGAAGATGCAATATTGAGTTTAGTTTTTTAAATACACTTGAAATTGAGATGGTTAATGAGGTGTGACCTGGTACTGAATCTCTGTCCACCCTGCTGTTCAGACCCAAGCCAAGTGAAATATTTAGAGAAGAGGACACAGCTAGACACACACTCTTGCACACAGGGTCTCTTTCATTCATAGAATAGAGTAGCAGTCCCATGGGCCAAAGAAAAGAAACAAGAGGAAGTTCCCCTTTGACCAAACACAAGGGAGCCAATTACAGTAGGATGATGGTGCGCTTTGAGGAAATCCGGCTGTTGGTTTTCAAACCAAGCAATTATGTGGCTAAAAGCTTAGATAATTCTCTGTCTCTCAGATTCTGGCCCACACTGTAAGTCAAATTTTGTTAAGGTATAATAGATCCATTTATCTCTATTGTGAATTCTGTTTGTAAAAATCAAACATTTGATAATGACAAAATGTTCTTCAGATGACCTAAGATGGGAAGAGTGCTGTGATTGCAAACATATCCTACATAACGGAGCTGTTATAGACATAGACACTGAGTGTTTATATAAAGCGTTGCCTGATTGTGAGAATGAACAGATATTTTAAGCGGTCACGCAAACACTGTTGTTCTTTTTAATACATCTGATCGTGTGTGCAAACAAATCTGGAGAGACAAAAAACGTTGCCTCAGACTCGGACGCAGCCAACAACAACGGCTTAACAGCTTCAAGAAGGCTGCATCACGAGCGTTTCACAATCATTAACACAAATAAAACCACTCCATGTGAACGATTCAGGAGGAAGGCTGAATTTTAAGTCATGCCTTGCTTATTGTTTGGATTCATTTTTGCAGGTTGCAAAGATACATCATATACTTACAATGAAAATAGAATACTGAAAGACTCATTTGCATCCGGTTATTTGCTTCTTTTGTAAATGTTAATGTACTGATTGAGTCAGTTTACAAGCTAATATATTTAGCCACAAATATTAGGATGCCATTTAATTTATGTAAACAATTTTCCCTTCTTTCCAAAAATCCACCAGTCCATCCTTTAGTGGCAGGTTTGACAGAGTGTGTGGTTGTGTGTGCTGTCATATGGAACTGAAAGTGCACAGGTTTAGTGAAGAAACACCAAAAGACACAACATGAAATGCTACAGCATACTCAACAGGCTTGCATTGGTGACACATGCATCTGTTAGCACCGACAGCTAGGATTCAGTTAGAACAGAGTTAGAATAGAGTTAGGACAGAGTTATGACAGTGGAAACACACCAGTTAGTTTAGATCTAGTCACATTGTGCAGATTGTGTCTGAATATTTAAATATTGTGTCTGAAGTGTTAATTATATTAGTTTCGTAAGTTAATTCAGTAGCTGTTATCATATTTGTTTACTTTGGGTCCTACTGACTTAAAGCTACGAAATAAGTTTAAAATAAGGTGTTGATCTTGATACTTAGATATAAGATTTTATATAAAGTTATAGATTTTCTTTATTAATGCTTGCACTGACCTATGCAGGGGATTTTTGTGTGTATTGTCTTTGACAGGGGCAGCACGGTGGCTTAGTTCGCCTCACACCTACAGCGTCCTGGGATCAAGTCTCGCTCCCGCTCACTGTGTGTGTGGAGATTGCATGTTCTCCCCGTGCTTGGTGGGTTTCCTTCGGGTGCTCTGGTTTCCTCCCACAGTCCAAAAACATGCTTCTACATTCCTTCTAGGCTGATTGGAGTCTCTAAATTGCCCGTAGTGTGTGATTGTGTGAGTGAATGAGAGTGTGTGTGTGTCCTGTGATGCGTTGGCACTCCATCCAGAGTGTATCCTGCCTTGATGCCTGATGACGCCTGAGAAAGGCACAGGCTCCCCGTGACCCGAGAATAGATCAGATAAGCAGACAATGGAAAATGTCTTTGACAGGAATCTTTCCAGTTCATCTAGATTATCTATTTTGCATCAAGCATTTGTTTATTATTATTTTATTATTTTAAAACTAGCTTGAGGGGGCATAGTGGCTTAGTGGTTAGCACGTTTGCCTCACACCTCCAGGGTTGGGGGTTCGATTCCTGCCTCCACCGTGTGTGTGTGGAGTTTGCATGTTCTCCCTGTGCCTTGGTTTCCTCTGGGTACTCCGGTTTCCTCCCCTGGTCCAAAGACATGCATGGTAGGTTGATTGGCATCTCTAAATTGTCTGTGGTCTGTAGTGTGTGTGTGTGTGTGTGTGTGTGTGTGTGTGCCCTGTGATGGGTTGGCACTCCGTCCAGGGTGTATCCTGCCTTGATGCCCAATGACTCCTGAGATAGGCACAGGCTCCCCGTGACCCGAGAATAGTTTGGCTAAGCGGTAGACAATGAATGAATGAACTAGCTTGAAAAAATTTAATAAAGGTAATAATAATAAACAATCTGCTAACAATCACATTAAATGTTTGCCTCTGTAATTTGTGCTGGCAAAAAAAAAGTGCAGTCATCTGCCATGGTTACAAATAAAATAAGTATAGTTCATTACTCCTAATAATTAACATGAGATGTGAAATTTGGTCCTCAAGAGAACAAAGTTTCTTGATGTTGTTGCTTGTTGCATCCAAGTAAAATAACACAAATCTAGTATTTTTTGGTTTCCAACTGTATTTTTTTTAGCTGTAATTACACACACACACACACACACACACACACACACACACACACACACACACACACACACACACACACTATGGAATACAAATTAAGATGAATACTGATACATTTTTAAATTGCTTACAAATGGCATTCTGTAGTGTGTCTGTGTGTGTGTGTGTGTGTGTGTGTGTGTGTGTGTGTGTGTGTGTGTGTCTGTGTGTGTTTGTGTGTGTGTGTGTGTAATTACAGCTTGGAAGCTTAACACATGGAAGACAAATGTGGCTCTTCTCTGCACTGGTCAACCCAGATGCATTAAATTTACATGGAGCTGACTGATTAGTCTTAATTCTCTTGCTAATTCTAAGGTCTGATTACAGATGCGCATAATTTCACCACTAATTTTTCACTTCTTGCTTCTTGCTTTCTTTTTGGGTGGGTTTTGCTGTCAAGATGTTTAAGCCTTCATGTTATTTCCTTTGGAAGGATTTTGATTGAGTCCTTTCACTGTCTAGCGTCTTCTCACCTCACACTGCCATGCAGACATTTGCTCTTTAGAAGATAGAAACCCATTTTGAGGATATGAAATTTTTAGTCTGTATGTCTGCCAATTTGATGTCACCAAAATGGTTTTCCATTACGTTTTATCATCCGCTGCCCCTGCTGAAAATATCCGTATGATTGTGAGAGTATAAGGCTGATGCTTGTGCTGAGGCAGGCTTTTGAGAGATGGAGATTATATGTGCAGTTCTTGGAAGGACTTTCGAGATTCTTGGAATCCAATTGCTCCTTTTACACGACTCGCACACACCACTTCTCTCTCAGTGATGCACAGATCAGATGGTTATTGCGAGCTAAAGAGCTTGAATACAAGAAACTCAGAATCCAAGCATGTCCTCAGACTCCTGCTTGGACTTATGTGGCTCATTATTCCAATCCGAAAGCCTTTTGACTTAGCAGACAGCGTCTGACATTAGCATATCATAATAATCATACAGTCATATTAGCACAGAAGTGTTAGCCTTAATGGGGTTAAACTAGTATTGACCCTTTTTCTCATTGCAATGCCATTCTCTTCTGGTGGTGGAATTTAAATCGACTTATCAGACATTGTTAATTGGTGTAAACAAATAAATTATTTTAAGTCTGATATAAAATGAGTTAAGAGTCACACTCAGTGTGAGATGTGCGTTTTTCCCTCTGTTGGATAACCTTACATTTTAATCGTAGAAGATAACAGCGTTAGGATGCTTATGAACAAGCACTTGGGGCATCTCAGAGAGCAGAAATTAATATATTAATATTAATATATTGCTCTTTGTAAACTAAGTGAAAACAAAAATACTTATGACCAACTACAAATTCTTAAAGCCCTGAGTGTCTACTTTTAAATGAGTCAATATCCACCACTATGGAGTGTGACACAATGCTGAACACGAACACAACAAAACAGATGCAAATTCCAAGCTGTAAAATTTGACCCATCATTGCATTGTACCCTAAAATTTTGGGTGAACCCTTTAGGAACCCTAAAGCAGAAGGTCTTAGGTTAGAAGGTTCCAATATCACCTCTTTTAGAAATACTTTATATAATCATGAGCTAACCAGAACCCTTGATTAACTGTTATATTTGTAGATAGTTTTTCTTATAAGAATGTGTCACAAAAATTTGTTTAAACCTGAGTGAAATCATCTCATCATTGAGCTGCAGGCAGATGGTCGGATAATAGAAAAAGGGTATCACATCTAATAGTGTTTCTCTACTTGTCAATGAAAGCTCACATAATTAGAACATTACATTTGTTCCATAATGGGACTCTGTTCCATTCTCTGTAATATTTCCTAAACAGATTGTACACGTCTCAAACAAATCATTCTTGCCTTGACTTTTGCCATTAATTTCTCACGAAAGGTAAACTTTATATAACAGTAATTCAGTCAAATTTTTTATTAAACTTCATTTTTACTAACAGAACCTAAAGCTTGAGTGAAGTAATGATATACTGTTAAAGCTAGTGCTATTAGCTTTAAATGCTGGACAAGTATTGGACTGTATTTTACATAATACTTAATCAGATTAAAGATCAGCTATTTTCTTACATGCTGTTAGTGCTATGAAGCTATACGACACTATTTGTATTGTATGTTACCAAGATTGATATTTCATAGCAACAGAAGCTTGCAGAGAATAGAGATTGTTACTGTTAGGTGTCGGATCAATATCCGGTATCGCCTTTCACTCAGGACACCTGCACCCTATAATTGGTCCTGTGTGTGCTTCACTGGTGTTATTTGTCACCTCTACATTAGCTGTGATGGAGCTGTATTGATTTCTTTGCAACCTGCCTGGCCCTCAGGCATCAATGTCCAAGAAGACAGCCACCATGGTAATGGGTATTTTATAATAGAGATTTCAAATGATCTCTGTCTGATGACAAGAAGACATTTATGATCATTTTGTCTGAGGGGAAAGAAAGCAGTCTGAAGAGAAAGGCGTGACCTCATTTATCCCTAAAAAACCACAGACTTCACTTTGTCTTGAAGAAATCGGCCTCGCTGTCTTCACATGGCTCACAGCCATGTCACCAGCATTGTTCTACTCTGTGTGCCCCCAACTTTTCTTGCTGCCTCATTTTTCACATGTCTTTCAACACATGCTGAGCTTCAGTCAGCTATAATTGAGTAAAAACAGACAAGATTTTAAGATTTTCATATCTGCTTGGCCAGAAATGTTACTTAACAGGCAAAGGCAAGGCTACCAAGTGAAATGTCCATCCACCCATCCCACCCATCCACCCCATCCCACCCATCCACCCCATCCCACCCATCCACCCCATCCCACCCATCCACCCCATCCCACCCATCCAACCCATCCAACCCAATCCACCCATCCAACCCATCCAACCCATCCCACCCATCCAACCCATCCCACCCAATCCACCCAATCCACCCATCCACCCATCCACCCAATCCACCCAATCCACCCAATCCACCCCATCCACCCAATCCACCCAATCCACCCCATCCACCCAATCCACCCCATCCACCCAATCCACCCAATCCACCCCATCCATCCCATCCACCCACTTACCCTACTGGGTCACAGGGAACCTGGAGCCTATCCCAGGAGATTCAGGACAAAAGGCAGGGTACATCCTGGACAGGATACCAGTCTATCTCAGGGCGCACTCTATCTCACACACTACAGACAATTAAAGATACCAATCAGCCTACAAAGCATGTATTTGGACTGGGGGAGGAAACCGGAGTACTTGAAGGACACCCATGTAAAATATATAATGAATATATATTATGGATATTCAATAAAAAAAAGTTACTTGCTTCAGGATTCAATGCTAAGCAGCTAAAATGACTGAATGCAGACTTCAGTTAGACCAAGTGGTTATGTTTAATTCACATTGGGTGTTTCACATTACCTGACTTATGGCACACACTGTGAAAAGATGAGACTTTGGGTGCTTCTCAATCAGCTCCCTAGCTCCCTTGGTCATGAATCAGTATAACATACACAAGTGCGAGTAAGGCTTAGTAACATTGGGACACTGGTGACTCCAGCGACTGAACTAATTTCCTCGTCAGTCATTTGTCAAAACCCAAACATGTAAATATTTAAGTTTTATATCATGTGCATACTTATGTTATATAAATGTGTTAGGTTTTTGTCATGGTACTTCAAGCATGATTGTAGACTAGCTATTGGATTATTTTAAATCATTAAACACTTAAAGGTTGTTAGACTCAAACAACCTGTATATAGAACATAAAATAAAACTTCAAAGTGCTAAAGTAAGCATCTGAGAGACAAAACAACAATAACAAGCTAATTACGTTTATAGACAAAGTTCTTCCGCCATTTTTTTCCAGCTGAGCTTTCAGTTTCAGAAAATATGATTTTGCTTCCAGTGAAGAAACATATTAAACATCAGTACTCCCCAGTTTTTAGGGTGCCTTGTGGGATTTTTAGGGAGCAAATGTTCTAGTGAAGTGAAGGATTTTGTGATTGAGGGAGCCCTTAAAATGTCAGACTTCCTGATCAGTGCCTGCATTACTAAAGCAGGGAGAATGAAATAGAATAAAGTCATTTGTCTCTGTTCTGTGGTCTTTGACATTTTTGTCCTCATTTTCCATTTTTTTTAGAAAGCCATTGCGTCAACTTACTAAACAGAACAGCGAAGGTTAATGACTCCTGCTTTATATTAGAGGTGTGACTCTTCCTCTTTCAGAGTTCAGGTCCGATCCCATAAGATGCATTTCGGTTAAATTGAACATGCACGTATGCGTCTGAGACAGTAAGGAGTATTTCTTCTATGTTCTTATTTTCTCTAAGACATTATAGTGCATTAATTATCTATTAATGCTTCAAATACTCTGCTCAAATCTTTACCATACCATACCATGCTCATTGAACTAAAATGCTGTTATTTGTATCCAACATTTCTGTAACGCTTTAGGGATGTATTTCCTTGCATATGAAGTGACTGACTGGTTTGCTTATTCGCTTTGACCAGCTAGAGAAGCTAGAGAGCCCTGAAAGAAACTGCTTGGTGCTCAGGTGTTACCTGTTGCATCTTTAGCTGCAGGCTTCCATCCACTTAACATTACTCTGTACTATCTTCAAAGGTGTGTAACAAGGCTGTAGCAAGGTTCTCTCGCTCGATTGCACTCATGCAGTGAATGTGCATCAGTGTGCAATAGCTGTATCTTTTTTGCTACAGTTGTCCCTTTTGATTCGATCTAGAACTAGGTGTGTAAATTAATACAGCCTGTTGGAGACATTCCACGACTTTTCTTCCTTACAAGAAAATGCTTTTGCTGTGTGATTTTTATTACTATAGTGAGAAACTTCCTGCTTCAAAGTATTTTTTTTTTGCACATTTAATACTGAATTCTGGTTTTGGATCATAGTCATAATAATGCTAATATGACAGATAGACATTCTAACGTTGTATGCCTGTAGATTTCACTTATCATGTAAGCCATCAGAAGCAAATTTGTATGATCTGTCTACAAAATATTGTTCCAGCATGACTTTGGAGTATCCAGATGCTCTCTTTTTTTCTTTGTGGTAACCCTTCAAAAACACCACACTTGTTCAGGGTTTTTTATGTTAAACTCATGAAAACAGATGATATCAAGTGAAAGGGATAAAGGCCTGCAGAACATCAGCTGTCATCCCCAAGGTTTAGGGATTCCCTGTTGTTCTTGCACATATTTTTTAGGAATGTTTGTACGAAGGCCACACCTAGCGAGAGTTGCATCAGTGCTGGAGTTCTTACTTATCTATATGGTGGTCTGTACAGATTCATTTAAGGCTACAACCTTATGGTTTTCTGAACACACTTTTGAGTCTCCTGTATTTTACGTGAGCTGTTGTGAAGAGCAAGAAAGCAAAATTGTGCAAGCAGGCAGGTCAAGCCCACATCTACAATGATTGGAGCACTTAACACTAATTTGAGAGGTAATTATCTTAAAGGTTCACATACTTTTTTAGTTCAATGAATATCCATTTGAAATGGTTCCAAGATTTTTTTTTTCTTCGTACAACAAGTACATAATGTCAGAACACAAAAGTCTGCATAAAATTATTGCAGTGCCTTGCAAAAGAAAGTCACATTTTTATTCCTTCTCTCTGATGAAGTGATAATAAGCTGCTTGTGCTGGTTAAACGAAAAGAAAATCAATCATTATTGATTAAACTGTTTGACATACAGTGTTGGTAATCAGTATTGAATAATATGTGTCTAGGTAAGGATTTAGGGTCAGGCATTCCTGTCCTTCAGGTCAGCAATGAGTGTTTATCTGATATTCAGAAGATCGACACTGGATATGTTTCATTCTGAAGGCAAAGAAGGAATCTAGGCAGAGATCTTATTCAGCTCACCCTTCAGAGTCATCCTCTTTACAGTTGCTTCACTAATTTAGCTCAGAATCTATTAAACATAAGAAGCTATGACATAAAGCCATAAACTGTTTGCAGAAGAACTTATGTATCTATAACTACACAATATTACTTGAACACAGCTACTGTTTGATGAATAACATCTAGCTGGAAACATAAGATTAAAAATAAGCTAGTCACATAAGTTAGCTGCATGGTTCCAAGCCTGGATTAAATGGGAGGGTTGCGTCAGGAAGGGTACCCGATGTAAAACCTGTGCCAAATCGAAACATGCAGACCAAAAGATCCACTGCAGCAATCCCAATCAGGGAGCAGCTGAAAAAAACAACAACAGCAACATAAGTTAGCTGCATGTGCTGTTAGGTTGCATTATGTTAGCAAGTTCATTTGAATTACAGAATGGCTTAATAATTAAATATTTGCTCTCTTCGAAATAAGTGATTCTTGTTTGTTGAAACGTTTACAGAGTTGTGCTTTGGTGAACAGAATTTCTGGATTAAACACAGCTACTGTTTGATGACTAACAGTTAGCTGGCAAAAATATAATCTAGTCAGATAAGTTAGCTCCATATGCTGCTGGTTGCATTATGTAAGCAAGTTCATTTTAATTACAGAATGGCTTAGTAATTAAATTTTAGCTCTTGAAAAAAGTGATTTATGTTTGTTGAAACTTTCATGGAGTTGTGTTTGGATAAAGAGTATTATTGGATTGTTTATTCTGAGGAGGATATATGTGATCCTGCTTTCTAATTTGGCCAAAATAAACAGTCAGTGAATGCTGACTGGAAATCTTGTCAGCCAAGAACGCTGAGTGTTAAATAAGAAAGAAAGCAATGT
Source organism: Hemibagrus guttatus (assembly GCA_033459395.1). Classification (NCBI taxonomy): domain Eukaryota; kingdom Metazoa; phylum Chordata; class Actinopteri; order Siluriformes; family Bagridae; genus Hemibagrus; species Hemibagrus guttatus. The sequence goes on from JAUCMX010000012.1 coordinate 19,202,465, forward strand.
TTATCACTGATCAAGTGCATTTTCTTGGTAATCCAACCAGTGCTATTATAAAAGGAAAACCACAAACATTCCTGTTTGGTGTGAAAGTTTGACTTGTTGAGGTATAGATTTCACAATCCACTTCATTTTCTCTCCCAGTCGAGGTTTAACAGCACATGGAATCCATTGCATGATGATCTTCTTTTCCACTGTGTTACTTTAATGCTATGACGTATCAGTATGTCAGGTGAAGTGATAGCAGGAGACAGGTCTTAGCAGGCAGAACGGCAGACCATCTTAGCCTCTGTCTGCACCTTGTGTCCTTCCAACTCCTACTAGACAAGATCAGAGGTGGTTCTTAGGGTTTTAAGTCTCTGCACAGTAGATCACACACTTTAAAACAATAGGTCAACCTGGCTTCTTCTGAATGAGGAGACAAATTGCCTTTGACATCCACTTCTGTGCCGGGGGGGGCACGGTGGCTTGGTGGTTAGCACGCTTGCCTCACACCTCCAGGTTCGATTCCCGCCTCCGCCGTGTGTATGTAGTTTGCATGTTCTCACTGTGCCTCAGGGGATTACTCCGGTTCCCTCTCCCGGTCCAAAGACATGCATTGTAGGTTGATTGGCATCTCTAAATTGTCCGTAGTGTGTGATCACGTGAATGAGAATGTGTGTGTGTGTGTGTGTGTGTGTGCCCTGCGATGGGTTGGCACTCCGTCCAGGGTATATCCTGCCTTGATGCCCCTTCTGATGCCTGATATAGGCACAGGCTCCCCGTGACCCGAGAATAGATTGAATAAGCGGTAGACAATGAATGAATGAATCCACTTGCGTGCACATTCGGCCTTCTGTTTTGTTCTTGTAGAAAATAAGAGTGCACCCTGCCTACTTTTTAACAGATCGACTTTAATGCTGTCATCATTAAGAACAGTGACAGTGGAGTAGTTTGTCCTCATGCGACCTTATTTTTAATGTTAAAAGTCCTTTTCCATTTCAACTGCTATGCATGGAGCTATTGAAAGTCACTTCTGTGCTGAATAATCAGTCTGCCTTGCGGCATTAATCACTGGGACACAACTGCTGTTTCCACATCCTTCTTCATTTTTTTTCTTCTGAATTTCCAGGTTTGCCAACTTCTAGTTGGTTTTTGTTTGATCTTCAACCATTCAGGTCCTCCTAGTAAAGTGCATTATCTTCTAGTAAAGTTTTTTTTACCTGAAATTCTGTGTTTTTCTGTTTGTGTATCCTTATGCTCTGATGCTCTATCTATCTATCTATCTATCTATCTATTCTCATTCTCATTCTGATTCTGTCTGTGACTCTGTCTAACACCATCCTTTTCACCATCCTTGGCTAATTTGGGGGTTTTTTTGGATTCCAAATGATGTCTGTGGCATCATCAGAATTCAAACTCGACAGTTTGACTTGTTTGAGAAAAAACTCACAAGCAATATCTTTATGAAAACCTAACGATGTACAGATTCAGATAATTATGCTACGTTTCATCATGCATCTAATTTCATAGTCTAAATCTAATGAGCTCTATATTTAGTTTAGCTCCTCTGTAGATGACATATTTAAATTGTTTTTTTTTCTCCCATCTCCTCTAATTGAACTTATACTTTTGGATCAAAATCTGCTGTTAATTGATATTTTTACTCTGTTTGCCAAAGAAATGCAAATGACATCTTCATGACAGCCATGTAAACTTCCTGGCTGGTGACATTTTAAGCGCCAAATAGAGCAGAATTGGAAGTTACCATGGAAACATATTAAAAGTGGGCTTGTTTAAGCTTCATCAATTACAAGTCATGTTTCAAACTACATCAATCCATTCATCTATCTATCTATCTATCTATCTGTCTGTCTATCTATCTATCTATTTGTCCGTCCGTCCGTCCGTCCGTCCGTCCGTCCGTCCGTCCGTCCGTCCATCCATCTATCTATCTATTCATCCATCCATCCATCCATCCATCCATCCATCTATCTATCTATCTATCTATCTATCTATCTATCTATCTATCTATCTATCTATCTATCTATCTATCTATCTATCTATCTATCTATTAGTTTTATTTTGTTTGTTTGCTAAAAGAGATTACTTCACACACAAATAGCAGCATATAATAGCATTATATATCCTTTGGTATCACATTTGTATGCTTCTTACTTTTTTTTGGTAAAACTTTCATTATTTTGTGGGCCATGTTCAGTTAGCCTTATTGCATGACAGGGAGTGAGTGTGTTTTTCCTAAAAGTGAACAATTTGAATCTTTTTTCAGCATTCCTTTGCTGGAAAACCACAGGGAAACAGTAAATATGTTAAAGTCATTTGTATGAGAGTTTTGGTCCTGAATATGATGCACACTCAAATATAAAGGTAACAAACTGTACTTTTCTTTGTTGCTGGACTTGTACCATTAAGAATAACTTTAATCTGAAGTTTTTATCTGGAAGTTCCAGTTGGCACCCTTATCCAGAGCAGCTTACATTTTATCTCATTTTTATACAATTGAGGGTTAAGGGCCTTGCTCAGGGGCCCAGCAGTGGCAGCTTGGTGGATCTGGGACTTAAACACACACCCTTCTGATTAGTAGTCCAACACCTTAAATACTAAGCTACCACATGATGTGGCACTCCTTTAATTAAAACCTTTTATATTAATACCTTTTACCTTTATGCTCGCAAAGTTGTCCTTAAAATATATTCATGTAAATTATTTAAAAAATATAAAGATACATACTAAAGTTAGAAAAGATGCTCCATTGATGGTAACACCTCAGTGTGGGAGCTTTATTTCTGAGAATAAATCAAATTTATAAAGTAAAAAATAAATAATTCTATGAATATAAATGCTTTTTTCCTCTGTATGAATGTGTCACTGTTAATACATCACTGTGCACAAAATCAACCGGAAACAAAGAGAAGGGTCTGAAAAATAGATTAAAAATAACCAAAAATTTGCCTGGCTGAACTGTAATACATGCTTGTTTGAGTCTGATTTACACCATGCAGAGTTTAGCTGAACTCTGCATGAGCTCTAATAAAATTAAGCCTTCGGTACAACATGGTTGTTCTGCCTCTGACTCATAACCTTAAAAACAAGAGCATATGAGCTGCCCAGTGGTCGAGCGTGAGAGTCAGTAGATTTCACCTCTCTCAGCATTAGTCATAATTTTTTATTTGTTCATTGTTTTGTCGCCTTTTTGGTCTGGATATTACTAACTAGACACAGTTATGGGGAAACACATGTTGTTGAGGAGAGGATACGGTTGATTTGTGCTCAGACAACCACACAGACTTTCTGGATTTAATGACAAAAGTGAGAGAGAGAGAGAGAGAGAGAGAGAGAGAGAGAGAGAGAGAGAGCCTTCAATATATTTCATCAGAAGGCCTGTTTGGAGTCATTCAACTACAGGACAGCTCATATGGTCATGTTTTTAAGACTATGAATCAAATGCATTATAGCTATGCTGCAGTTCTGTAGATGATCAAAGGCTTTAATGGATTGTTATTATTATGAATCAGGGAAGTCTCAGATCATGCAACAAACCCCCAATTCTCCACTCATACCTGTAAACACTATATCACTGCAATAAACCTCTGGATTCCTTGTAGACTTGGCTTACCCGCTGTGAAGGAGTCCTCTTGCTTCAGTAATTTATCCTGGTTAAGCGAATAATAGATCTACTTTGGAGTGTTGCATCTTGCTGCATTTTAAATCATTTCTTCACAATATTGACATTAGATTTTCCCGTAAGGTTGTTCACTTTATGTTACATTATGATCTGTGTGTCAGTTGAAAGCATGATGATGTTTTTAGGACTTCAGCTGTGTAGCTTTAAATCTCACACCAGCAGGCTGCAGGACAGCTTCTTCTGGCAGGCCACCAGACTGTTCAACTCCAACCAAACACACGACAACTTGCACAACCCACTCTTTCTTCCAGGCACTGCGATTTAACATCTCTCACTTAGTGGGGCAATGGTGGCTCAAGTGGGTAAGGTTCTGGGTGGTTGCTTGGAAGGTTGGGGTTCAAGCCCCAGTGCTGCCAAGCTGCCGCAATTGAGCAAGGCCCTTAAACCTCTCTGCTTCAGGGGTGCTGTATCATAGCTGCCCCTGCACTCTGACCCCAACCTTCTCACTGGAATCTAATTGATAGATGGGATTGATATCAGACTCTGTCTGTCCTTGTACTTCATAAGTAATGCTCTCAACTATGACACATTTGAACTACATACAATGATTACATTGCTTAACTATATGACAATTTTTTTGCTTGTCAAATTATGTTAATAATTGATAGTATTTCATGTGCAGTATCTCACACAACGCCACTTTAAGACTGCATACATTTGTCTTTTCTATGTATTATTTTTGCTCAGAAATGGGAGGTGTGTACAACTGTAGCAGAAGAATTGTTGCATTGCCATGAATCTGTATCTATACCGATTTTTCAAAAAGTTTATTCACTTGGTTTTTTGCTGTTCATTCTGTCATGAAAAAAGAATATACAGTATGTCTGTTGAACCACTTTTACCAACAGTGAATGTGTCATGGGGGCACCTTGGCTTTGTGGTTAGCACGTTTGCCTCACACCTCCAGGGTTGGGGGTTCAATTGCCGCCTCTGCCATGTGTGTGTGGAGTTTGCATGTTCTCCCCGTGCCTCGGGGGTTTCCTCTGGGTACTCCGGTTTCATGCATTGTAGGTTGATTGGCATCTCTAAATTGTCCGTAGTGTGTGAGTGAATGAGAGTGTGTGTGTGCCCTGCGATGGTTTGGCACTCCGTCCAGGGTGTATCCTGCCTTGATGCCCAATGACGCCTGAGATAGGCACAGGCTCCCCGTGACCCGAGAATAGATCGGATAAGCAGTAGACAATGAATAAATGAATTTGTCATAAAATACACTGAGGACCTGATTTATTAAAGGTTTGTGCATGTAAAAGCATCTGCATACTTTATTACACTCTCAAAAACAAATATACCAGCTGATTTACTAATAGATTCTCTGTGGGTCTTTGAAAAATGTGTAAAAACAGTACAGACATGCTGGAACATTGGTAGATTTCCATCTGAAAGTAAAAAAGAAAAATGCGAATAGATTAGTGTAGCACTCCTGATCGCACACCTGTGTCTAAATTTGAAAAAAAACAAAAAAACATGTTTTATGAAATCAGGTCTCAGTATCTATGAGAAAGTTTTTCAATATTCACTGCATGAGTGTCTGTCAAGTGTTCTTTTCAAAAGCCCAGTGGATTTATAAAGCCATCAGTGTACATAAATTAAACAATTAAAATATAATCCCTGAAGGCTTTTCTCTATGTCTGCTTAATACATGGCGTATAACAAGAAGCTGATCTACTGAGTGTCCTCATGAATAGTGTAGAATGAGATTTAGATATCTTAAATTTGACTACTCATGCCTATCAAATTGAAAGTTGGGGGTTCAAGCCCCAGCACTCCCAAGCTGCCACTGTTAGGCCCTGGGGCAAGGCTTTTAACCTTCTCTACTCCAGCAATGCTGTATCATGGCTGACCCTGTGCTTTGACCTCAGCTTCCTAAGCTGGGATATATAAAGAAAATAATTTCCCTGTGCTGTATATAGGTGTATATGATGTATATTGGACAAATAAAGGCTTCTTCGATGTCTAGTCTATTAATATTAAATAGATATTAATTAATAAGACAAATTAAATGTTTTGGAGTATATTTTTACTGGGTTTTTTGTGTGTGTGTGTGTGTGTGTGTGTGTGTGTGTGTGTGTGTGTGTGTTGCAGGGGGCTTTTTGCCAGTCATTACACAGAAACACACTACCTGGATGGAGGGAAGCCCATCACCACATCACCCAGCTCCAGAGTAAGATCCTCGTCACACCATCCTGTGCCTGCATTCTCTGAAATCTGACCCATACCCTTTTTTCTTTACTGCATCTAAGAAAGATTTAGCAAGCATCTGTCATGGTTCTTTTCATGACTCTGAGATGAAAGCAACTGGGAAAGTTAATTACCTGCTGTAAAGAGTTTATAACTCCCTCAGCTAACATAAACACATATTCCCTCACTTCTCACTGCCTCTCTGTCTGTGCAGCGTCTCTCGTGAACTTTCTCGAGAACAGTGTCTGGGATTAAAGCAGTTAAAGCAGTTTCTCGGTTAATACTATTGATTGTAATTATGTTGTCCTTTTGCATCAATTAATTAATCTAATCACCAGAACAAATGGCTTATTTTGTCCTTGGATATATAGTTGATCCTCTTAGCTGGGAGTCAAGCCTTGACTTAAAATGTTGTGCTAACCTTTTTCAGACAGAGTGGGGAGTGTGTGTGTGTGTGTGTGTGTGTGTGTGTGTGTGTCTACAAGGTCTGTTGAGGGTCAGTGAAACATAGGCCATGCTGTTTCACAAGACAGGATGGATAGTTGAGGATTTGTTTGCTTCGCTGTTCCATCTCTTGCTCCTCGGAGACAGGGTGTGCTAACTGTGCACTTTTTTGGCTCCTTTATTTTTAAGGTGAAGCAATGATTGCGGGTCACGTCGTCCAAACTCTGACAGCTCCCTGATCAGCACAGTGCGGTGCAGGCCAGTGTTACTGAGAATTCTCATTCACACTGACTTGTGATTGCAGGATAAAGAAAAGCACATGAATCACAGCCAGGGTCTGTCCTGATTAGAAACAAAATGATCATCCTACCCTGCTGAAACAAAAGGAGATAGATTAGTGGAATTATTAGAGTAGACTAGGAGGTCCAAACTTGTTTCTGCTGGGTTAAGAAATAGCTTTGTACCTATTCCTATTTGGATAAGATGTTAGGGCTTTTAATGAGCACATGAGTGCAAGAAATATTTTCGTAAATTACATCACTTGCAAAAAAAAAAAGGGAGAGGATTAAGGATTCTACATGTTTTGCAGGTTTCATTTCACATGTCCTGGGGTTTCATTGATCAAAGCATGAGTAGAACAAGTTCTAAATTTGTTCTTTAGAACCAACAGTATTCATAAGAAAATTGGCATTCATCACTTGTGCATGCTCACAGCTGTACGTAATGGACATTGATAAATCCCACACACTTTAAATTGCTCTACCCATGCACAGACACATTCAATTTAAAAATAATGCCCCCAAATCACCATATATGGTAAACAACATTGCTGCTGCATTGTTGTGGATAATGTGAGGCATGTCAAAAGTTCTGACAGGGTGAACTTAACCGACATGTAGTGATATAAAAAAAAAAAAGTAAACTTAAAATGGTTTATTAGGTGTTTTGTCTTAAAAATGAAATAATTCTTCTAGTTATTTTTGCATACTATCTACTGTAGCATGAGTAATATGAATTCATTTTAATCAATTCTCATTAATTAACATGCAATTAATTGGTTGGGAAATGTCTCCAGACTCCAACTGAAATGTGCCCATGACTTAAAAAAAAAACCCTAGAATTTATATCTACTGAACAAAAGTAACAAAGTTCCTATGCTTCTTAAAAGCACTTTCCTCCTTTCACAAAGTTGAGTGTGACAAAACTTCAATGTCAATCAATCTTTAAATGCATCTCTTAAGCACTTTTAATTTAGTTTTCATGTGTGTAGCATGTACCGTGCTGTAAGACCTGAAAACAGTTATTACGCTGTCAATTATGCTAAAATTATTGACGATAAGTGGCATGAAAGCTCCTCGTAATCAGTTTACCAACAATTACACTTTTCTACCGTTAGGATTCTGTGGTTGTGTGGTTAGGAGTGTAAATATAGATGAAATACATATTCAAGGCATAGAAATGTGTCTACTTTGTGGAAAATTGTGCATACATGGTAAATAATGATATGATAAATATCATATGATTGTCACAAATCGCTGAGCTGACGAAGCACGCTGGTTGTGCCGGTGTAGATAAATCAGACCCAACGCGGAGTTAGACGGCGGACAGGGGTTTTATTAAACAAAAGAGACACAGATTCACAAAGACGCAACACAAAGACGAGGACTGGCAACACTAAGACAGACGGCCACTATAAATAAGGAACATAATCAGAGACACATTAGGAACAGGTGAACACAGGCAGGAACACATTAGGGAAAGGCGTGGCTAAAACGAACACATGACTGAATACACAAAACCCCTGCTGAGGGCCCCCTAGTGGTCCATCGGGGGCACTTGCCCCCATAACAATGATAAATAATAACCCCAGTTATTTCTTAGTTGTACTGAGTTCCATCACACAATATAAAGTTTAGAATAACTGGCTGGTTGTAGCTTCTACAACATATGCAGTTGTTACAATAGAAGATTTGTCACTTTTGCTGTCCATCACTGTAAAGTAATTGCCATAGGACAACCACTATCCAGATGTTATTTGTTTGGTGGACCATTCTCATTCATTCATTCATTCATTCATTCATTCATTTATTTTCCATTCACATTTCCTGGTGAAGGTCAAAATGGCAACAGGCTGACAAGTTCAGTCCAGCTTTATCTAAGCCCTGGCACAGATTCCAGCTCCTCCAGGGCTCCCCAGATGTTATCAAGATAGATCTATGAGATACAGTATAAGCTCTAGAGCAGGTCCTTGGTCTGACCTCTGTCTAGGTGGATGTGAATGATACAGCTGTAGCAGGAACCAGGAGCTTTACACTGATTCTCTCCCAGTTTGCCAAGCTCTTATGGACCATTCCCTATTCTTAAATTAGGGACTACCATGATGGAGTTACATATTGTAAAGATAGGCTAGTAAATACACACTTGCTGTATATATAGTATAATTATATAAGTGTAGGTTTTTATACAGGATAAACTGGTAGCTCTGTGTATAGAGCAGTTCCTAGGTAAATGATTGGTGATGATGTTTGTCTTTTTTGTGTCAGGACACTAAATTTGAAATGATTTACAGTAAACAATAAGCACGTATTGTATTGTAGGGGCATTGGTGGCTCAGTGGTAGGTTCCTCACCTATCATGCAGATGGCCCGGGTTCGATTCCCAGCCAATGCCTCAACCCCAGTCACTGGATGCAGTGCCGGTCCCAAGCCCGGAAAAAATGGAAGGGCATCCGGCGTAAAACATTTGCCAAGTTGTTGTGCGGACCAGTTGGTCCGCTGTGGTGACCCCGAACAGGGAGCAGCCGAAAGCAACTTCAATAAGCACGTATTGTAAATTTTCTTATGCTTTTATCTATTCAGATACATCAACAACATCTCCATATCTGTTGATTTTTAAACATCTAATATTTTGTCTTATATGAATATTTAGTCTTCACCTTAACCTCCATCCTCACCCGGAATCAAGCAACATTTTCTTGCCTCTGTGGTTATGCTGTTTAAAACATGGAGATTTAAACATACTAAAAACTAATCAATTCATTGTGACCACACATTGTTTAATCACTAGGCAACAGGGTGCCTTATCTTGTCCATTAAACAGGGCTGAGCTGCTCTGGAGGATCTCAGAAATGCTTGGGAGGAAACCATGGATCCATTATTGTGTATTTACAAAGAGATTTGCTTATTGGGGTGTGCTTTTGTGTCAAAGAGCATCCATCCATCTGCCTCTGTGTTGTTTTTTTTTTTTTTTTCAACCCAGAAAAGCCTCACAAATCTCTTAGACATAAATAAATTGGAGCACAGCACACTAAGTGACACACCATATGAACTCTGAGCAGAATTTGGAACTTGAATGCACTAAGAGTGTCTCAATGATTTTGGAATATTAAACATGACTTTAAACAGGGCTTTTTCTCCCATAGTGCTCTTTTTTGACTCTTATAATTGAGCAAAATCTTTCCCATACAGTCTGCTGTAATGGCTCAGAATTGTCATTGGGGATTAATATACTGTATTTAAAGAGCATTTCTTCTGCTTAGGAAGGATTTATGAAAAGCTTATAAGTGTTTAAATGAACCGTTATGACATCAGATATCAGACAAGTCAGAGGGAATTATCTGCTGGATGAATGTTACATGGATAAGAAATAAGTTATGGAATAATTTCACTATTTACACATTAAGTGCCAAGGCTGAAGACTTCTTGTGTTTCTTTCTTCATGAAAGCTATATCATTCTGCTGACTACAAGAATGTTAGATATGCTTTGTCATTTTTCATACATTTAATAGTCTTTGCTTTGTTTTTTTTTTACTTTTACTTTCTGATTGTTTTTATTGATTTATTCTGGGCGAGATGAGTGTAGAGAGTTCTTTATTGATCTGGGTTTTTTTTTATGATGACCTATTTGGTTATGCCAGATTGTGAATTCTGTGTAATGTCATTCATTTAAAAAAATATCCTTGCAGGTAAAATTTCTCTTCAATACTGTAAGGGTTCCTGTGTCAAGGTAACTTAAGCGTGCTGTACAACCTAACTAGTCTTTAAGTGGTGAAATAAATAATCGCAATCGCTTAGATCTTGGAGCTATGTGACAGGATATGCAATACTTACTTATATGGATGCCATCAGAACCATATAAAAATGCTAGTGGATGCTGAATTAATACCACCTGGAGAATGGCATCATATGACATCCACTTGCTCATGACATCAGGAGCGGTTGCTTAATCCGACCCTCTGCTCGATCCTGTTTGCTCAAGCATGTTTCAGATTTGCTGCAACTGCCCTCAAATGCCTTTTTTACCTCTGGGCAAACAGGAAATAAGGCTCCAGTGGACAGGACGACTCAGAGCTGTCCTCCATGTCAGCTCATGCAGACCAGAGCGACAAGCTGACAAATTACAGGTCGAGCAGAGAGACATGCCGGGGCGTGAGAGTGGGACTGAGTCACAGTACAGAAATAATGATCTGTGAATCTGAAACCTTGTCTGGATGATAGAGCAAGGTTGAAACGAACACACTGACTTTGCTGGCTCTTTAAAAGTTTTTGAAAGCCTGCGAGCAGATCGAGGTATAGACAGAGGGAGTGTGAGTGTCTGCATTGTGTTTTACTCTGTAGCCGGGTAAACGGGCCAGAGCTTCGTGCCAGAATAGAAACCCCGAGCTTTCATTCCAAACCACACAAGTCCTCCCTTCTGAATGAAACAAACCAGGTTTGTGATGAAATATGTTGTTGTGTTATGCCTATGTATCTCTTTCTCCCTGTCTTATTTCATTTTTCTCCCCTGCAAGTTTTGTCTTATGTGTTTTGATTGATGGTTGTCACGAGTACAGTCAAAATCAGTCAAATCCAGAATTCCTGGCACCCTTCAGGAAGATAACACACATTAAACAGAGTGATATATACAGCTTTTTAGTAAAATCTGACCTATGTTAAAAATTCACTTTCTTTTATACACTTTTCCATAGAAATCGTAGTTCCACATGTACTCGGGTGTTTAAAGGTAAAAGATCATTATTTTAACTTAAATAATGATATATTTTTAAGACTTGAATTTCTAACAGTAAAATGAATGAATTTATATGGAAAAA
>JAUCMX010000012.1:19216355-19311355 GCA_033459395.1 Hemibagrus guttatus
CGCTACCGGGATCTTTTTCAGCTCGCATGGCAACAGGGTGAGCTAAACAAGACCGGGATAAATGTTCTGAACCATGTTCTTATATTAAAATAACACAATAGCTTGAAATGATGATGACTCTTTTATAACATGTGACATGAATTCAATATAAAACTGATACTATATGATTTGCAGACTTGAATTACTGCATTTTCCAAGTGTCAGTTATAGTCTTTTGTGATTTAAACAATGGAAAAATTCCTGCCAAGGGCTTTGCAGCCAGAATAATGATCAATCAAAGCATGATTATTCTGCATAGAGTGATGAGTGGGACTTCTTTCATCACTTCTTGCCTAAAGCATGAAAAATACTCTTCCATGTGTACTTTATTCCAAGCAAATACACACATAAAACTTACATTCAGCATTTCTTTGCCTCAGATATACTTCATTATATTTTTAGACACTCACAATAGCTGAGTTTGTATCTACACCACATTTCATTTTTTAATATCAGCCATTTTTATGTCATTGCTTTCATAAATTTGCATTATTATCATCAACAGTATCTTGTCATAGAAGCGCAGGGTCAGCATATTGTATCTGACTAAACAATGCTTATCAGCCCCTGCAGGATTTTGTGATTTTTGCGATTGCAATAATGAATACAAAATCAAGCAAATTCCATGATATTTAAAGGAGTTTGCAATTTTTCAGCCAAGAGAAAAATCCGGTGCTGTGCTTCCAGTTTCACACATTCAAGTTGCTTCCATAAAAAAAGAACAAAAATCACAAATAAAAAAAAAAAGTCCTACATCAAAACATCACATCAAAACTCCTGGAGCGACTGATTATAGCGAGTTCTATAAATGATAGACTGAAGACCCAAGAATAAAATCAAGCAGCTTTCTGTCTACTTCAATTTATTTTCAATTTTATTTGTATAGCGCTTTTAACAAAGAGCATTGTCTCAAAGCATTGTCTCTTATATTGTATACTTACAATATAAGACATTGAAAGATATTGACATATTACGCTAATTTGGTTTGACACATGATAAAGAAATTTCTTCATAAGCATGCGTAATGTAACTTTTTATTGTAATGGCTACCTAGCAGAGGTCATGGCTCTGCGTCAGCTTCCGTCTGGTGTTTTTATGAAATGTACAGTATGTGTTCCAAAAGCAGCAATCGCATTCGCTCTGAATGTGAAGGGTAACAATGAAGTACATGTGCGTTTATTCTCGTCAAACAGATCAGTCACTATCCAAAATCAGGAAGCCAGCCAACTTTTGTTTATTCACTGAGTTGAAATTCTCATCAATTGCTCAGTTAAATGACTCTATTACTGATACTGCTACACTTCTATACGAACTCACGCTAATACTGGTTCGATCATTTCAAATCCAGTTAGTTTGTATTCCTAAGTTCATGAAAAAAGAAACCAGTGTGAAGTAATTATGAATTTGAACATGCAAGTTGAAGGAAGAGGGTATGACTCTGTCCCTAACCTTAACCATAACATTTGAACATTTGAAGACTTTCTTAGCATAAGTTCAATTTAGAGGCACATACGAAAAAAAAAAAAAAAAAAAAAACAGTCCAAAACAGATTCAGAAAGTAAATTCAATTTAGAAAGTTCATAGGGTTTAAGGAAAAAGAAAGTGCACTGGTGCTCTTAAGAAAAGTCTTTTAAAACTGCAGTGCATTATAACGTTTTGTTAAATCTGTCCTTCAAAAATAAACCAGTGTTTACCAGTTCAGTTATTTTGCACATTTGATTTTTTTTTTAATGTTTTTTGCTTCCCATCTCAATCTGTTTTTTCTCCAAACATTTTACTTTCAGTCTTTCTTGATTCATTTACCTCTCACTATTTCCTCTCTCTGCAGTACAAGAGACAGGCCCAGAGCAGCACTAAATACGTTGAACTGATCATCGTAGCAGACAACCGAGAGGTATGTAATTAAATATACACTAAAAATAGTGCGAAAAAAAAAAAAAGTGAAAAACAAACTTCTCTCTAGATTCTAACAAACATTGACCTTTTTTCTTTGCTGAAAACATAGGAATTCTGAAATCTTGTTACTACAAGACTACAAGGTCATGACCCTCTAACCCTAAGGTCTGGGTTGTGGCCTCTGATCTTGTTAGGGTGCTAAGTTGAGGAGGAGGCTGTTGAAGCACAGCTGTTGATTATTTTGGTAAAAGAAAGGAGTTCATTCATGTGGCTCAGTTGGGTGAAGGATTGTTTAAGTAGCACTTTAATGTCATTAATTTGGACTATGACAGGAAAAGAAGACCTCCAGCTGGAGCTACTTGACCCTTGCCTAATTTGTCTGTTTAAAATTGGACTTCATTTCCTTTAAATGCAGTATGTGAAAATGATTTTTTTCACAAACCTATTCCAGCTGAAATTATCAGATAGTACATGCTGTAGGCAATATAAAATCTGACCTATCAGTGCCTACGGACAGATTATTATAAGATTCATACAGCTTCTAAAAGCTGAAAGTCTTCAACACACTTTGTTTGAAATGTGTTTTGAAAAGATAAATAAATGTCTAGAGAGTGATGAATGTGATAGAGCACTGATAGAGACTTCAAAAGCACTTCAAGCTGCTTGGATGAGTCCATCTGCCAGATGCTGTAAATGTAAATGTATTTATTTCTATCAAAAGCAGATTAAATAACAGCAGATAATATCAGCATTTGGTACTTACTTATAGTTAAGTTTCTTGTGTGCATATAATGTACTTATTGAGTTTATGTTGCCAGATATGTTCTCTTTATACAGTTGAAAGTATTAACAGTTAAATTTAATCCGATCTTACATCTCAAAGTCTCAGCACATTAGCAGGTGGTAGATGCATTTTGTGGATATAAAATGTTTCCTGTTTGCAAAGCCAGCTCAAATTGTCTAGATATTGGAAGTCACAGGCTTACAGTTTAAAGCAAAGGCCTAATACACAGAAATCATACTAAAAGTTAAGCTGGAAATGATTGTCATCTTTTGCTTACTCATAGGCATGTGTATCATGGGAGTTATAAAATGTTTCCCACTGTAACCAGGTGATCTACAAAATGTCTTGATCTGTTGTATTTTATGGATTATTTTAATTAAGACAAAAAAATTTATTCTAGTATACTACAAGTTTAGTACAGTGCATCCGGAAAGTATTCACAGCCCTCCACTTTTTCCACATTTTGTTATATTACAGGCTTATTCCAAAATAGATAATATTAATTATTTTCCTCAAAATTCTACAAACAATACCACATAATGACAATGTGAAAGAAATCTGTTTGAAATCTTTGCATATTTATTAAAAATAAATAATAAATAAAATCACATGTACATAAGTATTCACAGCCTTTGCTCAATACTTTGTTGAAGCACTTTGGCACCAATTACAGCCTCAAGTCTTTTTGAGTATGATGCTACAAGCTTGGCACACCTATTTTTGGGCAGTTTCTCCCATTCTTCTTTGCAGGACCTCTCAAGCTCCATCAAGTTGGATGGGGAGCGTTGGTGCACAGCCATTTTCAGATCTCTCCAGAGATGTTCAATCGGGTTCAAGTCTGGGCTCTGGCTGGGTCACTCAAGGACATTCACAGAGTTGTCCCTTAGCCACTCCTTTGTTATCTTGGCTGTGTGCTTAGGGTCGTTGTCCTGTTGGAAGATGAGCCGTCTCCCCAGTCTGAGGTCCAGAGCGCTCTGGAGCAGGTTTTCATCAAGGATGTCTCTGTACATTGCTGCATTCATCTTTCCCTCAATCCTAAGTAGTCTCCTAGTTCCTGGCGCTGAAAAACATCCTCACAGCATGATGCTGCCACCACCATGCTTCACTGTAGGGGTGGTATTGGCCAGGTGATGAGCGGTGCCTGGTTTCCTCCAGACATGACGCTTGCCCTTCAGGCCAAAGAGTTCAATCTTTGTTTCATCAGACCAGAGAATTTTGTTTCTCATGGTCTGAGAGTCCTTCAGGTGCCTTTTGTCAAACTCTAGGTGGGATGTCGTGTGCCTTTTACTGAGGACTGGCTTCCGTCTGGCCACTCTACCGTACAGGCCTGACTGGTGGAGTGCTGCTGAGATGGTTGTTCTTCTGGAAGGTTCTCCTCTCTCCACAGAGAAATGCTGGAGCTGTTTCAGAGTGACCATTGGGTTCTTGGTCACCTCCCTGAGTAAGGTCCTTCTCCCCCGATCGCTTGGTTCGGCCGGGTGGCCCCCTCTAGGAAGAGTCCTGGTGGTTCCAAACTTTTTCCATTTATGGATGATGGAGGCCACTGTGCTCATTGGGACCTTCAATGCTGCAGAAATTTTTCTGTACCCTTACCCAGATCTGTGCCTCGATACAATCCTGTCTCGGAGGTCTACAGACAATTCCTTGGACTTCATGGCTTGGTTTGTGCTCTGACATGCACTGTTACCTGTGGGACTGTATATAGACACGTGTGTGCCTTTCCAAATCATGTCCAATGAACTGACCATAGGTGGACTCCAGTCAAGTTGTAGAAACATCTCAAGGATAATCAGTGGGAACAGGATGCACATGAGCTCAATTTTGAGTGTCATGGCAAAGGCTTTGAATATTTATGTTTTTCTTATTTGTTTTTTATTTGTAATAAATTTGCAAAGATTACAAACAAACTTCTTTCATGTTGTCATTATGGGGTATTGTTTGTAGAATTTTGAGGAAAATAATGAATTTAATCCATTTTGGAATAAAGCTGTAACATAACAAAATGTGGAAAAAGTGAAGCACTGTGAATACTTTCTGGATGCTCTGAAACTTAACAGGGCTCTCATGCTTTACAGTGTATCTTCATGTCTTTGCATGTGGTGTATAATTAAAGGTAATGGCTTATCAAACTAATCACTGATCAAAACCCTACAAATGATATTCCAAACATTTGTTGAAAACCAGTTCTCAAACTACTGAATCATGTAATCGTAACAAGATGAGTATGTGCTCAGGATATCTCATGCTTGAATCCTGGACTGTAAAACATGATAAAAGTTATGTGAAGTTATTTCTTCTTTTTAACTGCAATTGTCAAGACAAGTTTTGCATATTGAACTCAAGTTGATAAGTTTTCAAACAGTAAACTTAAAATAACCCATTGTCTAGACAACTTGACAGCTGAAAAAAAGTTCGAGCCGAATGACTCATGTTTTTAACACAAGATGTGAACTTTCTAGGTTTCTAGGTTTAACCATCATGAAATGTCTTACAGTGTGATAATGACTTCATGTATGCCAGAGAAAGCCTCCTTATGTCCTTAAATTGATAGCTTCATTAACGTTTATGAATTGTCACTAGATTTCTTCCTCAAAGGAGACATTCAGTTTATTATGTAGTGCATTTTAAGTAATAGAGAGTTGTTGATGATAATATGCATAGTATTCTTCAGAGTAAACTCTATAAGGTAAAACTACAAGTATAAAGCAACTGTAGAAACGGTACATCGATAGTAAAGAGGGTAATAAACTTTATAATTATCGAACTCAGTAAATTTTGGGAAAACACTTACAGTTTATTCCAAAATTTATAAGAAAATAGTATTTAGGTACATTATTGTAAATCAGTGTTCTTGTAGTTAACAAAGTGCCTGGAATTCAGTCAAAAGTCTAGCAATTAGAATCCCCCTTGATCATACCTTGTTTAACCAGAGCAGAAAATCGGTAACCTGGAGGGACAAGACTTATGGTATTATAATCTAGAGGTTTCTCCACTCATCAGTGGAGCTTCATTGGTTTTGCTGAAAAATAAAATGAATAATGTTACGCAAATCTTTCTTGGATTGGCAACAGCAGACGAGACTTACAAGGTTCAGCAGTTTCTGATTAGAGTTACAACCCACGACTCACAACCCTAAGGGCAGTAATCATACAGAACATGCAAGAAACTTTTCCATTCTTTGATTCTGTACAACCTCTTTTATATTCCCTTGGCTGATGGCCCAAAACAAGCTCAGCATGTCCAAGCTGCCAAAATATGAGAAAGAGCCTTTAACATCTGTGCTGAAGTAGAGCTTGGAACTGGACATTGGAAAATTATATGCCACATGTGACATGCCTCATTTGAGTAGCGTAAAACACGCATCTTTTTTTTATTTCAGTATCAGAAACAGGGCAAGGATGTGGATAAAGTGAAACAGAGGCTGGCTGAGATTGCCAATTATGTGGACAAGGTAAACCCAAGTGAAATGCCAACACTGCATATTGTTGTCATGTGCAATCTAAGGCTTATAGAGCCACTACACAGCAACATGCTTTTTTTTCTAACACACCTGCTCTTATTTATCATCTATCAGGTTTATATTTATACTGTGCAGGCCCCCATAGAGTTCAATATTGCTGTAAAGCCATCTAATACTAATACTAATACTAATACTAATATATTTAGAAGGTAAAATGAAGTCTGAGAAATAATTCAATTAAAGAACCTGCTTAGAACACTTAGATCTTCCTCTGCTTCAGTTCTACAGAGCACTGAATATCCGTGTGGCCCTGGTAGGCTTGGAGGTGTGGAGTGACTCAGACAAATGCCCTATCTCTCAGGACCCGTTCACCACACTGCATGAATTCCTGGACTGGAGGAAACTCAAGCTTTTACCACAGAGACCACATGATAATGCCCAGCTTATCAGGTCAGGAGACAAATCTTAATCTCCTTCTTGAGAGGGCAAGTTCTGCTTATTAGAGGAAACTTAAACTAAGCTGTAAAAATTCAGTAAAGGTGTACCCGTGCCAGATTAGTGTGATTATGGCTCCATCTCTGGAGCTAGGCCTGGTGTGATGTCTTCAAATCAAATCATAGTGACCAGGCCACCCTTCTAAAATAGATGTTCTCAGCACAGTGAAGTCATCTTCATGGTTGGGTTGCACTGACAGTCAGGTGGCAGGAAAAGATGAACAGTTTTAGATGAACTAAGTACTTGCAATGAAAACTTTTCAGGATCTGCTGAAGAGATTATATCTCATAGTTGGCTTAAGAACATCTGGGGATTCCCCAGAAGCAGCTGAAATCTGTGGCTGGTTAATGAGAAGCCTGGACTGAACTACTCAGCTTGCTGCTACCATGACCAGCACCAGAAAGGAGAATGAACGAATAAACAAATGAATGAATGAATGAATGAATGAATGAATGACAATTTTACAAGAAAATTACATTAACACCATCACAATCTTCCCTTGCACTCTCATTCATCTGTCACTCATCAACCCTGAACCTATTAAAATACTGCATTGAAACTGCATCGTTCGGCATATTAACTGTCCAGGATGTAACCCTAAGATGAGATAGATTACTGATGAATGTATTGGGATATTCATGTTATATCAGATCTGTATTTCTCTCTCCATCTGCAGTGGGGTGTATTTTCAGGGCACCACCATCGGCATGGCTCCTATCATGAGCATGTGTACAGCCGAGCAGTCAGGGGGCATTGTCATGGTGAGTGGCATTTCTGTAATTTGTGACAGAAACCTTATGTTCATTAGTTTTAATTGCATCATGTGAAATTTCGCAGTTTTCTTTGAATTTTCTGATTTTATGATGCGTGTGTTGTTTAAGCAAAGTCGACAAAGTTTCTAGTGAAACAAGGCTTTTTGGGCTTTCTCCAGCTGTGCAAGAAAACTGCTTCTAAAGCTGTTGAAAGTGGTTAATGATGTATATATAGTATTTTTAATTTTTTACCAATTATTGCCTGGTCTTTTTTTCCAAACAATTCAGTGAACCTGTGCTTACTATAGCCTCGGATTCCTGTTCTTGGCTGTCAGAAGTGGAACCTGATGTGGTCTTTAACCTTTATAGCCCATTCACTTCACCTCATCCACCTGTTGTTTGTTATAAGATGCTTTTTGCTCAGCATGGTTGTACAGAGTGGGTGGTTGAGTTACTGTAGACTTCCTTCCTGTCCAACCTGTCTGGCCATTCTCCTCTGACCTCTCTCATCAAAAAACATTTCCACTTATCAAACTGCTGCTTGCTGGATGTTTTTGTTTTCACACAAAGAGGAAAAATGTAATGTGAATGTATTTCTTGGATGTATGCAAGCTATTGTGATACTTTCCTAAGAAAACATTACATTTATTCAAGAATAATGCCGAAAGCAATTTTAAACAGGATTAAAAGGAATTCAGCCAAACCATTAAGCAAAATAAATAATTGCCAAAAACTCATGACATACTTTTAGATCATGTACACAAATCAATGCAATCAAAAACCATGCTAGTTTCTAAAGTGTTTATTTTACAGCTCAGATTTTGTTCTATGTTTATCTGTTAATCTGCTTTTCTTTTCAATCATGCATATTCATAACTATGGTTAGAATCCTGCTCCCTACCTTGCCTACACCTGCTTAAGACATTACAGTTCGACTGTTTGGAGATACCGCTCATAAATCACCTGAATATATCGATTACAAGAGGCTCAACTGTTACTTTGTAATGAAGCAGAGCCGGGGAAATATCATATCCACCACAGAGGAAGAAAACTTGCTAGTGGGAGTGATTACTGATGAGGATATGGCTGTGTAATAGAGCCCTTGTGCTGTTCTCACTTCAGATCTTTATTAGGTCATTAGGACCTGGCAGCTCTGCAATGAAACTGCCATTCTGGATCATTGCTGAAATGTCTCTCCCAGGTTATCCCATGTTCCAGTCTGTTCCCAACTGATTGACTTTTGCTTGGTGCACATGCACAAACCTTGGCAAGATGATTAAAGGGTAGCGTGCCTCAGTCTGCCTCCTCCATTACAGATCAGCCTGTTTCACTGCACACATCAGTCTTACTTCCCTTCCACAACTCCTGTTGCTGCCGGCAGGAAACTCTGGGGCTGGAGCCATGCTGGACTACAAGGAGAGCTGTTTCTGCTTTTCCCAACATAAATAATTACGGGGAAAAAATCATCTTCAACAGTACCAAAAGATATCAAATGTTTACATACTGTATGTTTTATACATTCATTCCTTCAGCGGATGCTTTCTATCATTTTCTGGAGACAGATTTCACAGGAAATGTTTTTAAAACTTGATTTACTGCATGAAGGTCTATGTGTGTATGTGGTTTTGTGTATGAAGGGCCTCTGTTTTTTGTGTGTGTGGGAGGGGTGTTTGTGTGGGTATGTGTGTGTGTTTTTATATTTTGGTCAAGACCAGATGTCCCTACAATGATAGGAATATCTGACAGTTCTGACTAGTCCTCATGATTAGTGCATAAATATCCAGTATAATGTTTGTTTGCATTTTACACTGGACAATTTTCAGGAAACATATTCCCCACAAGGCCTCATGGGAATTCAGGAATATTGTAGCTACACACAAACACAAGCGCTATGAAGTCCCTAAACAGCTTTTTATTGTGCAGACTTTGCTTAATGGTGCATTTCATTTCAGCAGTGCAAAAATCTTGACTTATGCCTCTTTAATGGGTTTGTGAAAAAGTAATTACATAGGCTGGTAGTGCCTGCATTTGATCAATTAGCGCCCTCATGTGAAACATCACTTTGCTACTTTCACTAAAAAGGAAACAAATGCATATGTGGAGATGTTAAGAATGTAATCTGTGTAGGGCAGCAGGAGTGTAATTGCCCCTAACCCCTTCTCCGTAGCAAACAC
Source organism: Hemibagrus guttatus (assembly GCA_033459395.1). NCBI lineage: Eukaryota > Metazoa > Chordata > Actinopteri > Siluriformes > Bagridae > Hemibagrus > Hemibagrus guttatus. The sequence goes on from JAUCMX010000012.1 coordinate 19,225,956, forward strand.
AAGGGAGTAATTGGGTTTACTCGCTTGGAAATATAAGTAATTGCTCTTAGGAAAGCGTGTAACTGCTTTGTGTGGTGCCTTGCTGTGAAGACATTGATTTATCTGTAAACATGTGTAGATGCAATTAATGATAACTCCAGCTTTATCATTTCTCTCCTTATTATTATTATTATTATTTGTCTCCCTCTGCGTCTCAGGACCACTCTGATAACCCTCTTGGAGCTGCAGTTACTTTGGCTCATGAGCTCGGACACAACTTTGGAATGAACCATGACACACCGGAGCGGGGGTGTGGGTGCAGGGTGACAGCAGATCGAGGCGGCTGCATCATGACTCCTTCAACTGGGTGAGTGCTTTTAAGGTTTCCTGTTAGATGGCTCATAAAGACCTCACTGAATTCCATTTTAAAAAGATCTTAGATACACACCAGTGGTCCAACCATTAAAACATCCTGCTGGCTTTTTGTCACCAGAGTGATGCCAACATCCAGGTTGGCCTTCAAAAAAAAGTCATCCCTGCATTGCTATAGCACTGGTTGTTCGGGGATGTGGTATTTTAGTGGGTAAGGTGTTGTAGTACTGATCAGAAGTTTGTGAGTTTAAATCACAGGTCCAGCCAGTTGCCATTGCCAGCAATTAAATGAAATGTTTCGCTGAGATGGAGAGGGCGTGGCTTGAGAGGAAGGGGGCTGAAAAGGGGTGTGGCTGTCATCAAGGGATTCATGTAGCATTCAAATTAGGCTTTCCATTAATTTCTAAACAGTTGCTCATGAACATCTACTCATAACTGATCGAATGCTGGAATTGCCAGAAAAAATTAAACTCAGAGTGCACTATTTCTCTTTTTCCTGACAGTAATATCTACAGAACTACAGCTGTGTCAAGAGGTCTTAATGTGACCCTTGATGCAATGCTTATGTACTGCTCTGTTGTGAATTTAGGATAATGCATATGAATAATGCAGCTGTTAGTCTCCTTGGGTTACACATCATAATCAAAGATGGACAAGGAAACTTACAATGGGACAATGGTGTTCTTACATCATGGTTCGACTTTGCAGCACAAATGAACAAACACATCCACACCCTTCAAAGGGTAATTAAAAAAGCCCACAGGGTCACTGGAGAAGAACTCCCAACAACAGAGCATCTGGACAGAGCAATCTGTAGGAAAAAAGCCTGTGCTATCCTCAGTGACCTTCCCATGCAAGCCTTAATCTGTTCCTTTGACATGACACTAAATACGGTCTCTGGTGTTACAGACCAGAAAGCATAATGAGCCAAAAGACCAGGCTCACAAACAGAGCAATAATCCTGACTGCTGACACAGAGCTTCTACAGGGTTTAGGAGTGCTCTGAAATGAAATCTATACAATTTCTGGTTGGCTTTTCTACAACACAACAAAGAGAATGTGCAATAATCTAAATTAACTCTGTGACCAGTACAATGTTTCAACAAACAGGGGTATTACAGAAATTAGGTTGAGTGAACATGGGTAACATTGCTTTTCCTCCACTTCTTTTTCCTCATTGCTTTTTCCCCACTTTTTTCTCCCAAGCAGTTTGTTGCTAGATGCATGTGGAAAATTCTCTTGTGCAATGTTTGGCTGTTTTTTTTTTTGTAGAGGAAAATAATTTTTAGCATTTTGCAGTTTGTAAATCCTAGAAAATGATAGATAAAGTACATTGGTTTTGATATACAAAAAGTATTGGCTTTGGTAATCGCTTGTGAAATGAATGTTTCTGGTTGTTCCATCAAGCTGGAGGTCCACTTGAGTAGTTCGTGGTCTTACCGCATCTACAGCATCTATCTGAGATCAAGTATCTTACCTTAAACAGGGACTAAAACGATCTTGGAACTATGTTCAAGGTGATTTAAGATGATTTACAGTGAGAGACCTGGTAAGTTTGGCATGATCTTTAGTTTAGGGAATAGGATGGGGGAATACCAAGCTAGTCAATGAAGTCAAAGCGTAAGGATGAAAAATCTAAGAAGAACAATAGAGTTCCAAAATTTTGTCCAACATTGTCTACAAAAGCAAATCTGATAAATTGTAATGAATATACAATGCATTTTGTGAATAAATAATTTGCATCGTATGAAAGATATATAGTATTTTAATGTAACTGCAAATATTTTAGGTTTTAGTTTTTTTTGTTTTTTTTGTTTTTTTTAATAAATAACCTTTTCTAGTTACAGGATATTGGCCAGTGTGTTTTGTCTTCATCTAGGGACAGGGGAAAAATGTGTCTATTAATGGAAAAACAAGACCAAATGGAACTTGCCCAATAATTTCAGTATTTTATCAAAAGAATCATGGCCAGAAATAGGAGCTAATTCACCATGTCCCTCTTATTTCTCGCCTGTTACTGCTGGGTCAGAGAGTAAGAGGTGGAACTTACATAATCATTCATTTTTAAACAGGGCGAGCTGTCAGCAGATCCAAATGAATCCTTCACCAACTTTAAGCTGCTTAAAATGTGCTGTAAGGTGCAGCATAATCCTGTCACTTAAACATAGGAGGATAGCAGAAAACAGATCTTGACAGAGTATCTCAGTGTCTCTGTGGTCAGATCTTGGATATCAGGATATCTGTTTTTGCTCCTAATCTCCTTAAAGTGCAAGTTCAACTGAGTACTGCTGCTGCAGCATGTCAGAGAAAAAAAGCCTGGTTATTATTCTTGGATCCACAGTAAGACCACAATGTTAAATTAGCACCTATGATGTTGAAAGGGTGTAATTATAACAAGTGGTAATTTAAAGCTGATGGCTGTGTAACTTCAGATGAAGTTATCCTTTTAATACTGGCCCCAATTAAGCTCTTTATTCTTGATGTTCCTCCAGTTGATCGAGTTCTACTCGTACCGGACAGCAAACATTACAATGTCAGTGTGATTGCTGTGCTGAGCAATTTCCACCACCCAAATAACTGGAGGTTTTTCAGGAATGCTACACTACAATTACGACTATAGGAACCAGGAGCAGTTATTTATTTTTGGGTCACATCTCAAACAACCTTTTTAAAGTCTTTACTTTTCTGCAGAACAGGAAATGCTCATGTGGAACTTGTAATACTCAACTTTATTGATTTGTCTAATGCTAACTTTATCTAACTTCATTTTGATATTTTACACAACATCCGCATCTTCCCTGCAGAAAACGGGTCTCTGGGAGTATTCCAAACCTGGTTCTGAAATCTCAGCACACTCACCTACATTTCTAGTATATTTTTTTGTATTGCAAATATCCTGACAGTGAAGCAGCCACTGAACAGCAGAAAATCTTTAAGGCTTCCAGAGTTTACAGGGTTGTCACATTTTAGTGGTGGTCCGTCCGGTGGTTTCAGGCAATTCATGAACTGGCTAGAAGGTGCACATTGTAAAAAGCAGTAGATAGACCTCAAACAACAATTTCAGACTTATTCTTTGACCTTTGACCTGTATGATAGCTTTACCTGATAAAATGTCCAATGAATGTAGCTATAAAAGGTGATGTACTTACCTGAAACTGACTGTTTATCAGAAACCTGTTGAAATCCCCATGAAATAGCTTCTTAGCACCATACTCTACATGATTTCCATGATTTACTGTCCAGTGTCACCCAAACGAGGATGAGGTTCCTTCTGAGTCTGGTTCCTTTCAGTGTTTCTTCCTCATGTCAACTCAACTCAACTCTTGCCACTGTCACCTCAGGTTTACTCATTAGGGATAAATGTTAGAGATAAATAATAACTTAACTTTAAATGTTAGAATTTATTTTATGTTTCTATACTTCTGTAAAGCTGCTTTGAGACAATTTCCATCTTTAAAAGTACTATACAAATAAATTGAATTGAAATGAACTGAATTGAATATGTTGACATTGTCTCACACAACAGCCAATTGTATATGATATATTCCACACAAACCTGACAGCATGGTAAAGTAGCTAAATAAGGAAAACAAAAGTTTGCTAAATAAGGAGAACAAAAGTAAAGTTTTCAATGAGAGATTTTTTACTTTATCATTATCTTCAATTTTTAGACTTTTTGGTACTGTTCAGGTGAAATTGACCTGGGACATTATTGGGGTTTTAAAAGGACTACAGAAAAGATATCTAAAACATTACACATATTGTCTTTATCTTAATCTCCAAAAATTGTGCTATAATTCCTCCCAACACAGTTTTTAGGTTGATTGTATCCTAAGTCTGTGGTTTACTGAACCAGTGCCGATGTATTCATTGATAGAGACTTTTGTACATCATTCTGGATCAGGGCGTCTACCAAATGCCAGAAATGGAAATGGAAATATAGATAACATTGGTGATTAATGTTTGCAGTTACTACATCACATTTAACACTGAAAGTGTCATACATGTTTTTTGTGATAAAGTTATAACGTGTGTAATAAAGATGTTTGTGTAACATTAAGCATAACAGTGTTTCAATTAATGATTATTATTTTGAAGTGATTTATAAAGAATACAGGTGATGAACAGCAATAGAAACACGAGAAACTATGACACAAACTGGCTATGACATACAGCTCTCAACAATACATCTGCAAATGAGGATGATTTACAACAAATGTAAAACACTTTTAGTGAAAATATAAAACGGGTCAATTTGACTCGAGCAACACACAAGGGTTAATTCTGCATGATAGAATCACATTGCCAAAATCACAGCCCTGAAGAATCCCAAGTTGGTAAAACAACTGTCATAACACCATAACCTAGTAAAATTCTATCATATTCAATAAACAGGTGTACAAACCGAAACCAATAAACACCAATGAACCAAGCTACCAATCTTACAAGCTACTAATGTAAAGTAAGACTCTGTAGGCAGAGCTTTTGTAGTTCTCAATGATCTGAGTCACAGCTTCTCCTCAAGTGTCTGCAGCATGTTAAGACTCCTAAACTAATTACCTCATTATGTCACTACATATACTCAGTGCTCAGTAACAGCAGAGTATGATGGAAGTGTTTCCTCTCTGTAAAAGCTACCAGAACAGGAATGTGACATTTTTATTAATATTTCACTGTACCTATTTTTTCTAAGCTGACATTAAACACCCCTAGTCTAGCTGTGTGTAATAATGTACTAACAACAGAATAATATCAGCTCCACTGGGATGTCATAATGTCCTGCTTTTAAAACTGTCCTGCTTGTGTTCCATATGAGCAAATCTGAGCAGATGGAAATGACCGAGCACACTGCAAAACCGAACGCTCGGGTCTCTGAGTGAAAAATGCTGTTTGAGAAGCTTTGGAAAAGAATTATTAGACCAGTACTGCAGCAAAATCTGCACACATTTAGCAAGACTTTTGAGTGTTCAGGAACATGAGCTATAATCATTTATGATCGACTATGATCAGTGATGAAGAGAGTAGTCTGGATTACGACCTTCATCTGTTTGTACATTTAGTAAGTGGCTCTGAATAAGACTAAGCTGCACATGGTCCGATTTTATTAGTACAAATTCAGAAAAGCGAGGGTGATGTGGATGGATTTCATTTGATTTTATATGATTGTCCCCATCCCTTATTCGCATTTTCCATATAAATCCAGTCATGAGAATTGATACACTTTTGCACGTAGACCGCATTATGTCCCACCCAGAATTCATTTCAACCTGTGGCCTATACTCTATGTATAAACAGAGTTCACTTTCTATCCACTCTGGATAAATGAAGAGCACTGAGCGTGTGTAGGCGGGTGAAGAATGGAGATGTGCTGCATTAGGTGATGGCCTTAAGCCCACAGGAGCTTAACCGATCTCCATGATGTGTCACACTGTATTGCTAGAGCTCCCACACTGATGATCTAATAAAGTGATATCATGAATCTCCAAAATGAGGAAAATATTGTTAAATATAGCATTGATTTAAGTAGTTAAAAGATGTACCTTCATTCAGGTATTTCCAGCGAGTATAATGAGCATTTTTATAAAATAATACAAGCCTTCATTATGAAAATAATATTGTGTGTGTGTGTGTGTGTGTGTGTGTGTGTGTGTATGTGTGTGTGAGTGTTTGTCTATGTGTACCCATCTGGTCGTCATTATTGTCCTATTCCTGAACAGTACAGGGACTAATTCATTATCATATCTCTGTACAGCTCATACACAGACAAGCACTTTCTTGTAATTGTATGCAAGTGTGTGTGTGTGTGTGTTTTGTGAATACCAGGTGATGACATCCTTGGCAAAGCAAAATTGCAATAAGCTGTGAAAGAGAATTAATGAATGAGCAGAAATGCCATTTGTGTGTGTGTGTGTGTGTGTGTGTGTGTGTGTGTGTGTGTGTGTGTGTGTGTGTGTGTGTGTGTGTGTGTGTGTGTGCGAACAAGAACAAAAGCAACAAAAAATATATCATCCGTTTTGGTTATTAATGCATAATATATGTAAATGTATGTGCAAATGCTAGATAGGTATGTGATAGGGAGGGAGGCTCTTTGTGTGTGTGTGTGTGTGTGTGTGTGTGTGTGTGTGTGTGTGTGTGTGTGTGTGTGTTTGTGCAGTATGATAATACATGCACAGTGTGATATTTCTCAATCCCAGGATTCAGAAGGGACAATAGATCAGTGATGATCTGTCAGAGAAACAGATAAATTCTCTACTTAATCCGCTAGTCACTCTTTCTAATACAAATGTGAAGATTAAGTCTTCTCTGTCTTCATACAGTAAAACGCTTCATACCAACCTCAAACTTCTCTCTAAATACAGTGTGTTTAATGTTCGCCATTTTGGACTGAGATGTTCCACAGAGTCCTTTTAGGCTAAGCTGTTAGAATAAAGAGTTTGTTCTAATTTGTTTCTAACTGGAATCATCTCTCTTAAAGAAACACTCTGTGTAATCGTGTGTGAGACTAAGTTTTAATTTACCTGCTTGTGATTCATCATAGCCTAAAAAGGAAGTAAAACAAACATTTTCTGCCATGTCAGCTTTTGGGAGAGTACAGGAAGGTGTAATAGTATCTTTGAGCAGAATACTTGTAATGTGTAAAGCTGGGGAGATCTGGGGTTTTAATACATTTGGAGTAATCTGGAGAGCATAGTAGTGGAATTTTGTGAGGTTCAATCATTATATCCCACAATCCTAACAAAGATTCTTCAAAGGCTCTTTCAGAAAGACAAACAAAAGAACCGTTTAGTGTGTGAAAGAGATGTATTTTGTCTAAGGATATATTTAAGGATGTACTTTTTTTCCCCAGACCTGAGTACATTTGCAGTGTGAGATTGGAAAGCCGTTTTCTGACAAAAAAAAAAAAAAAGATCTGGAGCATATGCTACATATAGACTCTGTAAGGTTCCTTTTTTTCTAGAAAAGTTCCAAATAGAACTTCCAAGAACTTATTTAAGAACCTAGAGCCATAAACTATGTAAATAAGCCTCGAACCATTCACTGTAACAGTGTACTGTGTGTAAAACGGTGGGATTAAACGGAGGGATGTGTGCAATATTTAAATGAGTTTGTTTATACCGACAAAACATATCTGAGGTCTGGAAAAAGTGAGATTTTGGCAAAAACGTGTTCACATGCAATTTGACAATGAAAAAAGAAACCCATGTAAACCCGAAACTCCAGGTCTACATGAGTCAGTCATTAATAAAATTCTTCCTAATTACATGACATATGCTGCTTTTTAAAAAAAATCATTGTGCAAACCACAAATAAACCAGTAAACTATTAGAAGAAACATATGATATAAATTTCAGACTTTATTAGCTTTTAAATATAAAGTCGCTTTCCTGGTATTTATCTTGGAGTTCACAAATTGCTCATAATGGTGTCTTTCTTCCAGCTCTCTCTTTGAAGAAGGACAGCATCAAGTTTCTTTTGTGGCTCTCACTGACAGCTGGTGGTGATATTAGATGGAAGACTAATATGTAATATATGTCAATAGCTTGACAATGAAGACTATTAGGGTTGAGCAATGTGTTATTTCAAAAGATCTCATCGATGTTGTAATAAGAACAAAATATTACAGTGTACGTAAACTATTCACTCTGTGTGATCATTTGTCATGACTGTCATTGATAAAGACATGATTCTAGAGTTTGAGCTGGAAAGAACTCCCCAGTTCTTTCGCCCCAGCCTTCCTTCTTCAAACCAATCTGTTTATTTTTCTTACAACTTTTGGTGGTGTTCTTGGTTCTGCAATAGTTCAAGAAAATCCACTTTAAGATCTTTATTAATAGCAAATAATCTAATGAAATAATTCATTCATTCATTCATTGTCTACCGCTTATCCAATCTACACTCGGGTCACGGGGAGCCTGTGCCTATCTCAGGCGTCATTGGGCATCAAGGCAGGATACACGCTGGACGGAGTGCCAACCCATCGCAGGGCACACACACACACACACACACACACACACACACACACTCTCATTCACTCACACACTACGGACAATTTAGAGATGCCAATCAACCTACAATGCATGTCTTTGGACTGGGGGAGGAAACCGAAGTACCCAGAGGAAACCCCCGAGGCACAGGGAGAACATGCAAACTCCACACACACGGCAGAGGCGGGAATCGAACCCCCAACCCTGGAGGTGTGAGGCAAACGTGCTAACCACTAAGCCACTGTGCCCCCGATAATGAAATAATAATCAATATAATTAATTATAATTAATTATAATCTAATTAACAAATCCATAACATATCCTCATTCTTGCGCTATTCAGGTGCATTGGTTTTCCATTTCTATTTACAGCATTGGGCAGATTCTCTTATCCAGAGCAACGTACAAAAGAGTATCTATCAGTGAACGCATCAATACTGGTTCACCTAAGGATACCATGAGTCTCAAACTCTGTTGGGAGGAAATAATCACATAGACAAACAATTCATTTATTTCTTTAGTTTAAACAAACAAGAAAAATTGGTTTAAGTATTTCAGGAAGTGGTAGGTCTTCACTCTTCGTTTGAAGACGGCCAGTGACTCGGCTGTTCTGACATTGATGGAAAGTTCATTCCACCACCAACGTGCCAGAAAAGAAATGGGTCTTGATGGATGCCTACTTTATACCTTGAGAAACGGTGAGACTAGTCGAGCAGTGCTATAGGAGGATTTCTTTAATCTGTTAATATAATATAATAATTGTAATATATCTCTGTTTTCATGACCACATAATTAATCTGGTGAATGCTGAAATCAGATAAAGATCATTGTTAAATAATAGAGTGAGCCTCACATTGAATACGTTCTCACAGGTTCAGTTGATTTGACCTTTATGAAGCTTTTATGATTATTCAAAAAAAGTAAAATCCACACATTTATCTCTATATTTATTCTCATTTTCGTTATCTCTTTGTTTTTGTATTTTGCTAAAACAAGGACATCCTCTGCCTTGCTTCCTTTCTCTTCCTGTCTGTTTCTTTCTTAATTTCTCTCACAAAAATTTAGCAGTAAAACTGAACTACTGGCAGCACAGAATAGAAACATCTAAGTCCTCTCTCTGTCCGAAAAATATAAGGCTGAGGGATGAGACAGAGTGTGTGTCGTCTCGTAAATACCTTTTATCTCAGCATATCTCATGACTCAGCACCACACTTGCTGGCACATCAGCTGCACGTTGATGAACTGATTACTGAATAAGTCTAGTGTTCATGAGGAGAGCTGAGGAGATGAGATCAGCAGACATGTCATGAGAAATGGTGTCCATTTATCTCACTCCACTCATCACTCATCCACTTAACACTCACCCTCGTCTTCTCGCTGATTTAGAAGTTGATTGGATTAAGATCCCTCTCTATCTTTCTCTTCTCCTGACTTCTATATCTTCTTCGTCTCAGTCTATTACTTTTCAGTGTATATCACTGTCTTTCTTTTGAAAGTTTTGTGAAAGAGTATTTAAATCGTTAAGGTCTGTCCTTCTACCTCAGTCTCTCTCTCTCTCTGTCTCTCTGTCTCTCTCTCTCTCTCTCTCTCTCTCTCTCTCTCTCTCTCTCTGTCTCTTATATAATGTTCAAGGCAAAGCTGTAACTTGTAATTCTCCTCCTATAAGTGGTTAAATGTCACCAAAAATGCTTCCTTAACTTGAAAATCTAAACTTGTCACCTTTAGGTAGGCTTCTAAACTACCACTTGCTTCTCCGTTTACAAAGCGATGTCAAATCAACATTACCGCTTTAACTGTGATCAATATAAAGTGCTCCTTATGTATTTATAGCACTATTGGCTTTCTATCAGTTAATATACAGACACAGTTAAATCCATGACCATATTAATCACTGGTTTAAAAAGACAACTTTGGAGTTATCACTAACGTTAGCTTGTTGCTAGCTCTTCTTACCATTGCGTTCTGGCTAGTTTCTCTGCTACTAAATATTGTCTGCTGTGTTCTGTGCTGCAGTTTTATTCCAAAGTGTTGCATGGATCTTTGAAGTTCACTGTAGTAGAAAACTCAAGCCTGTACGTCTAAAGGTTCAGCAGCTTTTTATAAACTTCACATGCTCTGACAGCACAAACAAAAGACAAGCTTTTTAGGATGCATCTATTTTTCCTTAGTCCACTTGACGCCTATAACGTGCCAAAGTAGGAAATTACTATTTACAAGGCAGGATGAATGCAGGATTGCTATGTGTTTAAAGTGCTAAGACTCCTCATCCTCCCTCTTTGCAGATACCCCTTCCCCACTGTGTTTAGTTCATGCAGTAAGAAGGACCTGTTAGTGAGTTTGGATAAGGGAGTGGGGATGTGCCTCTTCAACATGCCTGAGATGAAGGTGCTCTACGGAGGGCAGAAGTGTGGAAACGGATACGTAGAAGAGGGGGAGGAATGTGACTGTGGAGATATCGAGGTATGTTCATTTTTAATAAATAAATATTCATTCATTGTCTACCGCTTATCCGAACTATTCTCGGGTCACGGGGAGCCTGGTGTCATTGGGCATCGAGGCAGGATACACCCTGGACGGAGTGCCAACCCATCGCAGGGCACACACACACACACTCTCATTCACACACCACAGACAATTTAGAGATGCCAATCAACCTACCATGCATATCTTTGGACTGGGGGAGGAAACCCCCGAGGCACAGGGAGAACATGCAAACTCCACACACACGGCGGAGGCAGGAATCGAACCCCCAACGGTGAAGGTGTGAGGCAAACGTGCTAGCCACTAAGCCACTAAGCCCCCTAAATAAATATATTTGTTGTTATTATTCTGATTTTCAAACTGGGTCCAATGTAATATTTGAAGCTCTACTTAGTTAGTTAATGCTTTTGGCTGCTCCCTGTTCGGGGTTGCCACAGCAGACCAACTGGTCCACACATCAACTTGGCAAATGCTTTACGCCAGATGCCCTTCCTGACGCAACCCTCCCATTTTTCCAGGCTTGGGACCGGCACTGCATCCAGTGGCTGGGAATTGAACCCAGGCCTTCCACATGATAGGCGAGAAACCTACCACTGAGCCACCAATGCCCCTTGCAGCTCTACTTACTAATTCCTTAATTTAGTATTTCAGCTTCAAAAAACTGGTTAAAAAGAAACAAAGATGTGGCATTTATTAAAGGTTTGTGTTTGTGCTTGGTTATCCTGCAGTGAGTTCTCGTAATAAATTTGCAAATGCAAATACTGTTAAAGATTAATTGTTAATATGTTCATTTCACATTTGTTCAAAATTAGTAAACACACACACACACATTTCAGAGAAACCCTGCCAATGTTGACCCAGTGGAAAGCCTATGCAAATTGGCCCGATGTCATGACTTTCTGAAGTAAATCCATCATAATAAGCGAGTAAAATCTCCAGTACAATTCATTTTTATGAGTTTTATGTGTCAAGTGTTACGACAGTTGTCATTATGTACGTCTTAAATATGACAAAGTATGTCTCCTTTACAGCCCTGAGTCATGACAGCTATGTAATAATTACACACACCAGTCATGCCATCATGCCATATGCTGTCATAAGTTGTTATTCATATGTTATAACAATTGATGATCAGTAATATGTCATTTTCATTCTAGGTGTCATAAAGTTTGATGCCATGACAGTTTATGTCATATGCTAAGTTTACAAGTTTGAGTTATTTTACATATCGTATGTCAGCTGTACCATAACATTGACCATATTAAGAATGGAATAAAACATATGTAAATGCTTGGATCTATTACACGCAAAGAACTAAGAAACTGTGATGCTTTAAAGACCACATATAATTTGCACTGCTTTCAGATCCAGCACTCCCTCTCTTGTTGGAGTGATGTAAGGGTCTAATGAGGACAGTGCAAGAGTCTCTCTCTCTCTCTCTCTCTCTCTCTCTCTCTCTCTCTCTCTCTCTCTCTCTCTCTCTCTCTCTCTCTCTCTCTCTCTCTCTCTCTCTCTCTCCCTCTGTGTGTGCAGATTGTGTTACACAAGCACACAAACTTCTTATTTCAGTCTCCAAGTCCAAGCATTAACACACCAGCATTAGTGATAGTTCATTATGGTATATTATGATCCAAATCTGTGACAAGTGACATAAACACACCCTTCAGGCAGATGCTTTGGCCCAGACCATGCTGGGAGAAATCCCCAGAAATCACACACACACACACACACACACACACACACACACACACACACACACACACACACACACACACACACACACACACACACACACACACACACAACATACGGAGTAGGCCCAGGGAAGCACACTATGCTCTGATTCCCCTCATAGTGTATCCTACTTAGTGACGTGGCCCTGCAGGAATCTCATTGCTCTCCATGTCTGTTTATTGATCTTTATTTCTGGCAACCCAAAACGCGATGGCAGATCATAAGAGCAATAAAGACGCCTCAATCTTCTGTCTCCATCAATGCATTGGTACAAGTTTATAGGCCAAGAGGGACACATCTGTAATAGTAATGAGTTTCTTACACACACATACACACACACACATACATAGTGTGATTTACAGAACCTGAAAATATAGTATGACACCACAGCATTCTAAGCATCAACCCACACTTGTAGAAAAAACACGTTCCATCTACACTCGCAGAAATACAAGCTGTATATACAATGTAGATCTTTTAATATGTGATGTTTATCTGGGAATTTACATTAACGCATTAAGAATTTGCATTTACAGATACTCTTATCCAGAGGGATATCCAGAGCGAGACAAAAGTGCTTTGAAGTCTCTATCAATGAATTCATCAATACTTAGGTCACAGACTAAGGATGTAATAAGTCTAAACCTCTGTTTTTTTTTTTTTTTTTTTTTAAACAAACAGGAAAACATGTGCTAATTTAAGTATGGGAATGTGCATGTGGCACACCTGTAGCTGTTAGCTTTTAAAGTAACGCTTAAAGGTACCTCACTGGACCTTAAGGTCCGTCTTCAGTCATTTAAAAGGTAAAAGATGTATACTAAAGGTAGATAAGTTGTCCCCTTGATAGTACCACCTGAGTGATAAGAAAAGTACTGCAGCTTTGCATTGTTCGTTTTCCTGAAATAAATCTTTTGAGGTTCTACCTAAAACCTTACAAGTGATGACTTTCCTTTCAGCAGAGGTTCTTAGTAGAAACCATTACAATAGCTAGAACTGTAAAGGACCCATGCAAGAGACCCATGATGAGCTACTTATTTTTTCTGTTCATCTAGTCCTATTTTTATGTGTGTTATATGGATGTTTTTAAAGTTGCATTGTTTTGAGCCTCAAAGCCAGTCCCAGTTTAGATCCATGTTGGGCTCTAGCACAAAGTACATGAGTATCCTGCTACGATTCGTGATTTATACTGTGGGCTCATACCATGCGCTCCAATAAATGACTTCTATGTAGGAAACATTTTATGGAGAAAAGGGGTTCTTGGGATAGTTAAAAGTTCTTCGTTTCCATTAATGTCTTTTCTTTGGATTCCTGTTGGACGGTTAAATATAAAAACTTAATTGCATTAAAAAGAATTGATAGATTTGTAATGAGACAATGTTTTATGATTCTATGAAAGAAAGGATTTCATTATAATGGAATTGATGATAAATAGGATAGATCACAGGTTCCCAGCCTTGGTCCTGGAGTGCTCCTCTGTTGTGGCCTGCATATTTCTCTAGCCCTAACACAACCACTTTAATTCAGGAAGGTCTGTTAATTAGAGTATAATTTAAATCACATTTTTTAAAGCAGGGAAAACACAAGCAGGGTAGCGTGTAGGACAGGAGGTTCTGAAAAAAAAATGTTTGGGAAACTGTGGACTAGTTTCTAGATTAGAGCCCAATTTAGACTATTTCATTGTGTCTGTGGATTTCACTGTATGTAATTTTTTTCACATATTTTGTTTAATTTAATTGACAATTCTTCTTTTTTCTTCCTGTATTCTTCTGTCTCTGTAGGAGTGTATGAACCCATGCTGTAATGCCAGTACATGCACTCTGAAGTTGAATGCAGTGTGTGCACATGGCCAGTGTTGTGAAGACTGTCAGGTAACATGCACATACACATACACACACACACACACACATACATAGACACACACATTGTATTAACTATTTAATAGTTGTTTTTTTTTAATGTCTTTTTATTGATCTTTTCTGCTTTATTGTTTACACATGTTCCATTCAAAAATACATATGGAGTCATCTTGCCTCATGATCGGGGACAATAATCGCTAAATACATATGTTTGTGTGTGTGTCTGTGTATTTCAGCTGAAGACTGCAGGTACACTGTGCCGCGAGCCCGCTAACTCATGTGATCTGCCAGAGTTTTGCACAGGTTCTGACCCTCACTGTCCTGCTAACGTCTACCTGCACGACGGTCACATGTGTCATGGTGTGGACGGACACTGCTACAACGGCATCTGCCAAACTCATGAACAACAATGCATCACGCTCTGGGGTCAGGGTGAGTTACAGCACTGAATAGAATGGTGATTGATGAACCTGTTCGGCATACATGAGCAAGCTCGCAGATGGCCATGACTAGACTGACAGGGGAGAGAGTGTGAATTGGCAAGGCCAATTTCAAGGTCCAACTCTCTTGTCTCCCTGCCATCGTGTCTGTGGCTTCATCGGGATTTGATCTTGTGAAGACTCCTGCTTTCTCTTGTGCTACTCAGGAGCCAAAAAAATTATTTTCACATATCCAGGTGAAAGATATATTGTATATTAAGGGTATACAAGCAGTATCCTTGGATGTATAACTCCAGTGACAAGTAAAAGGACAGTGTAACTTTTTTTTTTATTGCTCAGTGGTTAGAATGTGGGACTACGGACCAGAAGGTCATTTGTTTAAATCTCACAACTGCCAAGCTGCTACCACTGGGTTCTTCAGCAATGCCTTTAACCTTCAGTTGTATAAAACAAGATGTATATATGCCACTTTGGATAGGAGACATTTTGGATTTCTGCCAAAATGTCTGTGCTGTGTGTGATAACTTTCTTTTTAAAGTGTGTTCACACACTTCACAATCGGGCCTCCCTTCAGTTTCACTACATCAGTTCACCTGAACAGAGGTTTCCATTTTTATTAATAAAAACACCAATGTCTAGTTGTCTTTGTGTAAATTTTAAAGCCCTAGATATACTGTAACTACAGAAAAATGTGTTGTAGCTATGAAAATGTGTTAATGGCATCAAAAACATGCTCATAATGCATTTTGAACATGTTCTATTGACAGTTCAAGCATTAATATGAAGAGGAGTTCAGAGAGTATGAAGTCACCTCTTTAAATCTGTTTGAACTTAGCAAACCATGTTGTGTGACCGAGTTTACAAAAATGTGGCGTAATTGCCAAATTAACTTTTCACAATAAACATTTCACACTTGTGTTACATTTCTAACAAACAGAGACTGAAGGTTATAGAGAGTAATTGTAAGCTTATGGATGCATGGGTGTTTCTCTTTTCTGTGTATGTGTGTGTATTTGTGTTGTAGGTGCAAAGCCAGCTCCAGGCATCTGTTTCGAGAGGGTGAACTCAGCAGGAGACCCATATGGCAACTGTGGAAAAGACTCCAAGGGTTCATTCGCTAAATGTGAAGCACAGTGAGACATTTTTCTGCCTTTCTTTCCATTTATAATAAATAGAATAACACAACAGTGAAGGGAAAGTATGAAAAAGAAGCAGATGAGTGCTTAACATCATTTTAGATCATATTCTTTCCAGTGTTATATTATTTGACTTAATTTCACACACAAAAGCTTACAGTTTTTTGGACAGACGGCAGAGACGACACAAAAAGAAGTGACAGAGGAATCACTGCAATTTACATAAACAGGAAGCACTTGAACATTTTATGCTATTAGGAAATGGATTGGCACGTACTTCAAGTACTTCACTGATCACTGATCACTTCCTGGTGGATGTAATTGCCCAGATTACTGAAGTGGACACTGATAGACGAGGGAGGAGGGAGAAAGAAAAAAGAGAGCTGATTACCCATTCACCAAACAAGTGTTCCTCCCTGCTCTCTCTCTCTCTCTCTCTCTCTCTCTCTCTCTCTCTCTCTCTCTCTCTCTCTCTCTCTCTCTCTCTCTCTGTCTCTCTCTCTCTCTCTGTCTCTCTCTCTCTCTCTCTCTCTCTCTCTCTCTCTCTCTCTCTCTCTCTCTCTCTCTCTCTCTCTCTCTCTCTGTCACTTCTTTTCTTCTTGACCACTCATCAGGACATGCTTCAAAATGCATATGTAATTGTGAGACCCTGGTGTGTGTGAAGAGAATCAGGATTCAGGAGGCAAGCATCAGGGAGAGCGGTGCTACAATTTTTACTTGAATCCCCATGTGTTTCAGCATAGCAAATTGTCAACTCTAAGAACACAAAATAAAGTACAACTTTACACAAACACACAAGCTTATTAGTATGTGGTGCTTGATGACACCAGCTCACACTCCTTGCCATGTAGCAGCTCACTGCAAAACACTCACAGATTATAAATAGACCACCGTTAATCACACAGAGGTGTACACACTCATTCTGTCACCCACTTCTGCTCCAAGACTCCTCCTACCATTCACAACACAACACACCACAGTGGTATCTCTGATGGTTTGGAAAAGCCTGTCACAGGCCAAAACCTGACAAACAGCCAAAGATAAGAAAGAAAATAAATTGCTTCTCTGAAATGTTGCAACCAAGAAGTGTTCTCCAAAGCCATCAGTTGGCTGTAAAGCTTGGGAGTAAAGCTTGTTTGCGCTGTCTTGGTAAACGCATAGGTGGGAGGGATGGTCACAGTGACACTAACCAATTGTGAGAGTCTGTGAGGTCATATATGCGGAAGTAGCATCAAATAAATGTCTTTGTCTTGTTAATTTTTCTCTCATATTTATGCAGAGATGCTAAATGTGGGAAGATTCAGTGCCAGGGTGGGGCGAATCGGCCAGTAATCGGAACCAACGCAGTCTCCATAGAGACCAACATCCCACTGCCGGAAGGTGGGCGTATCCTGTGCCGAGGGACTCACGTGTATCTAGGTGATGACATGCCAGACCCTGGGCTGGTACTGACTGGAACCAAGTGTGGCAACAACATGGTGTGTGTTTTTCAGCAAGCAAGGATGTTTACAACATTAGAAATGTGCCAGTACCAAAAGAGTGATTGATAATTATTTATTTTGTGGCTGGAGATTGTGGTCCTCCAAGCCTCCCACTAGTAGTAATCTTGAACAGTGTAGGTACCAGTAGAGGGGTGGAGATCTGTTGGGGGTTGAAGAGGACAAAATGTGAGCCATTTAGAGTTTAGGAACTAATTTGGGAAACTGGGAAACATTGAAAACATTGTACACTGACCTTCATGGTGTGTGTGTGTGCGTGTGTGTGTGTGTGTGTGTGTGGTGTGTGTGTGTGTGTACGTGTTTATAAATTCAGATTGTGTCCAGTTTGTAGGGTTTATAGTCCCATTTGTCAGTGTGTGACTGATTCTGTAATGAGGTAGTGTGCATGCAGTCTTGGATTTATGTGTGTGTGTGTGTGTGTGTGTGTAACACAGTGAAATGTTAATAAGGGAAAGAAAGGCCTCATCATCCCCAGCAGTGAGCAGGAAGAACGGAAAGCCTGACATCACATAGTTACTGGGACGTGGTATTATAGAAGTGTGTATGTCTGACAAATTGTCTCTCCTGCTGTCTATCACTTCTCCCTTCGTGTGAGACGACTCAGTTAATAACAATAAGCATGTCAGGCTTTTCATCACCTAGCTCTCCTTTTTACTCAGCTGATTATTTCACCATCTCTGATTACTCAGACTTTGGATGAATATGTCACCGAGTCTCATTCCTAAATCTCATTATATTTGGGTGGAGTGTTTGTGGCCTGACTGTATGAATACACGCCATAGCTGTAATTGGTCTTTGGAGGATGAGTCTCTACAGAACCTGGGTTCTGTTTTAGTGGAAAACTTGGAATTAGAAGTCTTTTAAATGCCTCTCTCTCTCTCTCTCCCTCTCTCTCTCTCTCTCTCCCTCTCTCTCTCTCTCTCTCTCTTTCTCTTCCTGTAGATGTGTCTGAATCGGCAGTGTCAAAACATCAGCGTCTTCGGCGTCCATGAGTGTGCGGCCAAATGCAGTGGACGTGGGGTTAGACTTTTTTTTTTTTCTCTTTTCCATGAACAAGCAAATTTTCCTTACCAGCTTTTTGTCATCTAGGGAAAAAAACTTCAGCCAACCATTACTCTGAACACTTTGGTGTTCAATCCGCTTTAAGACACATGAGTCAGCTTCTCAGTGAGACAGGGAGCTACAAATTACCCCAGAACATATCATTTTGAGCCATTAAAAGTTTATAGCCAGTGATAAATGGTTTATTGTTTAGATATTAGTTTATTTGGTTTAGAAACATATTTGCACTTGACCTTTGAATATGTATGAGGACAAGAATTGGAAATGGCTACCATGTTGTATGACTGCCATTCAAAATAACCTAAAAACATCCTGCCTAGTTTCTAGTAAATGGGCTCACATTTCTCACACAGATCCGACATGAGTATTTATTCTCAGTAATATAAAGGTTTTCAGTACTTTATTTAATAAATAAACCTGCCAAAATATAGGGCTAACAGTTTTTTTCACAGCTAGCATAGGGTAAGTTTGCTAGCTTGCTAGCATTTTATACAAATTCTGTAGTTGTTGTTGCTAAAAGATTTTTGTTTCTAAATGTTTGCCTCCAATGATTGATTAAGTCTTGAGATTTTCAGGGGTACAAATGCAGCATTGTGTTTCACCACAAAAACAAGCAATACATTATATTAAACACATTCAGGGTCTGATAATGGCCACATTTTTTGTTCAGCTCTATTTATCAGCACACTGTGTGGTTTGCTGATGACTGGATTCCAAACACATTTTAGAAATGAAATATATTTACAGCTTGATATGTCATATGTATTAAAAAGGGGATGCATTAGAATATGGGAGGCTGAGATTTTTAACTACATTATTAATAACATCCTGGCTTCTGAGAGCTGCGTGACAGTGTTGCTGCCTGACTTAAAAAAATAACTGTGAAATTTTAATAGTTTTGAGAGACTTGGTCATTTATTCAGCGTATTGCTGCTGCGAGAATTCTGCTCAGTGCTTTCCGTGTTATTTTTCTCCTTCCCAGTGATTTTGTATCCACTTCCTCCCCACTATATAGTTTTCTGTATCATTTCCTCTTTCTCTTATTCTCGACCTGCAGTCTTGCATATGTGATTTACCTTTAAAATTCAACAGTACCTTGCTATCAATCTCCCAGGCTTCTTATCACCTCAGTCAATTAGCCATAATAGCCTTGCTTGGTCCACCTAAATGAGCCATTCATCACATTCTGACGGCAAGCCAGTCATCCTTGTGTAGCCGCTGTGGGGAAATGCATGAGTGGACATTGTGTGGGCAGAAAATGCACGTGAGAATCATCTGTCTGAATTTGACGATTTCTGAGAATGACAGAACACTGATGGGGGATTTTTTTTTCTTTTTTAAGGCTTGCCTTAGGAGTGTGAAATTGAAAATACGCTCATTCTCCATGCTCATTCTGCTCAAACAAATACGGAAAATTGAATACGAATTTTTCATTTCCATCACACGTCAACTGTGCGTCTCCAGACTGTTCGTCTATCCGTGTATACATCAGTCATGCTGTTGAATAATTTTTGTAAAAAAAATAATACAATGAAATCACAGGAGTAATTTCACGCAGAAGGCATATAGGACACTACATACACACATTCTGTTGTTGCTGTCCTTCAGCGGCTCCTTGTTTGGGGTCAGCACAGTGGCTCATCCAATTGGCACATTTTTTTTATTGTGGCACAGGTTTTTGTGACGAATGACCTTCCTGATGCAACCTTTCTATATTTTACGGCTTGGGACTGGCACCAAGAGTTAACCCCTCAACAGTTGGGTTGGTTTCCTGCCCAACACTCGAACTCAGGCTTCAGCAATAAGAGCACCGGATCCCGCCAATGGACCACCATCCATACACATGTTCTGTGATAAAGTAAAAAAAAGCCAGCATAGTCCATAGTTAACTGTATGTGATAACACTTGTCACTTGGAACTGACTAGAAATTAAATCATGCATAGTTTATCAATATAGTTTATCATCTATATTTGCAGGAATGATCAGACCATGGAAATCCCGACTGCCATGTCTTTGCATGTTTATACTGTACATAGAAAGATAGACAGGTGTAAGTATACACTATAGACAAACTGACATGCCATGGAGAAACAGAGAAGTTTCCATTAATTTACTCGTCCCTAAATCCGATACAGATCTGTTCTGCACTGTGAAGCTTGCACATCTGCTCCCCATCACCTCGCTGGTGAAATGGTGTTTAATAATCTGCACCATATGGATGCAATGTGTGAGACTTTGGAGTTACAGAATGGAGGAAATGTGGCATTGGACCCATATGGAGCCTTTTGTTAATGTGATGACGGACAGGTGGTTACTAGGTGTGTCGTTCTGTACTTCCACAACACTGTGTATGTTTTAATTATCTTAAAACTGGAAACTGTTTATTTTGCAGCCTGAACTCCTGCTGAAAATACACCAAGGAGATATAATCTTATCAACTGCATTTACACCTGGTCTTTTTATATATATCCTGGCTATCAGGAATATAACCAAATAGGGATTATGTGCATAAAATGCAGGTGTAAGATGTGTTTTTAACACATTTAAATACAGTTGCTCAAATTTATTGGGGTGGGGTTTGACCAGTTAATGAGGAAGTGGCACATTTATCCAGAGCTTACACAAGTACATATCTCCAAAAAAAAAACATGGTGCTTGACAAGCTGCTTTGAGTTTAATGAAAATCCCAGATTTCAATATGCCATATACTTTGCAAAGGAAATGACCAGGGTGGCATCCGTGTGACTTACACCAAGTGAAATTGTAGAGCGTTGCTATAGTAACAACACTAATATTATCGAGTTCTTCAGAAATGTCATGATTATGGTTTTATATTTGCAGCAAGCAGGCTTTTAAATGGCAGAGGGTTAATAAAGATCAACGCAAAACTTCAGCCATGACATTTATTATTAACACGTGCTTAAAGATCTACTGTATGTACAAACCTGATCTATTTATGGCATCTGTTATTGTTTTCTATGCTGACTGGTCTTTTTTAATTGTGATAATTCTGGACTAAGATGAGTCTTGGTTTTGTTTGCACAGAACAAAGGCTAGATGACTTAGATAATGTTTCTTTATTAAAATACGCTGTGTTACTGCTGTACTATTTAGAGCAATATGTTTTACTAATCACCTCTTAAAGTCATTATTACTCCATTACACCTTTTCATCAAGGCTCCATTGCTTTGCATAATGGAATGTAAAGTAAGTGTATAGCTCTGCACTTACTGAAGTCTGTAAAGGACATGATTCATAACATTCAAGGCCTGATTCAAAAAACAGTTGCACTGGATGCTGAAACTTTCAGGAATATCCTATCCAAGTCAGCTCTACAGTAAACCTCTAAGAGACCCACTGACCCAGTTTTCACATTGTGTGTGTGTGTGTGTGTGTGTGTGTCTGTGTGTGTGTGTGTGTGTGTGTGTGTGTGTATTTTCTTTCCTGCACAGGTGTGTAATAATAAAAAGAATTGTCACTGTGAGGCACACTGGGCTCCACCTTTCTGTGATAAAGCTGGATTTGGAGGCAGCGTGGACAGCGGACCAGTGAGACAAGCAGGTACAACTGTGTGTGTGTGTGTGTGTGTGTGTGTGTGTGTGTGTGTGTGTGTGTGTGTGTGTGTGTGTGTGTGTGTGTTTTGTGTGTGTGTTATAAAAAGACTAGACACTAGTCAAACCACCTCTCCAGAAGTCCACAGATTTAGTGAATCAGTTCAATGATTTTATGAATAGTTTTATGCATTTTGTCCCATAATTAAATTAAATTTAATTAATTTAAAAACTATATACTTACTGTTGAGATTAATAATATACTGGAACCTGTCATTCCTTATGCAGTAAACTTGTACACTCTGGAAGATCATACTGTATTGTTGAATAAATATGAGGATAACTAGTTTTCAAAGAAATCTGTCTCGCAAAGTTAGCTAATGATTCTATTAGGAATGCTACAGATACTTGAGCACCTGTATGGCACCCAGTGATAAATGTCACATTAGCACTGATACAGCATTGGACTACAAAACAAACTCACCACACGCACCATGTCACATGACCACGAGCATCTAAATCACGCGGCTGTTTAACTGTCACAGGAATTCAAGTCATGTATTGTATTGTCTGTCTTTAGTTTCTTGTTACCTTTAATCATATCATGCCAGCATGCATGATCAATTAAATGATTATTATTATCATTAGCTATTTACATTGTATGGAATGTTGGAAGTACCTTTACATAAATACAATAAAAAATGCCGTAAACAGTGTACAGCTGATAACTTCAACAAGACAGACTTCATGTTGTAAATAAAAGTAAACTCCAGGTTATGCAATTGCATTGTTTCACCACATAGTATACAGATAATTGCACTTCAATACAATACAGTTATAAAAAAGGAAATTATTTACAAACTCTCCGGTGTCACCCAGATGAGGATGGGTTCCCTTTTGAGTCTGGTTCCCCTCAAGGTTTCTGCCTCATATCGTCTCAGGGAGTTTTTCCTCATCACCATCGCCTCTGCTCTTCCTCATTAGGGATAAGTTTAAATGTAAAAGTTATATACTGAAACTCTATATTCCTGTAAAAGCTGCCTTGAGACAACGTCCAGTGTTAAAAGTGCTATACAAATAAAATCGAACCGAATTACTTCGTAAAGCAAAAATATTTTTAAAATAATAAACTTAAATGTTAGGGGGCACGGTGGCTTGGTGGTTAGCACGTTTGCCTCACACCTCCAGGGTTGGGGGTTCGATTCCCACCTCCGCCGTGTGTGTGGAGTTTGCACGTTCTCGGGGTTTCCGCCGGGTACTCTGGTTTCCTCCCCCGGTCCAAAGACATGCATTGAAGGTAGATTGGCATCTCTAAATTGTCTGTAGTGTGTGAATGAGAGTGTGTGTGTGCCCTGCAGTGGGTTTATCCTGGCAGGGTGTATCCTGCCTTCATGCCCAATGACGCCTGAGATAGGCATAGGCTCCCCGTGACCTGAGAATAGATCAGATAAGTGGTAGACGATGAATGAATGAAAATTAAATGTTTCTCTATAAAAAATATTTTAAAGAGCAGTAAACAATAATAAACTCTGCGAAGTCAATATTTCATGTGAGAGCTTTAAAAAATAATAGTCTCTGGTGCAGTTTTATAATAAAATTATGTGGTGAGTTTTACTGAGCATTTTGGAGAATCTACCTCCGGAGAATCTTCTGGAAATTCTGACGGCTTCCACTTGTTTCTATTCACTGCATGTTTTTATCTAAAAAGTGTTCTTTTCTGTAATGCTGTTTCTGTAACACTTCACTTTATGTTGGGAATTAATGTTTGAAAATCTCAACAATGAACATAAAACAAACATCTATAATAAAACTTGTGCTAAAATAATAAAAAAAAAGGTTACCTAAGATTTTCACATACTGTATGTGAGCGAGTTAGTGTGTGTGTGTGTGTGTGTGTGTGTGTGTGTGTGTGTGTGTGTGTGTGTGTGTGTGTTCTGATCAGTTGTGTATTCCCTGTATATAGATGGTGACAGTATAAAAGTGGGCATCGTGGTAGCATTCCTGTGTTTGCTCTGCGTGGCTATGATTGTCTGTGTAAAGAGGAAGACTCTGGTCAGCCTCTTCATCAATAACAAGAAAAACAACATTGAGAAGCTAAGGTAAAAATGTTAACATTTCCATGCTGCTCAAAAAATCACTGCGTCTATATAGTAAAACTTGGTTATAATAAATGTTAATAATCAATAAGTGTGTTATTTTCTGTATGCTGTTACAGGTCAGTGGGACCAAGCAGGCTGATCGTTCAAGAACACACAATTTCAGCCTCAGAGACACACACCACATGCAGAGCATCGCCTCATTGTCAAGCTCCAACCATAACACAAAGTACCAGCATATATAAGGTGTGTATCTGATTCTGTGTGTGTGTGTGTGTGTGTGTTGACAGATTTACTTGCCTCTCAGACTTGCCCTGCATTGTGCTCACTGCCCTGTTTATAATCACTCAAACCCCAAGTTTGCTTCTCAGTGTAGAAGGAGCAGAGAATAAGACAGTTAATAACCGGGTTGCCAGATTAAGCATATATAAAAAATGCTGTGTGGCAACCAAGGTTTTGTTTACTAGCAAATAATAGATTTCAAATAAATTAAAGTGTAAGTGCAGAGAGTGTCTGTGATGCACAGAAGCATTTGTATTGTAGGATATACTGCAAAGACAGGAAAAGGGAAAGGGGGATTATGGAGTGGAAGTTGTCCAGACTTTAGAAATATGTAGGAAACAAGTTGTTCTCACGCTAAGAAAGGCTGAAAAACAGAAGAGTTTTGGCTGGTTTCAGATATCTTCTGAATGTTGACATTTTGCTGAAATCTGTAAACCGTGGTTAATGATATTACCCCGAGCACACTTAGGTACGAGCTGCTAGACTGTATGCTGAAAGACTTTATATTGTTTAATCTCAACTGCCTGTTATACAGAGTAGTGTCTAGCATTAGTCATGTGTGATTAGCCCCGACTTTAGTGACTTTATTTTGTGTGAAGTTATGATGTCGCCCTGCCTCGCCAAAGTCTTTGGTCACAAGCTGGTAGTGTTTTTTTGAGTCTTGGTTAATGTGCAGGTTTTTGTGTTTGTTTATGGTTCTGAGTTTCAGTCTTCTATCACAGAGCTCACACAACCAAGATAAACATGCGTGTACACACACACACACACACACACACACACAGACACTCACACACTGAGAGCGAGAGCCAAAACCCCACTCTAATGCTCCATGTCTCTTGAATGTCAATGACAGTTATCAATAGTGCACTGTTGTCTTCAGACAACATTCTGCATAAAAGCCAGACAGTGGACAAACAATGTCAAAAGGCTGTCTAGTTTCATTTCAATCATGTTCTGTGTGCCTAGCCTTTGATACATGTCATAACACACACACATACACACGGTGGTACAAGAAACACTAAATTAAAAAAAAAAAACTGTAAAATTTGTTTGAGTAAGTCAAGCCTTGTTATAAATAATGATGGATCTGCATCGCTGGCTTTCTAGGAACTTGTGTGATTAGTGTGTGATTAGTGTGTGTGTAGGTCAGTGGGGAAGGCAGGTAGACAGAGCAACAGAAAATGATTTGAAATGAACTCCTGCAGCTCTGCTCTGCGTTACAGCCTCAGTAGCAGCACTGTCCAAATCCAGCTGCCTGTTCAACTTGTTAAAATAATTAAGTGGATGTGTTCTGAGTGTGTGTGTGTGTGTGTGTGTGTGTGTGTGTGTGAGTGTGTGTGCATGTGTGCGCATGTGTGTGTGTGCGTGTGCATATGTGTGTGCATGTGTGTCAGTTGGTCTATGTGCAGGCTCAGACTCTAGACCTTCACTGGAGTTTTGTTTTTTGCATTAGCAGTTGCTGTACAGCTGGTTCTGATTGTGTGTGTGTGTGTGTGTGTGTGTGTGTGTGTGTGTGTGTGTGTGTGTATGTGCGTGTTGGTAAGAGCAAAGAGGATGTAGGTCTCTTTGATGTCAGCCAAGTGCATATGAGGTCATACTTCAGACAGACTTCACACAAAATGCACATGCACACACAAACACACACACACACACACACACACACACACACACACACACACACACACACACCTTTCATCTGTATATGTGTGTGTGTGGTGTGAGTATACTTACATGTGTTCCATATCTAAAAATTGTTTATAAGTGATGCTTATAATAAATGTATTATTGTGCCTTCTTTCTTTCTTTCTTTCTTTCTCTCTCTCTCTCTCTCTCCATAGCCCCAGTGTTCTCTCCCGGTGTTGAATGCTGTTGTCAGTTCTCACACTCTTCGTGCTCTGCCCCAGTGTCCTCCACTCCACCTGAGCCCACTATTACCATTGCCCTTTGCCCCACCCACCCACCGTGCCCCTCCACCTCCCCTGCCACACACCCCCTCACCCCGCCACAGAGCCCCTCCAGCACCGCACACACACTCCCACCTCCACAGTCCAGCACGAGGAGCCTCCATCCTCACCTTAGGCTGCAAGAACACCTGCAGGATGGCCATGGTGAGTGTACAAAATACAACAGTGTTTGTTTAAATGAGTAAAAATGATGATATCATATCAGATTTATATAAGACACATATTTTATTTAATTCATCAGACACACCTATTTTATCTTGTATTCTATCTTATATTACATATTACATATATTACATATCCAGAGATAAAATATCTGCAGAGAGGAGAAACTCTGGTCTCTGTGGTCCCCCAGGACATTTTATATATATATATATATATATATATATATATAAATATATATATATATATATATATATATATATATATATATATTATATATATATATATATATATATAAATTGAAATATATATATATATATATATATTTCAGTATACTTGGACCGCGTATTCCACCAAGCCTGTGCTCACTGCAGCCTCAGATACCTGTTTTTAGCTGAAAGATGAGGATCTCGATGTTTTAGCCTGCTGTTGTAGCCACCCTGCTTCTAGCTTTGAGGTTTTGTGAGTGTTATAGCTGAGTGTTATAGCTTTGTCCTTCCTGTGGTGTGAACGGAAGAGCTTCATCAGACCTTTGGACTTTATAAGAATATAAGGGTTATATAAGAAGTGTGTGCATGTGTTGTCTGAGTCTGAGCCGGTCTGAGTCCAGTAAAACACTCCCTGAATAGTGGAGCTGGTCCGTCAGGAAGAAACCTTTGAATACGACGTGAAAAATCAGTAGAAAAGCTGTGAATAGCTGGTAATAGGAATGTCGGTGGTGTGAGCAAACAATCAGCAGCTGATGTTGAATCGGAAAACAACTATGTTGTAGAGTACACACCAAATACAACTTGAATGTGAAACGAATTAAAGTGCAAACTAGATATGGTCTTTTAATCATGCAGGGTCTTGTTTAGAATGGATGGAGCAAAAATTAGATGATGGCTGAAATTACGTTGTCTTTGATATTAATAGTCATCATCATCATTGTCTTCCACATATCCGGAGCCAGGTCGTGGGGGCAGCAGTCTAAGCAGGGATGCCCAGACTTCCCTCTCCCCAGACACTTCCTCCAGCTCTTCCAGAGGGATCCCGAGGCGTTCCCAGGTCAGCCGAGAGACATAGTCTCTCCAGTGTGTTCTGGGTCTTCCCCGGGGCCTCTTCCCGGTGGGGCATGCTCGGAACACCTCCCCAGGGAGACGTCCCGGAGGCATCCGAAACAGATGCCCGAGCCACCTCAACTGCCCCCTTTCGATGTGGAGGAGCAGCGGCTCTACTCCGAGCTCCTCCCAGGTGACAGAGCTCCTTACCCTATCTCTAAGGCAGCACCCCGCCACCCTACAGAAAAAGCTCATTTCGGCTGCTTGTATCCAGGATCTTATCCTTTCAGTCATGACCCAGAGCTCATGACCATAGGTGAGATTAGGAACGTAGATTGACTGGTAAATCGAGAGCTTTCGCCTTCCGGCTCAGCTCCTTCTTCACCACAACAGGCCAGTACATAGACCGCATTACTGCTGCTGCTGCACCGATCCGTCTGTCAATCTCACGATCCATCCTTCCTTCACTTGTAAACAAGAGCCCAAGATACTTAAACTCCTCCACTTGAGGAAGGAACTCCCCTCCAACCTGGAGGGTGCAAGCCACCTTTTTCCAGTCAAAAACCATGGCCTAAGATTTGGAGGTGCCGACCCTCATCCCAGCCGCTTCACACTCAGCTGCAAAACACCCCAGTGCATGCTGTAAGTCCAGGCTTGAAGAAGCCAACAGGACAACATCATCTGCAAAATGCAGCGATGAAATCCTGTGGTCCCCATACCGGACTCCCTCCAGCCCCTGGCTGCGCCTAGAAATTCTGTCCATAAAAACAATGAACAGAACCAGTGACAAAGGACAGCCCTGTAGGAGTCCAACATGCACTGGGTACAGATCTGACTTACAGCTGGTAATGCGAACCAAGCTATAGAGAACGAACAGCCCTTAACAGAGGGCCACGGACCCCATACTCCCAGAGCACCTCCCACAGAATGCCATGAGGGACACAGTCGATTTCCTTCTGCAAGTCCACAAAACACATGTGGACTGGTTGGGCAAACTCCCACGAACCCTCAAACACCCTGTGGAGGGTATAGAGCTGGTCCAGTGGTCCACGACTAGGACGAAAACCGCATTGCTCCTCCTGTATCTGAGGTTCAACTAACGGTCGGACTTTCCTCTCCAGTACTCTGGAATAGACTTTCCCTGGGAGGCTGATGTCCCATGCTATGTTGCAGAGACATGTTAGCCAAGACAGCCCCACAATATCCAGAGACGTAAGGTACTCAGGGCGAATCTCATCCACCCCCAGTGCCTTGCCACTGAGGAGCTGCTACCTCAGTGACCTCAGCTTGGGTGATGAATGAATCTACCTCTGAGTCCTCAGCCTCTGGTTCCTTTACAGAAGGCGTGTCAGTGGGATTGAGGAGATCCTTGAAGTATTCCTTCCACCGTGCGACAATATCCCCAGTCGAGGCCAGCAACTCTCCGCCTCCACTGTAAACGGTGTTGGCAGAGAGCTGCTTACCCCTTCTGAGGTGCCAAAAGGTCTTCCAGAATTTCCCCGAGGCCATCCGATAGTCCTTCTCCATGGCCTCTCCAACTCCTCCCAGACCCGAGTTTTTGCTTCCGAGACCACCCGGGCTGCAGCTCGCTTGGCCAGATGGCTGTGTCAACAATGGAGGAGGAGAACATGGTCCACTCAGACTCAATGTCCCCAACCTTCCTTGGGATCTAGTTGAAACTCTCCCAGAGGTGGGAGTTGAAGACCCCCCTAACAGAGGGATCAGCAAGACATTCCCAACAGACCCTCACAATACATTTGGGTCTGCCAAGTCTGTTCGGCATCCTCCTTCGTAAGCGGATCCAACTCACCACCAGGTGGTGATTGGTTGACAACTCCACCCCTCTCTTCACCAGAGTGTCCAAGACATGTCAGATGACACGACCACAAGGTCGATCATTGATCTCCGGCCTAGGGTGTCCTGGTACCACGTGTACTGATAGGCACCCTTATGCTTGAACATAGTGTTTGTTATGGACAAACTGTGACTAGCACAGAAGTCCAGCAACAGGACACCACTCGAGTTCAGATCAGGGGGGCCGTTCCTCCCAAATACGCCCCTCCAGGTATCACTGTCGTTGCCCACATGGGCATTGAATTCCCCCAGCAAAACCATGGAGTCCCCATTCGGAGCACCTTCTAGCACCCCTCGCAGGGTCTCCAAGAAGGTTGGGTACTCCACACTGCCGTTTGGCCCATAAGCCGTTCGGCCCCTGCCCATGACTGCTACCCAAAACACACTGCACCGGACCCTTATGCTCCTTCCTGCGGGTGGTGGGCCTATGTCTTTCCTTCGGGCTATGCCCGGCTGAGTCCCACAGGCAAAGACTCAGCCACCAGGTGCTCGCCTGCGTGCCCCAACCCCAGGCCTGGCTCCAGGGTGGGGCCCCGGTGACGCCAGTCTGGGTGACGCAACGGTCCTTGACGTTGTTCCTCTCATAAAGATTTTGAACCGCTCTTAGTCTGACCCATCACCTAGAACCCGTTTTCCTTGGGAGACCCTACCAGGAGCACTAGGCCCCTGACAACATGGCTCCTAGATTCATTCGGGTACTCAAACCCCTCCACCACAATAAGGTGGCGGTTCAAGGAGGGGGATATTAATAATGTTAAGGTTATAGTTGGAATTATTCAGCAGTGTTATAATTCCCACTATAATCTTAACATAATTCCCACTATAACCTTGGTATTAATAATGTTAAGGTTATAGTGGGAATTATAACACTGGTGAATTCTTGAATTTGTTGACCTCATTTTAATGATGTCTACAGTACCAGCAGACTTGTATAGCAGACAAGGCACATACATGGATTAAAAAATTATATTTAAAATTTTTGATAAGGCTCTCTTGATACAAGTGTGTTATGATTTATGTATATATAATTATTTAGGAAGGATATAAGCTTCCTTTAGTTTTAGCATTACAGTGTAGTGCTTGAAAAGCAAATTAAAAATAAAATTGTCCTATGTCATAAAGTATGCAGTTCGTGTGTGTGTGTGTGTGTGTGTGTGTGTGTGTGTGTGTGTGTGTGTGTGTGTGTGTGTTTGTGTGTGTTTAAGTGTTGTATTGGATTAGTAGTGGAGGAAGCCACAAATGGTATAAGTGTCCTTCCTCAAGGGCAGAACAGCTGTATCCCTTTGCATCAAAGTGACCCTGATATAAAACACACTTCCTGGACATATACATCTTCATCAAAAAGCACTTTGATATTTTAATAAGATGAAGGGTCCGATGTATAATATTCATCATCATAAAAGTGATGATAAAGGATCTTCTCCATGTGTTTAAACATTTTCATTCATTAGGACCTAACATGTAAGTGACTGTAGATTATTTCTCTTACAGCAGCAACATGATGGATCACATCCCTTTGCCTTATCAGTGCGCTAGAGGGCTCTTAAACAATTGAATCCATCATCAGACCCAGTTCTGGAAATTGTTCATTATCGTTTCGCCATGTGAAGATGCCCCCTTTCACCTCACTGCACTCAGTCTGAGTAGTTAGCTGTTCTTCATTCCAGCTGTTCCTCCTTAAACACACACTTTGGAATCTGTGACTGAGCCCCATGTTGGCCAGGGCAGTGCAGGGCATATGAACAGCTGCATGGCAATCCGACAAGAGTGATATGAATCGAACTAAATGGTATAGAAAAGGATTCCAGAGGTGTTGAATGTGAACTGCCACAAACTTAACACTAACACGGTTCTCGGTTATTTAAAATGTCCCAGCCACTGTCCCAGCCCTACTAATCACTCTGAAACAAAACAACATCAGACCTCATCTTTCCCAGTCACACTCAGTCTCATTGACGATGAGAAACAGCGTGGGTGAGGAAACTATTACTCATGCAAAACACTCATGTGCAATAGTGTATGGATTGTTTAAAGAAAGATTGGATGAAGAACAGATGTGTAGTAGGTAGCAAGCAGTTATCTGTCCCTCAGCTCCTGCCAGTCAATGAGAAACACGTGAGAATCACCCAGGCAGAGTCCAGAGAAAGGGGGACACAGGAAGAACGACTGGTATTAAATCTGGATTATTTTGTGTACACCTCCCTCTGGTGGCAGATTTAACACATTACATGACTTCTAAGGGTGAATCATTTGTGATTTTCTTTCAGGAGATGGAAAAGCCAAGCCCGCCTCAGAAGCCTTTGCCCGCTGACCCATTAGGACGGAGCTCTCAGCTGGGACGGAGCCCACTAGCAACACACTCTCCAGTACCTGGTCCAGCACCGCCCATCGTACTGCCTCATAGGTCAGTACACTGATTTCTACAAAGGCCCTTTTGTAGACACATATGTAAATTCAAATCATATTTGTCAAATACACAGTAATGCTTTTTATGACTGTCTGTGTTATAAAGATAGAGCCAAATGGAATAAAAATAAAATAGGAATAGAATAGTACAAATACTATTCTGAATTTATAAAATAATAAAATGGAATTGAAAGTAACAGCCTGGGATAGGCTCCAGG
This sequence comes from Hemibagrus guttatus, assembly GCA_033459395.1. Lineage (NCBI taxonomy): Eukaryota > Metazoa > Chordata > Actinopteri > Siluriformes > Bagridae > Hemibagrus > Hemibagrus guttatus. Next base: position 19,258,070 of record JAUCMX010000012.1, read on the forward strand.
TTCCCTGTGACCCAGTAGTAGGATAAGCAGGTAGAGAAAATGGATGGAAGTATGAAAGTAACAAAAAATAAATAAATAAATAAAATGAAGTTCAAATTAGGCACGGTGGCTTAGTGGTTAGCACGTTTGCCTCACACCTCCAGGGTTGGGGGTTCGATTCCTGCCTCTGCCGTGTGTGTGGAGTTTGCATGTTCTCCCCGTGCCTCGGGGGTTTGCTCCGGTTTCCTCCCCCAGTCCAAAGACATGCATGGTAGGTTGATTGGCATCTCTAAATTGTCCGTAGTGTGTGATTGCGTGAGTGAATGAGAGTGTGTGTGTGTGTGTGTGCCCTGCGATGGGTTGGCACTCTGTCCAGGGTGTATCCTGCCTTGATGCCCTATGACGCCTGAGATAGGCACAGGCTCCCTGTGACCTGAGTGTAGTTCGGATAAGCGGTAGACAATGGATGAATGAATGAATGAAGTTCAAATTAATAAATGGAATTAGCTGCACAGAAGAGAGGGAAAAATATTAAACAAAAATATTTTGTTTACATACTAATTATACTTATGTAATGCAGCACATAAGTACAATACAATAACTGATTATAAAAATATGAATATTTAAATTGAAATGTATTAATCAAATACATAGTGAATGCAGTGACAAGTGAGTGCAAATACATAGTGAATACTTTTTACGAGTATAAAAAGTCCAAACTGAAATAATCAAAAATGGAATTTAATAGTAAAATTAAATGACCTTAAATTAGTTGTACAATAAAATGGGATTAGTTGTGCATTAATAATAGAAAAAATATGGGAAAAATATAGCATATGAAAACAGAGCAATGACTTATTTGATGTAAACGATATGAATATAGTATTGCTTTTGAAATATGTACAGGGATTTGTTCACTGATTTACTATGATGGATGGATGGATATATAAATGGATGGATACATATTAGATTAGATGGATGGATTGCATGGGTGGAGGGATTGCAGCTAGATGCTTCTGATAATTAAGGATGAATCCAAGCTGTGTGCTGAGGAATGGTAAATGAGGTAGGGTAAGACTGATCAGCACTGTGGCATTCTCTGAGAAAAAAAAATACTGTTAATTTGTGAAAATTTTAGATTAATTAATCAGAATCAATAGATATTAAAGAGAGCTCATCAAAGCTAGATTAAGTAACAGACGGATGATTAGTGTTCTTCAAATACAGATATTCTTCTCAAATTTTCCTTCTTATGAAATCCGTATAAGATCCTGTGTAGTATTGTTCTTTTTCATCCTTTTTCCATACAGACCGCCTCCTAAGCAGCCCCCCATACTGCCAAAGCATCAGTTGTTCACAGGAATGAAGAAGCCCTGTAGCTGAGACAGAAGTCTCTGAGACCTGCAGTTCAATCTGTTTTGCACTATGAAACTCTGCTGGTCCTCATGAACAGTGTGTAACGCTCGTGACGGCTTGATGGCTTGATCCCTCGGTGCTACGCCTCCCTCCTTCTCCGGTGCTACGAATCAACCCTCAGGTACACATCGTACATTATTTATGTTCATCAAAAGTATTTATTTCTTCATTGTTTTGGACATTTGTAGCGTTTTGCCCTGATATTGATTGGAACTGCGAATACTATGAGTCGAATACTAGTGTGATTCAGCAGTGTGGAGGGAGGCCTTAAAGAGATATACTCTACCCTGTGAAAATAAATTGAAGACTGTAATGCTGGTGCTTTTTATGCTAAAACTGGAAAAGGGGGTTATGTTTAGAAGCAAATAGGTTGTCAGACTCATCTCAGACCGCCATATTGGGAAGGTTTGTGTCTATGAGTTTACCATACACTTAGAGACGAAGTAAAGAAGGCTCTCATGCACTCTTGCTGATATAGACACAACCTATCCTGAACTTGAAAAACTACATGGCTTTACATTGCATTAAACTGCATTAAATTTGATTGTTGGGAGTCAGTTTAACATAATACACTGGTGTTTTTTAGTATAATCCCTATTCATTGCATCTGTAGCATAACAGAGAAGAATTTAAACTAATTTCCTGGTATTTAACACATTTACTAGAAACTTACTTAATAAAGGGCAGTTGTTGAATTCTGTCACTAAACATTTATACACTATATTGCCAAACGTTTTGGGACACCCCTCCAAATCATTGAATTCAGGTGGTGCTTTTCAGGTGTTGGGCTCGGCCCCTTAGTTCCAATGAAAGAAACTATTAATGCTTCACCATACCAAGACATTTTGGACAATTTCAAACTTTGTGGGAACAGTTTGGGGATGACCCCTTCCTGTTCCAACATGACTGCACACCAGTGCAAGGTCCATAAAGACATAGATGAGTGAGTTTGGTGTGGAGGAACTTGACTGGCCTGCACAGAGTCCTGACCTCAACCTGATAGAACACCTTTGGGATGAATTAGAACGGAGACTGCGAGCCAGGTCTTCTCGTCCAACATCATCGCCTGACCACACAAATGCGCTTCTAGAGGAATGATCAAAAATGCCCATAAACACACTCACAAACATTGTAGAAAGCCTTCCCAGAAGATTTGAAGCTGTAATAGCTGCAAAGGGCAGGCCAACTCCATATTAAATTCATGTGCATGTAAAGGCAGACGTCCCAAAACGTTTGGCAATATATTATATTCGGTGAAGTCAAAACACTAAAAGGTTTAGCATGACACAGACATGACAGAAAGTACTACCAAAAGACACTTTTGTGTTTTATAAAGCTGTTCCCAAACCTGGAGCAGTTCTGGTTCTATGTAAAAGTATTTCTATCTTTATCACTGAGCTGTATTAACTATTTCTCCAGCTCTAGGATGACAAATTTTCTAAAGTTTAAATTACAAATAAATTTATTATTATTATTATTATTATTATTATTTATTTTTTTTATTTTTAGAATTTTTTGCCTAAATGTTTACAGATGCCCAAACAAGTGCCCTTACACCTCTATTATAAGTACATTTTGAGTTTTTTATTTTATTCCCAGTAGAAAGCAGTGTGTTGAAATAACTGACTGAAATATGCTATAGATGTAGCAGATAGAGATTAAGACAGGAAAAATACCAGTGTATGCCTTTAAAATATATTTATAACTAAATTCCCAGATATTCAGAAACCATCTCCCAGTATGCCTGAGCGCCCTGGGATTCTTTGCTGACCTCTAAAATAAAGAGATCTGCTTCACTGCTTATAGATGATGAAGGCTAAAGGAGGTGACATTGAGACATTTGCACAGCAAGACCAAGAAATTCAGTGAAAGGATTTGCAGTGGGGTTTTTTTAGAATATGATCATACAAAAACTTGACATCTGTAGCAAACTGGAGTGTGTACCCCAGGGAACTAATTCAGCTGTGACTGTGTGTTTTCACTGAGCCTACATTTATTTGAAATCTAGACAATGTAGAGCCTTATATTTTTTATACTTAGCACATACCATCTTGTTACTGTGTTTTTGGCTTGCTTTTGTGTGAAATATGTTGTTTTTAATAAAATTGTGGGTGTCCACATCAGTCACTAGCTTTTTTTTTTTTTTTTTTTTTTCTACATTTGCTTATAAAATAGATTACGGCAAGTGATATTTTAGCTATATTTTCACTCATACACTTGTATAACTAATACACCGGTTCAATTTATGATTTAAAGACAGTCTGAGAATCTGTGCAAGTCTAGATTCATTTTCAGTGGTAATCATGGAGCACTATAGTATGTTTATCATTGTCTTGTCTTGTTATGCAGTCTGTATTTTCTGTAGTCACTTTTTACCACTTTGTAACCGTATTTCACTTGTATCAGTATTTCTACACAGAAAAAAAAAATATGATACTCATTTTCTTTTTTTTGCTCAGTGACTGCGAAAAACAAATATGTTTTGTACGATAACTCTTTGATAAATCGTATGTTGGGGAGGGGATGGAGGAAGTGTAAATATCTGTGTTTTGATTACAAATGATGAACCAGTGTTAAGTAAAGTTGTCTATGAAAATGATTTGTGTTGTCCGTTTTTGCTTTTGCAGTTTGTACGCTCCGCCTCGCCTCCACTAATAAATGGATGCTTTTCTGAAATAAAAACATGTTGTTATGGTTTTGAAATGTACATCAGTTTAATATAAAATGTGACATAAATAATGTTTTATTAGCTGTCTTGTTAAAAAAAAAAAAATCTTTAGTCATCTCTAGAGCACAGCAACAAACCAACGATGCTTCACATTCAGGCACGTATTTCTCTACATCTGTGCCATCATATGTACCATCGTCTTTCTAACTCACATCAACATCTATCATAACGACAGCAAGATACAACAGAAGGACAAGCTAATGCAACAGCTTTACTCAAAGTCGTGTCAGAATTAGAGTGAATGAGTAATTTCTCTTTCGGTTTCACCCTTTAAAGTCATTAATTAGTTTAAAAAGCCCATCTGCAACATATTTATGTGATTTACTCTTTTTCTGCCCTTCTAAATGGACATGTACACATAGATTCCTACACCAGGACTTTACCACTTAGCCAGACTACAGTAGACAGTATATTTTAATAGAAGCAGAAATTCAGACACTGTTTATTAAACCTAATATATCACACTGAAACCACTTTTACAACTGTACACCATAAAATAATAAATTATTCATGTCTGTGAACTGTGCAGTCGATTTTCATTGTGCTCCGAGCCAGTGCGGCGTGCAAGTGAAATATGTTTTCTTTAGCAGATAACACATTTTTACTGATAAATCTGAAGCCTTATGTATAGCAAAACCCATACAGTAGATTAAATTAGTGCAAATCATAACTACACTATATTGCCAAAAGTTTAACTCATTGAATTCAGGTGTTGTTTTTCAGGGGTTGGGCTTGGCCCCTTAGTTCCAGTGAAAGGAACTCTTAATGTTTCAGCATACCAAGACATTTTGGACAATTTCATGCTCCCAACTTTGCGGGAACAGTTTGGGGATGACCCCTTCCTGTTCCAATATGACTGCACACCAGTGCACAAAGCAAGGTCCATGAAGACATGGATGAGTAAGTTTGGTGTGGAGCCCAAGTACTTAAACTCCTGTACCTTCTTCACCTCTTCACCCTGTAACCTTACTGTTCCACTTCCCTCCCTTTCATTCACACACATGTACTCAGTCTTACTACGACTGACTTTCATTCCTCTTCTCTCCAGCGCAAACCTCCACCTCTCCAGGTTTTCCTCCACCTGCTCCCTGCTCTCACTACAGATCACAATGTCATCTGCAAACATCATTGTCCAAGGAGACTCCTGTCTGACATGATTTTCTTCTCTATCTCTACCTTTGTCTCTTTCTCTTGCTGTCTGGCTACACTCTCTCCCACTACCACTTTACAGTCACTAATCTCTTTCAGATTGCCTCTTCTACATAGGATGTAGTCTACCTGTGTTCTTCTACCTCCACTCTTGTAAGTCACTCTATGCTCCTCCCTCTTCTGAAAATAAGTGTTAACCACAGCCATGTCCATCCTCTTAGCAAAGTCCACTACCATCTGTCCTTCTAGGTTCCTTTCCTTAACTCTAGACTTGCCCATCACCTCCTCATCACCTCTGTTCCCCTCACCAACATGTCTCTCCATCACCTCATCTAATTCACTCCAGAATCTCTCTTTCTCCTCTAACTCACAACCTACCTGTGGGGCATAACCACTAACAACATTCAACATCACCCCTTCAATCTCTAACTTCAGACTCATCACCCTGTCTGACACTCTCTTCACCTCCAGAACATTCCTCACAAACTCCTCCTTCAGGACCACACCTACCCCATTTCTCTTACTATCCACACCATAATAAATCAGCTTGAATCCTGCTCCTATACTACGAGCCTTGCTACCCTTCCACCTGGTCTCCTGTACACACAGTATATCCACCTTCCTTCTCTCCATCATATCAGCCAGCTCTCTACCTTTCCCTGTCATAGTACCAACATTCAGAGTTCCTATTCTCAGTCCTACACTCTTACCTTTCCTCTTCTCTCTCTGTCTGCGCACTCTCCTCCCTCCTCTACTTCTTCGACCAACAGTAGCCCAATTTCCACCGGCGCCCTGTAGGTCAACGGCGCCGATGGCGGTCGTTGTTAACCCGGGCCTCGACCGATCCGGTATGAAATTCGTACTGACGATTCGCATGGTTAAATTTGGCAATGTTTTACGCCGGATGCCCTTCCTGACGCAACCCTCTCTATTTATCCGGGCTTGCGACCGGCACAGAAGTCACTGGACTGTGACCCCCATGGATAGATTAGGGTTTGTAACAATAGTTTATATTTTTGTTACAATTCACTTGATATTCCAGTATAACTGTATTAAGCCTTTTTTTTAATTGTTAACATTTAACTATATGTTTTGTATTCCTATTTAATTTATTAATAATTTATTTTTATTATGGTATTAATCACTTTACGCTGCATATAGTCGCGCAAAAGTGAAGTGCGCATGCTCAGAAACTCTTGCTAGGCCGACTTGACAGATAGACCGAGGATAGTAGAAAGGATTAATGATTACATGATGAGCACACACACACACACACACACAGTGTTGGCTCCCCGGCTCACTAAATCCGTGTAGGGGAACACACAACCCACCACGTGGGTAGGAGGAGAGTAACACACTCAGTCATGAGACGGTCCGAAAATCTATAAACATCAGGCTGATCGCTTATCCACTCCAATAACAGTCCAGCAAAAAGTATCCAACAGTAACGTCTGAACCATACGTTCGGAGTGTTTCGCGGCAGGAAAATGTTCTTTGCATGTTTATTTTTGGACACCCAAACAGACGCCACTATTTTGGCACAGTGAGTTTCTCCAGGTGCGCTTGTTTGCGCCATGGCGCAGAGCCGCGCCTGCGTCCTTCTCGGAGAAAGTGTGGAAATTAATGAAACGAGTTCTCTGAAGGGTTTGGAAGAGGTAGATGAGGATTTCGGTTTTGGAGATGATCTGGAGCTTAACCAGTTTGATGGCCTTCCCTACTCCTCCCGGTATTATAAACTCCTGAAGGAGAGACACCAGCTTCCTATCTGGGAGTCAAGACAGGAGTTTATGACTATTTTAGAAACCAGTCAGCTCGTCATCATCTCGGGTACCACAAAAACTGGCAAAAGTACACAGGTATGATGGATTTTAAATGATATCTTATGTGTAAAGTCTAACATTTTTTATACTGGTGAATTGTGCTTCTTTACATGTTTGAGCAAATTGGTGGAGAAGCTGAAAGGAGCAAGAGTCAAATTTATCCACATTCATACAGCCAATCATGTGGCAGCAGAGAAATGCATACAATAATGCAGATACAGGTCAAGAGCTTCATCAGTTGTTCACATCAGTCATCAAAATGGGGGGGGGGGTGATAGATCTCTCAGCTGTGGTGAGCAGAAATTCATCTCAGAAAGCATGACGTATCAGACCTTGAAGTAGGTGGGCTACAACAGTAGGAAAACGCCACAATCCAATCTTGTTCAGTGTACTCATACATCCAATATACTCAAAGGTATATGAGGCTACAGGCTCACCATACTGGATAGCTGAAGATTAGAAAAATACCAGGCAACGTTTATTCCAAATTTCAGCTCTCTAATTTAGTGAATCTGTGTCCACTGACAGGAGTGGAAGCTGATCAAGAATGGATAGGACAGAGTTGTGTTTTCAGAATATCTGATTATCTTTAAAGCAAAGGGCATTGTTGTACCATGATAATTATATGATGCATTGTCTCTGCAGACGGTCTAAGGTCTCTAATACTCAAGTGATTTGATGTAAAACATACTAGAACTACATTGGTTGAAATCAGTATGAGCTAGATATGACTATCTGCATGTGATGGGATTATAATCAGAGTTGGGTTGGAAAGGGCAGTTACATGGATCCAACTTTTGTGGTCAGAGTATTGAAAGAACTCTGACATGACTAATATTCATGGGGTCAAATTTCCACACCATGCAATTACTTTAATGCCACATTTGAAACCTTATTTTTCCAATGTTAAATAGTAAGTGTCTGACTGTCCACGGAGTATGACGAGGGCTTGGTATTTTTCTTGCGTGTGTATTGTTAACAAGATGCAAAGTGATAATGGGCCTCTAACTATATAAAGGGGAAACTTTACACTGCACTGCTATTTACTATTTCAAACACACTCCTTGACCTGAAGATGTGGGTCAGTCTGAGCTCAAGTTAGATCTGATTTGCACGAATAAGCACATTCCAGCTGGAAATGCCAGACTCTGGTTCAGATCCTTCATCAGCTGAGGCTTCTTAAGGATTTACTGCTGAAAACAAGTAGACCAAACAAAATTAAGTTAGCCTCAGATTTGTGACTCGTATAAATAGTGCAAACTCTTTGTAGATACAATATTTCACAATATTTCAGCAAATCTCCCAATGATCTTATCACTGACCTGCATTATTAACTTTATCCAATTGTTCCAATAGGTGATGCATTTGTTTGGAGTCAGTAGAGCTTTTTATTCCTGAACTTTACATGCACTCCAAACCAGTATTGAACTCCAAACCAGTGTTGAAGCATTTCATACATTTTATAGTGACAAAACGGTTTTTATTCAAATTAATCAACAGTTTATTGCTATTAAGTGGTTGATAACATCATAATGCTGGTAATATGATAAAAATGGCTGTTTATTACAGACCCATGGAGTGCCTGAGCCTACTTTAAGATCTATAGTATTCTAGGATGCTGTTGTTGTGTGTGTTACATACTGGGACTTATATGAAGCATATACCTGAAATTCTGCTGCTTGTTGATTTAAATGGTAAACCTGAAGCAAAATGTAGAGTGAATAAGCAAATCAATACAGTCAAAGTAACATCCACTCCAGAATGCCCTCTGAATAAAATTAACCCATACAAAGTTGCAGTATCGATAAGTGTGGTCAGAAAAATGAGTGCAAGATTTTGTGAATTGTACCTTGACCCTGATGAGCATGCGTGTCTCAGTTCTCACACAGATGAAGTGCTCACGCATGCAAAAGTTTCTCTACACACTCCCTTCAGCATTCCATGCTTGTCAACACCTTTCACACAATTCTTGGCACTTTTGTCTCATTTTTAATGACCAGACATTCTGATACTGATCTGTGGGCTGAGGTTGGCCGCTTTTATGCTCTCTGTTTAAATGTTGTTTTTAGCAGTTTACTTGTATTGTAGAAAGATTCTGTAGCTCTTCCTCATTATAATTTTGCCCAGAGCACAGTTTTGCTTTGCTTTGATGATTAAGCATGAAATATGTCCTGTCATTTCTAGTTGTCTGTTTATTAGCATGGTAACATGCACTAGGCTTATGTCACAGTATCACATGGTATCAGATGCTGGTACGTAAACAAGCACAATATTGGACTGATGCCTGATTCCAGTACACACCTGTCTGATCCCCTGGCTGGATTTTAGTCTTGATACATAACCTTCTCTCATAAAGAAGCCCTACATCATAAAATATCTCTGGGAAAGGGGGAAGTTGTTGTTTGTTCTGATTTCCTGTAAACAAACCGATGGCCTTAAGGTGTATCTGAATGAACAAGTGTGTGTTTGGTGGATAGGTTCCCCAGTGGTGTGCAGAGTTCTGTCTGTCAGCGCAGTACCAGCATGGTGTCGTGGTGTGTAGTCAGATCCAAAGACAACAGGCTGTTGATTTGGCCCTTCATGTAGCTGATGAGATGGATGTCAATATTGGCCATGAGGTGGGCTACAGCATTCCACTGGAGAATTGCTGCTCCACTGACACAATTCTCAGGTAAAACATGTTTTTTTTTCTTAAATTAAGGCAAGAATGACTAGTACTATTTGGAGATCATTGGGGAATATGTTTGTCTATTGGTACATTTCATATTTTTGTTATTTAACAAAGATTCATAAACTGTAAAGCTTACTGTTCTGAGTTCATAGCTAGGATCTGTTTATTCACAAACTACTCTGAACCCAAGTTTAGATTACTAACATCCTCATGTCCGCTTTAGGTATTGCACGGATGATGTGCTGCTGAGGGAGCTGATGTCTGACCCGCTACTGGAGCACTATGGAGTGGTTGTGATTGATCAAGCCCATGAGCGTACAGTGAGCACAGACCTCCTCATGGCTCTGCTCAGGGAAGTGCTCCTGCAGCGTGCAGAGCTTCGTGTGGTGCTGTTGTCCGTCATGCCAGCTTCTCAAACACTCCTCTCACACTTCAGCGGCGCAGCTCACCTGCACTTCGAGGCGTCACGCTCGCCTCAAGTCCTTCATAGCGGCCAAGGAATTATGGACAGCTTCTGTGCAGCTCTGAGACTCATCCTGGAGGTGCACAGGACCAAAGAGTCCGGGGACATCGCCGTGTTCCTCGCCTCAGAACAGGTCCTGGTGCTGATAGATTTTTTTTTTCTTCTTCTTTTTTACAATTGCAAAAGAAGAGATTTGCTGCCAATCAGCAACCAGATCATTTTCTCATCCAAATCAGTGCATTAACTAGGAATTAAGCATGGCAGGCTGGCAAGATAATAGATCATGTTAACTCCTTTTCATTATTTTTACTTGTATTATGTGCACTGTAGAGCTGCATAATATTGTCTGGTACAAAGAGCAGAATTATTTTGTTCAGTATTATCATAGATTTCAGCTAATAGCAGTTTTATTGCACCTTACAATGTAGATTTTTTTTATTTATGTACATTTCAATTGCATATTAATATAGAAAATATAGGACAGCTGTTTTTTACTTGCATGAATTTTAAATGCATGTTTATTCAAACCTTTAGCTACATCAACTAGACATGTATACCCTAAAAAAGATGGTTTAGACATATAACTGGAAACTTTTACAATTAAACTGTCCAGCTCTCGATGGATTGTCATTTACGTGGTGTACATTTTTGAAGAATTTATGTTTAATTAAACATTGAACATTAGTGCATTTCAGGCTGTGTGTGTGTGTGTGTGTGTATGTTTTAGGAGGTAGGCTGCGCCTGTAGTCTTCTGGCTAAAGAAGCGTCCAGGTTGAGCAGTAATCTTGGAGAGCTGGTGCCAGTGGCAGTTTGTCCAGGCCATGCTGGGATCTGTCCTCCAATCACACAGCACCAAAAGAGAGGCAGGAGGGTCTTCCTGTCCTGCAGTCAATCTGAAGACATGTTTTGGTCAGTGGACACGGTCAATTTTGTGATTGACACTGGAGTCGAGAAGAGATTTGTAAGTGATGAAAGTCTGAAGAGAACACCTTGCTCACTGTTTTGTATTTATTAAAATTGCACTGGGAAAAAAATCCAGATTGTAATTTTAATGTTTTGTTGTTGTTGTTGTTGTTGTTGTTAACACCAGCTTTATAATAAAAAAAAAGGTTACTGGTAAAAATGGCTAGTCATGGCAAGCAAAACATCTCCTGCTTTAGCTTTAATGACAGCCTGACATTTACACCATGATTTAGTATTAAAGTACTGCTGATAATCTAATGTGATGCAGTGCTTGTTGCTAATGTATTAACTCCATCATTTAATGTCACTTGGGTATTTTGCAGGTGTATAACCCACGGTTGCGAGCCAGCTCGGAGGTGATCAGACCCATCAGTAGATGTCAGGCAGAGATCCGTAAACAGCTGGCTGGATCAGCAGGTGAGCAGGCAGTTTGTCAGCTCAAGTTAATTTGATGAAGTCTATTAAGTGGAGAGCACCGGGCCTTACTCAGGAATAATTCCAGTTTATAACCAGCTACACCACACAACAGTTATTACCAAAACAATTAATACTTAAGTATCAATATGCCTGCACTTATGGTCCTATATCCTACTTAGTACCAGTTTAGTGATTTTTGTCTATTAAGATTGATAATTACATAATTATTTATGCATGCACAGGGAAGTGTTTCTGCCTCTACCCTGAGGAGACGGAGCGCTGTGCTGAGATTCCTGCTCGGATCCTAGAAGCGAACATCACCCCGGCTGTGCTCTTCCTCAAGAGGATGGAAGTGGGTGGAATCAGACGCTGCGACTTCATCAGCAGACCGGGTCAGACATGAAGACCGCAAGTTTCTCATGCATCTGTGTTAATAATATTATATTACATACAATATTTAAACATAAAATGAATCCATGAGAACATAAAAGAGAGCATTTTTTTCAGAGAAGAACAGATCACAGAGCTTGTGTGTGTGTTTTTTTAGCACTGATATGTCATGGTGCTGGTGTTTAGTGATGCGTGTTCGCTGATGTGACAGCGCTAATCAGTTTATTGTTCTGTTAGCGTGAGCTCGGCTTATGAGAGAAAACGGCAGAGATTCGGCGAGCTCTGACCCAGATGAAGTGCTGAGCTCACTATCACTGGTGCACACAATAAATAGGAAGGAAGGGTTCAAGCACCAGGACACGGGATTGTGGCTGTCAAATTTCTAAAGCCAGATAGATTAAATTTTTACAGAAAAATCACACGAAAATTATTGATCTTATTTATTTTGTAAATCTCAAATTAGACTCCTGTACAAGGTTTATTCACACTATCAAAGCCTTTATTCACATAAATATGGGTTCTGTAAAAAAAAAAAAAAAACCTGCCAGACAAAACTTTCATTTCATTATTAGTTGTGATAATATGCAGTAAAGGCTACTATAAATCTAATTGCATCTTATCATTTTCATAAAAGATTCAGTTGTATCGTCATATATCAAATTGTTGCTTATGAACTGATGCAATTGATTATAAAGCAATGAAAAATGTTTCTCCTGCTGTTTCCCTCAGATCCTGAAGGCTTGATGCAAGCTTTAGAAGAGCTGGATTACCTTGCAGCTTTGGATGACGATGGAAACCTTTCCGAGATCGGGATCATAATGTCCGAGTTCCCCTTAGACCCTCAGATGGCTAAAGCTCTGTTAGCGTCGTGCGAGTTTGATTGTACCAGTGAGGTGCTAACAATTGCAGCCATGTTAACAGGTACAAAAAATGAAACTCCATGACCAAACTCCAAGTCTAGATGCATTTCCCAGTAAGCTTTTAATGTCTTACTGGGGATTAAGATTAGAAGATTAGTCTAAAAACTGCTGCCAGTGGGACCTGGTCCAGGTTTAGCCAGATATGGGACGTTGTTGTTGGTGATGTTTGGTAGCATAAATCTGTTCATGCTGTAAACAACAGACACTTCAATATTTAGACAATTATATCCTAAACATATTAACTTTTGATGTTATTATACAGAGTAATATGTGGATAAATAATATTTCTTTAGATAAATAATGATCACACAGTGCATCTCATTGTCCATTCTTTCCTCCAGCTCCAAGCTGCTTCCTAGAACCTCCTGTTGGCATGGAAACAGAAGCAATGCTGTGTCATATGAAGTTGTATCATCCAGAGGGAGACCACTTCACTCTGATCAACATCTACAACACTTATAAATGCAGCCAGAGAGAGCCATGTGAGTGGACCTACTCGGGTTTAAATCTGCTGAATCTGTTCAATGGTTTCAATTACAGCTTGAACAAGGCTTGGGGCACAGTGGTGCAGTGGGTAATGTTGCAGCTTTGCAGCTCCAGGGGCCACACTAAAGTCCTGATCTGGGGTTATTGTTAGTGTGGCGTTTCATGTGTTTTGGGTTGGGTTTGCTCTGCATTACTCATGGTGGTAGGTGGTTTTGTCTACACTAAACTGTCCTTTAGTGTGATTGTGTGAAAACATCTTACATTTGGTTCTGTCATCTTCTGTAACTGCTGGATCAAAAGATACTTTAACTTTAGATATAATGTAATTGCTTTTTCAACACAGATTTGTCTTCACCGCCTCCACTATGTGTGTGTGGAGTTTGCATGTTCTCCCCGTACTTCAGGGGGTTTCTCCGGGTACTCCAGTTTCCTCCCCCAGTCCAAAGACATGCGTTGTAGGTTGATTAGCATCTCTAAATTGTCCATAGCGTGTGAGTGTGTGTGTGTGTGTGTATAATTGGGCCCTGCGATAGACTGGGATCCTGTCCAGGGTGTACTCTGCCTTGTGCCCGTAGTCTCCTGGGATAGGCTCCAGGTTCCCTGTGACCCATTAGTAGGATAAGCAGGTATAGAAAATGGATGGATGGATTTGTCTTCAACACACGTTAAAAACCATAGTTATGTACATGATTGCTATGTTTTGTTGTGCCAGATTTTACACAGGAGAAGTGGTGTCAGGATTACTTTCTGTGCTGCGCAGCTCTGCAGACTGCAGACGCCATAAGGGCCGAGCTGACTGACATTCTGAAGAGACTGGAGCTCCCGATCTCTGAGCCAGCCTTTGGCACCAAAACCAACACATTCAATGTCAAGCGAGCGCTGCTGGCTGGGTTCTTCATGCAGGTAGATTTATTCTTTCAGAGAAATTAGAGTAAATCTATTTATACATGCCCATCATGCCAATTTATTAAACCAAGATTTAAAGTGAATACTGACATGAAATATGAATTTAATACCTAATAGTGCTAACGATTCAATATCAAGAAGGATATAGACTTACATTTCTGCCACACTCTGTGTTGGTCAGATTGCTCGTGATGTGGACAGCTCTGGAAACTATTTCATGCTGACCAATAAGCACGTGGTGCAGCTTCACCGACTTTCAGCTTATGGGGCCAAAGTGCACAAACTTGGCCTGCCTGAATGGGTGCTGTTTCACGAATTCACACTCAACAGCAGCAACTGCATCCGTACCATCACACAAATCTCACCCAAGGTGTAAGTGGTTCTTTTGCTTTTCCTAATGAGATGAAAATTTGGGGTCTTGCCAGTGACTTGAACCAATTTAAACTGTTCAGTTAGATAATTTGTTCATTACAAAATATGTAATAGTCACTACATTGTATTTGGAAGTCATTGATTCATCTGATTCAACTATGATGGGCATAGAGGTAAATGATTCAATGAATCAAATCTTGTTCATCACTAAAAAGATTCAGACCCCTGAGCATCAAGTCTAGCATATGCAATTACAAATGCAACCTTTTTTTCCTCTAATATTAAAATAACATCTACAAATAAACATATAATGTAAATCTCTGAAAACATGTTCTTGACAATTCTGAGTTCTCTAAGCCACTGAACAAAAGAAGCGATTCATGGCAGTGATTCAGTCTCGATTGATTGTTTTTAGGTACATCGAAATGGCACCGCAGTATTTCTTCTACAACCTGCCCCCTAGTGAGTGTAAGGAGCTCCTGCAGCATATTTTGGACACCGAGGTGGCCGGGAGTAAAAAGAGCAGACAGAAAATCCATCCTGTTATTACAGACACAACAAAAGGAGAGGAGACCCAGTCTTATGACAGATGTGTGATACAGTAATGTTAATGCACAGGCTGTAGTCTGGACTCTGCTGTAGTCAAACACTCAGACCTGGGACAGATGTGCCTCACAGTGTTAAGTCTTTCCTCATTTTTGTACTACTTATAACAAAAACAATATTCTGGAGTGAAATGCTGAGTGAAAGATGATTCGATTCAAATGGTCAGCCTCAGAAACTTGAGCAGATGTAATAAAATATTTCATATGGACAGATTAAGAAAGTATCCATGAGGAATGTATTTTTGTTCATTTCAGGTGATATGAAACAGATTTCAGACCAATAAACTTTCACTGAGGCGTGTCTGGTGTAAGTAGCATTCACATGCACAATGTTTGACAGGTAAACAGCCGTGCCTCCTTTGTATCTGCCTATCCATCTATTCTATGGCCATCTCCATCTATCTGTATCTGTCTATGCATCCAGCTATAAATCAGTCATTTTTCTACTTATACTTTTATCTGACCAAATCTACCACGTCTATCTCTTTAGATTTGTCTGATCTATCCATCCATCTATTCAGTCTGCATCTGTCTCTATTTCTGATTGTCTCTCTCTCTCTGTCCATCTGTCTAGTTATCCATCCATCAAGGTATTTATCTCTGTCTATCTACCTGTTCATCTATTTAGATCTCTCTCTGCATGTGTTTATGCATCCATCTGTCTTTCCATTTCTGTTTTTCTGTCATCACTCTGTCCATCTAAATCTTCTCTACCCATCTCTCTATATCCATTGTTGTTTTTTCTTGTCTGTCTGCACGCCTCTACATTAGTGACCAACATTTGATTAAGCCCAACAGCACCTTTGTAGAACAGACCAATCATATGTATCAAATAATCAACAATTAATTCCAAGCAACTCAATAATCTTGATAAAACGTGTTTAATTGAAGGCGTTCAGCAGACTTTGAGGTCCTGGTGGCCTAACTGCGTCCACACAGTAGTCCATCACTGTCTTTAACAAAGGTGTGTTATAAAGGGATGAAAGACTAGGACACGTAAGGCTGAAGAGGAAGAGTGGAGTGTTGTATTCAGATTGTGAGATAGTCCCTTAGCTTATCCATAATTACAGGCATTCTCTCCATGGGGATCAGACACACTGTCCGGAAGGGTTTCATAGGTACGTCATCAAACGACCATCGTCCTGAATGACACGAATCAGTTTCCTCCTGGACGGAGTAGTGAAACTTCACCACCGCTTGCTGTGAGTGACAAACAACAAGCCGTTAGAGCCACAAGAAGAATGATGTACTAATATAATAAGATATCTGTAGTGAAAAATGTGACAGAAGTGAAGTGACTGGATGATATCTTTCTGTACCTCATAAAAGAACTCCTCCTCTGCATTAACGAACATGGGCATGTCTTTGGCAGGCCCTCGCGCTGGGATTCTCTTCTTGGCTTCCTGGCATGTTTTGCTGATCATCAGACAATAGTGACATTTCCCACTGGGTTTATTGGTCTTCTGTGCTTCAGACATCTCCTCACTGTTAAAACAGTTAAATATGTACCTTTTACACATTATCTATGTGTTACATACTACTCCATTGTACTGTTATATTGAGAAAGAATCTGTAATTTTACACTTCGCTCAGATTCAGATGATTAGCCATGACATTAGACTAGAATTACAAGGCTAACATTAACATAACAGCCTACTAACCTTAGGTAGCAACAGATATTTAAAAAATTAACAGTATGCGTAAAACACAAGAAATCTATTACTATCCATTTTGAATATGAATATTTATCCACATTATTTAACTGGAAACAAATATAGGTCAAAATAAAGAATAAAAACATGGAAGCATCTTAGTTGATGATCGTTCATTCATTCATTCATTGTCTACCGCTTATCCGAACTATACTCGGGACACAGGGAGCCTGTGCCTATCTCAGACATCATCGGGCATCAAGGCAGGATACACCCTGGACGGAGTGCCAACCCGTCGCAGGGCATAGTTGATGATCATTTAAAATAAATTTAAAAAGCAGAAGTCATTTTATTTTCTTCCTCCAAGCAATCTATCCAGATGTTTTTATGAAAGCATCTTTCAGCATCAATTCCACCTAATGTATTGGTTTCCACTTCCTTAAGAAAAAGAAGAGCATGTAATATTGGCCACATGAACACTCGAATACGCACAGCAGTTGTGTGTAGAGGGGTAGGGCGATCTGTGGGGGGACGTTGATAAATCGCTCACTGAGCAGCAGGCCAACGTTCTTAGACGTGTCCTCCATAACCTGCTGAAACTGCTCCTGCACAGCGGCCGAGCACACCTTCTCACACTGCCCCAAAACCAGTTCCTTAATCTGCTCCACACACTCCATACCCTGTTTAACACAAACATGTATTAATAATAAGAAATACTCTATACTGGTTCAAATGTACTTCACATGCTGGTATTCTACCTTTCTGTCAGTCAGATTTATAATACTGATAAACCCAAACACTTCGTCTGGGTCCTCATTATCGCTGTCATCAGGCACCTCAGCTTGCTGCAAACAGATACACAAATGCAGCATGAACTCACATTTATTTCACACTAGGACAACACTGCTACTTCTACTAACACTACAGCTGAGTGAGCAATTCTTTCAAATAAATTCATATAAAATATGAGAATGTCTCACCCTGATGACGCTGCCTATGTGATTTTGCTGGATGATGACGTCAGTGAGCTCCGAGGTGTTTACCTGCGCCTTCAGGAAGACCTGGAGAAACCGTGTTATTTTAACTATATTTAAATTATCAACTTTGAAAATATATCTTGATCTGTATTTAAACTTTTCATTAGTTAAATACACGTTTCTAATGCACAGATGTACCTGTTGAAGCAGTTTCTTAATGCCGTTAAAATCGTTGTCTGATATCGCGTGTGCCTCAAAATCCACCACAACTTCCTAAAAACAAACATTTTCACAAATGTTGATTTTTTTTTTTTTTATTTAAACAAAATAAACAGCAACCAGGTTGTTTATTAGCAGTGTTAACTTTAGCTAGCAAGACACGGCAACAGCCCAATACTGGAGCGAGTAATTAAGGAGTTCGGGGCTAACTTACCTCGTTTATTTCTTCGTCTAAATTTTCACTCTCCTCTCCGGAATCCTCTAATCCTTCATCAGAGCTGTCATCGCTGTCTTCAGGATTTTCTCCGCTTCCAATCGCTCTTCTTTTCGCAGATGAAGCCATGCTGCAAGACAAGCTAACACACACGCTGGGAGAGTGGGTGACGTTATACACGTTGATTTATATACATGGTAAACTGTCTTTCGTTGGCTACCATTCCGGCTCTAAGTCTTATGCATTTTCTATTGGACCTAACCGCTGACAAGAGCCAACATGGCGGGCGTTTCTTCAACTACGTGCCTATGGAAGAGACCATTTTAGGGAGGAAGTGGTGTGAGGAATATGAAATACAAAATAAAAGCTGCAGTGCGCCTACATGGTCTTACTTTCACAATTTAAGATTGCATATATGTTTTAAAGAATTGAAAATAAAGTACGACCTCTAAAACAGGAATAAACAAACCAAAAAAAAATTTTTTTAAAGAAAGAAATTACATAAATGGTAGCTTTGCGTTGGGTGTGTTAAATTGGATAATTATGCCAATAAAAAAAATCAATATTAAAACAATATTAAAATACCCATCTAAAACGCCTGTAACAGGGGAACTGAGTAACATTAAGTACATTTATTAGACCTACTTTTTAAACAAACATTCTCAGCACATTAAGTCCTGCAACAGATAACACTATACATACATAAAACCTATAAGTGGATGTAGTTTTATAATAATATAATTTAAAGCATCTTAGGGTTTTTTCTTATGAGGAGTTCATGGACTTCACAATTAGTCGTTTTTTAATTGTTGAAATGATTTTACGTATATTATAGCTTTTTAAATTTATTGATGAACATTAAAAGAATGAAAAAAAGTATATTTATGAGTTCATTTTAACAAGCAAACAGTGAATGGAGAAGTTTCGGGAAATTTCCGTATTCTTCCTGACGTCGCCATGACGACGCACAGTGGGCGTTACGTCATCCGGAAGTGCAGGTGCACCGTTACAAAACATTTTCAACTCCGGATTATTGTTCCGAGTTCCTGATAGTGTTTGAAGGATCTGCGTCTTAATATCTGTCGTGGATGTAAGAGAGAAGATTGGAGATAAAATGGCTTTAAACCAGAATCACTCGGAGGCAGGGGGAGTTATCATCAACAACAGTGAGAGGTAAATAACATGCGCTGTTGGCCATCTGTACAGGGAAAATAACGCAACCATTTATTTGACGTAACTAGATATATCAAACAGTTCCCATGGAAACCATTTATCAGATTGACTACATTTTGTTTGGTATAGTCGTGGCGGCTGTGTAAGATTATCTCTTATAAAATCTAATAGTGCAACACACAGTTAGCAGCACACAGGCGTTGGTCTGAAATAGGGCCAAAGTCCAATAAAGCTCCGGGAACCATTGATTGAGATGATTTGTGTGAATACACAGAGACTATTGTGAACTCCAGGTACCAGATAAGGTTGCAGACTTTTCTCACCTGGTTACGCGATCCCTAAAGCCTCTTAACCCCTTTAAGCACCATGGACAGGGTTACTATTTCATATGACTTCATCACCTCATAGTAGAGCAGTATGGATCTGTGGGTTGTATGTGCTTTAGATAAAATGTTAATATACACTATATTGCCAAAAGCTTTGGGACAACCCTCCAAATCATTGAATTCAGGGGTTGGGCCTGGTCTCTTAGTTCCAGTGAAAGGAACTCTTAATGCTTCAGCATACCAAGTCATTTTGGACAATTTCATGCTCCCAGCTTTGTGGGAATAGTTTGGGGATGATCCCTTCCTGTTCCAACATGACTGCACATCAGTGTACAAAGCAAGGTCCATAAAGACATGGATGAGCGGGTTATACACCAATACCATTTCTGAATGTATCCCAAATTCTGGGACTTTCCATTCATTGGCTTGTGTTGAATCATATTGTGTAAGTTTGTGTGTGACAGTGTTGTGTAATGACCTATTCATTCATAGCGTGCCCTATTGGCCAGGCCCAGTGGGCACATATTTAGTAAGCTTGGTCAGTAATCTGTCCCTGCTGGAACACTTTCAGTTTAACTAAATATACCACATGTTCCCAATATGTTGAAACTGTATAGATTGTATGGATAAGTCACCAAAACACACTGGGGCTCTAAACAGAATTTACATTTTAAAAACACCAATATGTACACTGTCATTTTAATTGATGCTGTTTAACTAAACCTGGTTCATTTTTTAACTCTAAAATTTACAAATCTAAATCATACAGTATTAAATATTCAGTTATTCAGAAATGTATGTGAGCATATGCTTCAAAAACAATCAACAGATACTAAAAAATAGAAATACTGAATAGTAATAATTGAATGTCAAGTGATAAGGAGTGTTTATATTTATTTATTTGTTTATTTATTTAGGTATTGTTTTGGTATCAGTGATACAGTGTTTGGTATCTAAATCAAAGTTCTATCACTGAAAAAAGCACATCTGTTCTCATTTCTTGTCTCTTTAGTGTTTTGATGTCCTATGAGAATGTCGAGCTGGCGTTCAGCGATGCAGACAGCTTGCCAGACCTGTTTAGAAAGAGCAGGAAAGGGAGTATCTATCTCACACCATACAGGGTAGGTATGATGAAAAGCCCTTAGAGCTTTTTTGAACCCAAGTAAACTCTTGTACTAGTAGGTGTAGGAGATCACTCATAAATCTGAAAAGTTGCACTATTGTATTTGATGTCAAAAGCAGGACATGAAACGTCTTGGTTTACTGAGTGCTTTTCTCCGCCTTATTGTTGTAAGTTTGTCTCAACCCTGTTAAAGGTTCAACTAAACTGTACATCTGCATATTTTTCTGACTGGATGCATGATTTACTATGGCTACTGACTCCTTCCAGTCAACTACTTACATTTTTTAATGTATTTTTTTAAATAATACTGTCTGTACTTCTTGGAAGCCCAAATCAGAAGGGTTTAGATCGGAGCATCTTAATTTTGGCTCTGCAGCAATCCTAATTCTGGCTCTGAAATTCAAGTAGAGAGTTAGGTTAGAACTCCCTGACAAAATACCTATATGGAATAGTGTCATATATTTGTGTTCTAAATTAAAGGAGAGAGGAATTTCTTATTACTGCAGATTTAAAATGAAAAGCCTGAAAAAGCCCTGACACAGCATTTTTTTGCGGCTTGTACTTATTAGGTCATTGTTGTTGTTGTTTTTTTAAATCAGGTGATCTTTGTGACAAAGGGGAAAGAGGCTTTGCAGTCATTTATGATGCCATTCTACCTGATAAAGGGCTGTGAGGTGAAACAACCTGTGCTTGGAGCCAACTACATCAAGGGCAACGTCAGTGCTGAACCAGGAGGTAACAACTTCAGTCTGTTGCTGAACTAGCAAAAACAGCAAAGTTTGAGTGCACTTCAATAGAACACTAGCACCAAAGTCTTATACACTTTAAATGTTTAGCTGTTGTAAGGTGTTATATAGTTCTGTATTTCTAGGTAACCTCAAAATCCCTGTGTAGAGTTCTGAGGGTTTGGGAAAGAGGAAACACACACATACACACACACACTCTTTTATCCCTGCTGCAGCTCACTGCAACAGAGAACAGTCATTAGTGGCATTCGGCAAAGGTGTGTCCCTTAGCTCTGCTGTCCATTCACAAACCAGCACTTCTTACTTCCACACTCTATTTTAAATAACTAAAGGAACCATCAGACATAAGTCCTAAACTATAGCTCTAGGGCTAAGGTGGTGAGAAATTGAACCATGTCATCTTCCCAAATCCTTCAGATTGGTTGTCAGAGAGAACGTTACAGGAGATCATTCATACCATTCGCAATAACACTGTACAATAGTTTACCTGTGTGTGACAGGTGTTAACACTCTCACACTGCACTACTACAACCATTAACATCATTATATTCTAGACTCCCAAAGTACTTCATATTTATTATCTACTGCCAGTTTGCACATGTGTACAGTGATGTAAATACTGATCTAAATATGGTTAAATCCACAACCTTATTTTCATATCATTCATTTTTGTGTGTGTTGTATCTTGTAACTGACTACATTGGCATGTAGTTCTCAAACCACATTAACATGTCTTGAATGTCTTTTGCTTTCTAGGCGGTTGGGAGGGTTCTGCAACCTTCAAGCTGATCTTTGCCTCTGGTGGAGCTATTGAGTTTGGACAGTACATGCTGCAGGTGGCTGCTCAGGGTAAATATACCTACTGTTCCCAGTTTACACAGGTCTATTCTTTTAATGCACTTCAAGGCACAAATAGCCAAAAAAGTACAATGTAAGCATTTATATAGTATGGTATTCAGATACTGTTGCAGTCCAAAAACATTTTTTTGCTTAAAAAAAAAAACACCTCACCAAGCAGCAAATAAAGGCTTAGAGGTGCCTATACTTAATAATTGTAGAAATTGAGAACACCACAACAGTATGAATGCTCCACCTCCGTCCCCTGGTATACTGAAAACATGTATATACAGTACAGTGACATTTTCTTTTATTTGCAAAGCTGGTGTCAGAGGTCAGGGTCAGCCATAATGGCAACTTGGCAGTACTCAGGACTTTCTGATCACTAGCACATCACTAGAACTTACCCACTGAACCACTGCTGATGGTTCATGGTCTGCTTTTGCATATTATATTATATGATACCTGTTGTGTGTTTAATTTACATTATTTATGCTTTGATATGAGTTACATTTCTGATTTCTGCTATAAGCCTCCAGAGGGCAGCCTGTATCCCCCAGTCTTGGCTGTCCATACATGGCTAACGGTGCTTACGCCTACCCACCTCCCCCTCCAGCTAACGGCATCTATTCCACTGGACCACCTCCTCCTGGCTATTCATACCCTGCTCCTCCACTCCCAGGTAATGCACTATGTGAATGACTTTTATAACGCTGTGCAGGTCTCTCAGGCTAGTCAGTTAAAAGAGCCACTGTTCTAATAGTTAAGTCTGATAGTCATAGGTCTGAACAGATGCTCTATAGGTCTGAAAATCTGAAAAGATGAATTAAATTCTAACATGAACTTCAAAATGCAAATTCCTTGTATGAGGAAAAGGATGATTGGTGGTTTGTTTTCCTGAATGTTTTGTTTCCAGGTGCATTTTATCCCAGTCCTCCAGGTTTTGATGGTGCTGCAGCCTACGTTCCCCCTCCACCTTACTCTGCCTCAATGGCCCAAGCCCCTCTAGACCCTGACCTACCACGTACACCTGCAGGTCTGGACCACAGCCACAGCACATCAGTAATCTCATGGCCAGAATAATAATCAATTTCCTGATAAACTTGAATTACATGGGTAGGATGGAGATGACTCTAGACGTGCGTTTACAGCCTGAGTGGAGAATAAAACATATTAGTAACATCAAGATGTACAAAGTATATTATATTTATATCATATCTAGCTCTCCCAGACTCAAACTTTATCTAATCTAATTTATTCAAGTCATGTTATTAGTGATTTCCAAATTAAGAAATTTTAATACTTGAAAACTGGGTAAATTATTGATATGATGGGTTTTTTTTCTTTTTTTTTTGCTTTTCTTAGCTATTCATCTATGTAGCAAAGAATGTGGTGTAATTAATTAATATATGTAAATTGAATGAATTTTCCATTATGCTCTCTCTCTCTCTCTCTCTCGCTCTCTCGCTCTCTCTCTCTCTCTCACTCAGCGGAGGCTAAAGCAGCCGAGGCAGCAGCCAGTGCATCTGCTCCTCCTGCTCCTACTCACGTCTACCTGCCAGATGTAAGTTTATCTCTGATATCATCCCCATTCAAATATATACATTCAACATGTCTCCTACAGAACCTACTATCTGAAACACAATTACAGCTCTACATCCTCCATCAAGGGGTCATGCAAAAGTATTCTCCCCCTTGAGACTTTTCCACATTTTGTAGTGTTTGTAGAGATTAGAATTGAAATGGATTTAATGAAAACATTTACCATTTGATTTACAGACTGTATAATGGTTGAAGGAGCAAAATATTTTATTAAGGTTAATTAAAACAAACAAACACACAAAAACAAAACAAAACAGAAATGCCTGGCTGCATAAGTATTCACTCCCCAGTGCTTGGTATTTAGTTGGAGCAACTTTTATCTAGGATATCTCTATCAATTCTCTATCTGTGTTTTTCTGTTTTTCCAGCCCCATGATGCAGATTCTTAATAGACTGAGGTCTTGATTTTTACTGAAACCTTTTAATACATTTGAGTTTCTTGATTTTGAATCACTCCAATGTCGCTTTTTGTATTTTTAAGATAGTTGTCCTGATCAAAGGTAAACCTCCACCCTCGACTCAGGTCTCTTGCAGACTGGATCAAGTTTTCTTTTAGGCTGTCAGTCCTGACCAGTTTCTCGGGCCCTGCTGCTGAAAACATTCCTACAGCATAACATTACCACCACCAAGCTTTATTGTGAGGATTATGTTCTCAGGGTAATGATGAGCAGTGTTGGGTTTCCAACTAACTTTCCACTAAACATAACATCTGGCCAGTCATCCTTATCCACATAAGCAAACACCAAATGGGATTTCTTTCTCTTTTGATTTCAATAATTAATAATGCTACGCTCTATTCAATTTCAATTTTCAGTATAAAACGAACAGCAATCCCTCAGTTCCTCACAAGATGGCAGAATAGCGACAGTATCTTCATACTACTTTTTTTTTTTCCATATTAGTGGCACTTGCTATGCAAAGCACACTATTACTATTCCTCATGCTTATTATTATTCATTCATTCATTGTCTACCGCTTATCCGAACTGTACTCGGGTCACGGGGAGCCTGTGCCTATCTCAAGCGTCATTGGGCATCAAGGCAGGATACACCCTGGACGGAGTGCCAACCCATCGCAGGGCACACACACACACACTCTCATTCACTCACGCAATCACACACTACGGACAATTTAGAGATGCCAATCAACCTACCACGCATGTCTTTGGACCGGGGGAGGAAACCGGAGTACCCGGAGGAAACCCCCGAGGCACGGGGAGAACATGCAAACTCCACACACACACGGCGGAGGCAGGAATCGAACCCCCAACCCTGGAGGTGTGAGGCAAACGTGCTAACCACTAAGCCACCGTGCCCCGCTTATTATTATTATTTTTATAATTATTCATCTTCTTCCATACAAATTTTGTCCCGTACCATAGACCCATGTAAGAGTTATCATATCGTGCAGCTTATTAGAGAAAGATTTGCTATGACTTTTATAATCGATCGGAATTACGGCCCCAAAAATTCCCATTGAAATGCATTTATGGAATTTTGAATCATGAAAAAAACTCACACACACACTGCAACATAGATATGTGACATATCACAACGCTCAGCACAATGAAGGGAAGTGAGTGACATGTATCTGGGTGACATATCCACTCGCACTCAAAAGTATTAGCTCAGGGACGAGATTTGCCACGGCAAGCACCACTCACATTTTCTTCAGGAAATGTACATGTCTAGTTTGTTTTGTTGTTTGTCTATTAAACAGGACAAGCCACCACCTTACTCACCACCTGAAGACAAGAAGAACCAGTAAATTTAACCAGCAATCCCAAAGCCAGCCCTCAAACTCCTCACTCAACGATCTGTCTCTCTTTCTCTCTCTGACACACACCTACACACCTTCTGAGCAGCATTTCATTTAATTAACTCTAATACCAGGAGTCTATTCCAATGAGCAGTAAAAAAAAAAAAAAGTCATGTGAGGGAGAAGAAATGAAATTTGCAGGGCTTATCAGGACTCATGACAGTGACAACAGAGAATTCCTAATATTATATTTTGCATACATAAAGCGCTGATTGCATATTGAACTTGATTTGTGAGTTTTATTTTCTGGAGCTGGCCTAGATAGCCATGTTTCATAGGATACAGGATGTTTGGATGGACTGTGCGATGAGGAACACTAATCATTTCTGTGTATTAATACTTTACATCCCTCTCTGTATGTTGGATGTGTTCAACCCAAAGGCACCTCAATGTACCTGTGGATCTGCTGTCCCTGTGCTACTCATGTCTGTTTGCTTCTCTGAAGCATGACTCAAACTAACACTGCACTTTACCTTTTTCTTTGTCATGCATCAGTACAATCCACTCTGTAGAAAATCTCATTCACAGATACTTCTTGCTGTTAAACAATTCTGACTTGGATTATAAAATGTAACCATCCAAGCATGCTCTCAGCTGTGATGTCTAACATAATGGATGTATTTTATTAAATTAAACACGTACAAGTTTAAAGGTCTGGTTTACAAGGTTTTTTTTTAAACAGCAAACAAACATTTAAAAATACACTCTTCAAGGCTGAAAGACAGATTCCCAAATTTTCTTGGATGACACTTGTCCATTTAAAGTCTTTTTCTCCTGTGATAGAAGTAATAGATCTTCTCACTGGATTGGCGAAAATAAAATATTAAATAAAATTAAAAAAAAACAGACAAAATGGTTTATGTTCTTGTCCCAGTATTATATTAGAATGAGTGGATTAGATGGGTTTCACAGCAGGACACATCACTTATAACTGGAGTGCATTTATCATTTGTCCCTGTGTAGCAGATGCTGCACATTTTTTTGCTCCCAAAAAGATTCACCATGGTTTATATCTCTACATTAAGCCCAGTCTTTTTGCAGCTCAAAACCCATCCACATCTTAACAGTCACAATAAAAAGACAATTTAGCATCATACATAATCAATGTGCTTCACACTCAGTCCATTAAAAAAATAATAATATTCCCTTCACAGAAGGACAGTGATGTAATGTAAATATGCAGGGCTGGAGTAAAACACTATTTCTAGCTATTGCACACGCAGATGATCCAATCTAGGCAGCAATGTGACAAGCAGAGGACAAATTTAAAACCAACACCATATTAAACCTGGTTACTGGCTGAGTATATAACATCTAGAAAGGAAAGGACAGACTGTGCTTAAGTTATTAAAAAAAAAATAAAAAGACATTTTGTGAAACATTTTGTACTAATGTGGGAACACAACACCTACACAAAGAAAAGAAAAGCAAGAGATCTAAACAAATATTTGCAAACCTCACTCCGTGCGTTTGAAATAATAATCTGATAAAACTAAAGTGTCTATGAAGACATATTTAAGCTCATTTTTAAAATACTAGAAATATGTGCTTCAGTGTTATCACCGTTTGAAATGGCTCAAAAAAGGTAAAGACTTTAAAGTAAAACAAGGAAAGGTGAAAAAGAATGAGGAAAGTGACCAAATGTAATTTGTAATACCTCAGACTTAAAAAGCTCAAAACCATTTAGGTTTATATATTATATATTGTACAGCTAATAATATTGTGTAGTTCTGCACAAAAAGAAAATCATAATCTCAATTCTTGTCGCACTGCAATTCACTGCTCCTCCTTCTTATTCAACATGACCAATGAACTTTTAAACACTGACCACATTCATGCACCTGAAGAACAAAGAGTCTTCAGATGATGAAAAAGAGATGATACAACAGGGGAAAGCTGGGACTTAGTGGAATGGGGGTGGTAAGACAAAACATCTGAATGGACAATTATTCAGGGGAATAGTGTAAGAAGTCCCAGGTATAGAAGAGGCCACGGGGTGGGTGGAGGAAGCCCCAGGTTGGCCAGAACAGCCCCCAGAAGCATGGGAAAGTGGCAGCACAGTGTTGGATTACTGCTTGAAAGGTTGCGAGTTTGAAACCTTGTCGCAAGGCCCTTAACCTTCAGTTATATAAATGACATATGGGATGTAGTAGCTTAGTGGTTAAGATGTTGGACTTCTGATCAAAAGGTTGAGTATGAACCCCAGGTCCACTAAGCTGCCACTGCTGGACCCTCAACTGCTCAGTTGTATAAAAATTAGATAAATTGTAAGTCGCTCTGGAAAAGGGCGTCTGCTAAATGCCATACATGTAAATAAGTCACTCTGGATAAGGGTGTCTATCAAATGCTGGAGATGTTTAATATTATGTACAGAATAATAAATTCCATATGTGTGAATAGTGTGGCTTTTTTATTCATGTGTGGCTTGACTTGCTCTCAGTAGAAGAAAACAAACAATGACTAACTATTAAACCTTTTACAGTAGTGAGCAGACACTGAGCTCATCGCTCATTAATAATTATTAAAGTTTTATTTCTGCTCAGGAATTTAAGGATCGCAGTACAAATATGGAGTAAATCAGTAACTTAGTGAATGCAGACAATGAATCAGGCATGATTCTTGTTTCCTCAAGAACTGTGAAGCTCTAAAATATAGTATAGCTTTAGGAGATTAATGAGTGATCTTATCCGCATGATCCACTTGTTTGTCTGTCTGTGTAAAGCTGTTCGGGAAGATGAACATACCTTATTGTGAGTCCATGGCTTATTTTAGTCGTACCGAATATTTTCACCATGCCACAAAGTGCATGAAGTGCAACACAATATTTAACTTAAAACAAATGAAATATTAGGGGGAAAAAAAGTATTAGTTCAGTAATAATAATCAGTTGTTCACATTATATTAAATAAAAAAAAATGTAACTTGTGTTGGAGCATCGTTCTATAATGCCTTTGAGCATAGTGCCTCAGTTTTTCTAATAAAAGTCTAGGTTTCCAGAAGTGGCGTTAGAAGCATGTGTTAGCGGTTACGATCTCCACAGCAGTTCTTGGAGGCCTGGAAATAATTTCCTACTCCAGTCAGCTTAAGTGACCTTATGGTGTGCTTGTTTATTTACTGAAATTCTGAACTGTGGTTTTTGCTTTGAAAAAGATGTTCATATTGGGCAGAGAGTGACACTGACCCCCTCCCCGATCCAGCAGGCTGGATAGAGCTCATGGGAAAAGATGCAGTGAAAGGTGTGCAGCCTCACTTGGTTCTCCCCATAATAAGCCAGGGTGCCTTCTTCATAGTCCAGCAGCATGCCGATGCGCAGAGGCCGCTTGTTTAGCTGTAGCTCACCTGATACAGTTTCTCTATGGCTGCCGTGCCAAGCGGTGAGCTGACGTTCATTCAGCTGCAGGCTCCACGAAAGCTCATTCATTCCCAGCATGGATGTCCTGCCTTTCTCCTTGCGTGGGATACCCGGGTACGTCACACCTACGTACGCCCAAGGCTTGGACACCTCTAGCTCCCAGTAGTGGCGACCGTGCGTGAAATTCTCGGAGCACAACACCTGCCAAGTGCGATCAAAGCGTGCCTCGTCAGCTGGCACTGGATGAGGTCCTGAGCTCAGGTGCTCCGCCCGCTGGTTGTTCTGAGAAAGCATGAGGTGAGCGTTGGCCGTGCGAGGGTCAAAGGTCAATGAGCAACGGTCTGTGACAAGAAAATACATTAGCGTATATATTTTGTAATTTTAAACTGCCAGTTTAATGCTGGTGTTACATTTTGAATGAACTCTTGTAAACTAAATAAAATGAAAGCACATTTTACACACTGAGTTTTCAGTCCATATTTTGTAGATTCATCTGAAGACATGTAAAATAGACGATCCAACAGAAACTGGGGATTTCACTGTACACTCTGTGACAGTTATCATACTATACTATACTAAACCTACTAAACTATTAAAAACTCTATTAAGAAAATGTTATATTCTGGTAAAAGATTTATCTTAGCTAGTTTAGTCTCAGGCCAAATACAATCCCTGCAAACAACAGACTCTATGACGTAACAAACATTACTGCTTTTGATAGTATACGATTTAAGACAGAGTTGATTTTACAAATTACTTAGCGTGTCTTTTTAATGGTCTGTTTGCGTTTCATAATAAGCAACTTATTAAAGTGACACGCCTGAGTATAGTTAAAAAAAACATCAGTGGAGTGCTTATCACCCTCATAGAGGGCAGGTAGGAGTCCCTTTTTTATATTAATGTAAATCTATAAAAGTAATGCTGTGTAAAAGGACATATGAGAAGTGTTTTTTTTCTTTTTACATTGAATGAGGCCTTCCTTTCCTGCTGGAAAAGGTGGAGTGGCTGGACTTGGCACTACAGCAAGCATTGGTCTCTTGTCTTGAGGAGAGCCTGTGCAAAAAGAACATGTGTCATTACATCTAAAAAAAAAAACCCACTTAAAAAAAAAGACATGTTTATTTATCATACACATAGAAAAAATGCTATTTGCAAATTTAGATGTGTCCTAACCTTCTTTGTTGTGGCTCACAGCTGCATACACAGCTTTATCAAGATCCTCACACACCAGTTTTGAGATACGAGACAGAATGTCCGTGACCGGATTCAGCTTCTCCTGAAGGTTTACAGTGACGTCTACAGGAACTGAACCCATCTGAGGAACCTCAACCAGCCTGGATTCCTGTTTTCATACACACCACCACATCATGAACAAGCTGACACACCACCTAAAGAGTCTTAATATTATCTGTGTGCTGCCTGACTACTGCATTCACACCAAGTGCTGTGAATGGCTAGTCATGAAACACTTCCCTCCACACTGGACCCATCCCAGCATGCGTACCTTCCTAACCACTCAACAGACATCATGCTGCCATTCACTTTCATGTGAATGGTGTATGGATGCTGTTTATAGACTTCAGTTCAGGACAATCATCCCACAGCAACTGATAAACTCAGCAAGCTCAGCTTTTCTAACACCTTTTTGTTGCCATTATTGCTCCTACATTTATTTGGACTAGACCAGGGGTCTCCAACATGTCACTCATCGCAACCCACTTCTGAGTAGCATGCCTAAAGTTTTATAGAATATGTACAAAATTTATCAAAATCAACCGAAATCTGACTCCCCAGACAAATCATAAAACTCCACGTGTGTGCAATCAATTTCACACACAGCTAGCACCAAGACAGTACACGGAAGTGTTATATAAACTTAAATCTATAAGTATAAATTTAAGTAGTTTGGATAAAGGATAAAGAAAACACATGGCAGATCCATTCAGCTTGAAAGCTGCTGGGGATTCGTCTGAGTTAAGAATAAAGCTGCAAAAATGTTGAATGAATCCATCCTGCTGCATGAAGATGAGCGAGCTGTAGACATTTCTTATTAGTGCAGGTAGTAAAGTACTGTTTAATATTTCCCATTGCACATGCATATGAATGCCATAAAAATACTATTATTTAATCACATACAGTCCAATACAATTTCAGTTCTCTGTTTTCAAAAATAATATTTCCTTCAATACCAGAGGTGTTACACACAAAAATACAAGTATTTCACACAAAAATAGCTTATTCAGCTGGTTTGGTTTATGGCAATAAGCTATGTAAATAAGTGTTACTAATAATATAACATGAGTAGCTCCTGGCCACCTTAATTTTGTCAAAGCAGCTCTCAGAGGTAAAAAGTTCTTCAAGTTTAGAAACACAGACACACCCATGAATTCAGTAGTCTGAAATCTTGCACCTATGTGCAATGCTACAGTATGCAAGTTGTCTCAACCTGAATGAGCTGGCAGTCGGGGAGGGAACAGAGGCTGCTGATCTGCTCCTGTAGCTCTCTGAGCTGCTCGAGTTTCTCCTGCAGGTTGCTAAGCCGAGTCTCAGCCTGAGCCACAGTGCCGGCTTGCTGCTGCTCCAAGAAACTCTGCGTCACTTCCTGTTTTTCGGTCAGCACCTTTAGCAGCTGGGAGAATTTGGCACTCACCCACTGAGACGTCTGCTGCAGTGACACCTGCAACAGTTACGTAATTGCTGAGAAACAGGAACATTTCCAGCAAACACTTCAGCATTTTACACCTACAAAATCACTGTAAGGTTCTATCTTGCTTCAACAGTCCTATTTATAGTAGATGACAGATGTTATCCTTGGTAGGTAGATGTTATCTATGGTAGATGTTATCCAAAAAAGTATAATTTATTATTTGTTATACCCACGTTTTATAATTTACAATCTGTAATTTATTTTTGATTTAAATATTTGTAACACTTTAATATAATAGAAGAAGTTGCTTTCGGCTGCTCCCTGTTCAGGGTCGCCACAGTGGACCAGGTGGTCCGCACAACAACTTGGCGAATGTTTTACGCCGGATGCTCTTCCTGACACAACCCTCCCATTTTTCCGGGCTTGGGACCGGCACTGCATCCAGTGGCTGGGGTTGAGGCATTGGCTGGAATCGAACCCGGGCCTTCCGCATGATAGGCAAGTAACCTACCACTGAGCCACCAATGCCCCATAACACTTTAATATAATGATATTCAGATAAATTTGACACAAGAAGAATAAGATAAAACATAAAATCCATGATTTATGTAAAATTATAACACCTACCATCAGAACTATCCTCAAGCACGTGACACCTTTGTGCACCTATTGTTTATTGTTAACTGAGATATTGTTTAACCTCCTACAACCTGGCGTCCACATACGTGGACATCACATTTTTGGTTGTGTGTACCATAATACTTAATTTTTTTAACCTGTTGTACACAAATGTGGACACTTACACTGCCATCTGTTTGTATTTATTGGTTCCTCCTAAATAAGAAATAAGAAATCTAAAATGCAAGCCAAACCAAAGCTCAGGTCTTAGGAGGTTAACTAAGAAAAAGTAATACTATATTTAGGTATTGAAAATAAATGTTGCAATTGTGTATAGAATCAAAAGAGATGAGCTACATCAGTGTATCATTAATTCTGCTAATCAGTGAACAAAACATCTGGATTCATATGTGATATATTGGTATAAATATAGAATGATTTCACACCATTTTTATATCATGCAAAAGTCAGTTACAGTTTAAGGAGACTAAGTTGCCCAAAGTTGCATGAAAACATATCCCTCCTTCCTTATTTCAAGTTTACAGCTCTATGTAACTTCTTATCTTTTGAGATATTTAGAAAAAAATAAATGATGAATTTATCAGTCAATGTACTACATGTTAGTACTGTTAAGAAGAATTTTCCTACAATTAAAGTTACATGATTATTACACAGAATATGGTCAAACATTTGTGGACACCTGATCACAACCAATATATGTTTTTTTCCCCAAACTAATACAACATGGTTAGAAGTGCAAAATAGAATAAAAATGTCTTGTCAATGCTTCAGCATTTCCAAATTTCCCTTCGCTGGAACTAACAGGCCCAAAACCTGTTCCAGCAACTCCAACATCTAGTGGAAAGTGTTTGCAGAAGAGTGGAGGTAATTATGAACAGGATGGGAAGATCAACAATCAAATTTGGGTGTCACTGGTCAGGTGTTTTGACACACTTTTGGGTCATATACACACGTGGACAAGATTGTTGGTACACTTCCATTAAAAAAGAAAAAAAGAAAAACCCAAAATGGTCACTGAAATAACTTGACTTGAAACTGACAAAAGAAATTTACTGAAAATTGACTAAGAAAAATCAGACATTGCTTTTGAATTGTGGTTCAACAGAGGCATTTAAAAACAAACAAACAAACAAAAAAACACTAATGAAACTGGTCTGGACAAAAAATTATGGTACTCTTAACTTAATATTTTGTTGCACAACCTTTTGAGGCAAATCTGCTCAGCGATTTCTGTAACTCTCAATGAGACTTCTGCACCTGTCCACAGGTATTTTGGCCCACTCCTCATGTGAAAACCGCTTCAGCTGTCTCAGGTTTGAAGGGTGCCTTCTCCAGACTGCATGTTTCAGCCCTTTCGCAGATGTTCAATAGGATTTAGATCAGGGCTCAGAGAAGGCCACTTCGGAATAATCCAATGTTTTGTTCTTAGCCATTCTTGGGTGTTTTTAGCTGTGCGTTTTCGGTCATTGGAGGACCTCCTGTTGGAGGGCCAATGACCTGCGAATGAGACCAAGCTTTCTGACACTAAGCAGCACATTTCACTCAAGAATGCCTTGATAGTAATTTCATTGTACCCTGCAGAGATTCAAGATGTGTGCCAGATGCAGCAAACCAAACCCATAACCACAACCAAGAGTTCTTTTCTTTGAATGTTTCATTTTTGCGTCTGTGAACATAGAGCTGATGTGACTTGCAGCTCCTGTTTTGTCTTGTCTGTCCAAAGGACATTCTCCCAGAAGTTCTGTGGCTTTTCAATATGCATTTTGGCAAATTCCAATCTCACTTTTTTATGATTTGCTTTTAACAGTGGAATCCTCCTCGGTCGTCTTTGTCGAAAGTCCACATTGGCTCAAATAGCAACAGATGGTGTGATCTGACACCGATGTACCTTGGAGTTCCCGTCTAATCTCTCTCATATTATCTGTCTCTTCAATTTGTCATCAATTTTGCTCTTGTTGTCACGTCCAGGGAGGTCAGCTACAGTCCCCTGGACCTTAAAATTCTGAATATGTGCAACTGTAGTCACAGGAACATTAAGCTGCGTGGAGAAGGTCTTATCGCTTTTACCTTTAACATGCTTGTTTTCTTCCTGATCTCCTGAGAAAACTCTCCTTAGCTTTCTGTGGTCCATGTTTAGTGTGGTGCACACCATGATACCAAACAGCACAGAGACTATTTTCAACCCTTTAAATAGGCAGACTGACTGATTACAAGTTTGAAGACACCCGTGATGCTAATTACAGGACTTTAGTTTAACATGTCCCTATGGTCAAATTATTTTAAATTTTTTCTAGGGGTACCATCATTTTTGTCCAGGCCAGTTTTATTAGATTGTTTTTTTTAAATGCGTCTGTTGAACCACAATTCAAAAGCAATAGCTGATATTTATTAGTCAATTTTCAGTAATTTTTTATTTATTATTACTTTTGTCAGTTTCAAGTTATTTCAGTGACCATCTTTAATTTTAGTAAATAGTACGTTTGTACAATACTGTAAGATTGCATGAGGTTGTATTTTTTCTTACTTTAGCTTCAGCGATATTTTCAGAGAGCACCTGAATGTTATTCTCTGTATGCTCCATGCACTTTCCAATCTCCATGGACTTCTTCTTCAGTGCCTCCTGTCAATCAACATAACACTGTAAGAATTGATTATATAATATACTAAAGAAATACATAGCCTGATGCATAAAAATTATACTGGGGTAAATGGATATTGAAATACTTTTAGCTACAGCTGGGAGGCTTTCTAATATGGCTCAGATATCATCTATTCTTTATTTGTTGTTGTGGGGCATTATAAAAAAAAAAGACCAGCACATTAATGCATTGCTAGAAGAAACAGTTCTCACAAGAAGAAGAACTAGTTCTTACCTCGCTGTTACTCCTTTCTTCTTCCAACAGCACCTTTTCATGATCTTTGCATTCTTTCACAGAGCACGCAGAGCACACACACATACGATCGCTCCTGCAGTAAAAGATAAGAGGCTTTTGATGGAGAGAACAGAGCTCCTCAGAGCCATCTTCGATTCGGTCGGTCCTACCCGCCGTACCAGCAGCGCTCTCTGGTGCGTTGTTGCCTGCCACTTCGCTCAAAACGGACAGGGACACATTTCGGTTCAGAGTGGGTCTCGGGGAGAAAGTCTTTTTGCAAATTGGGCAGTTGAATGATGTGTTCTGAGATCCACCTTGCTCCATCTGATCCCAGTGTTTGGATATGCATACCTTGCAGAAGGTGTGGCCACAAGGGATAGTCACTGGGTATTTGAAACGCTCCAAGCAGATGCTGCAGGTCAGACTGTGCTCCTCCATGACCGGACCTGTCTACTGGGCAACAAAATGTAAATGAGGTTGCAGACTATGCAAACGCCCTGCATTACTCTGACATTTTGCAACAAGGGGTGTGAGAAGTTATATAAGGAAGACTAACTTATTTTAACCTGCAAAGAGAACACACCTTTCTGAAGATTTAAAAGCAAGATATTTATTTATTTACAAACATTGTTACACAGCTCTATGTTGCATTACAGCGATTAAAAGTGATGCATAGACCAAATCAATAAGTTGGTACATGCTTGAAGGTAAACATGAATGAAAACCATTTCACACTATTAATGATAATCAAATGAGTCACTATACTTATCATTAATTTATTAATTAGAAACACAAGCATCTAACCAGCACATCGCCGTTTTGACAGCTAACAAGCTAACAAGAACCTAAACGTTAATACTCTGATTTCCTCCCTAATTTGTCAATTAAGAATGCTGCACAACGCACAATGTCTTATCTACTGATCATTTTAATCTACAATCTTACAAAACATACATACTTACTGCGCTTAACTAACAGCGATGTGACGCTAGCAATAGGAAGGTTTGCTATGCAGAACCTCGCAGCTGGACAATCTGTGACGTAGTACACAGAAATATCATACTTAGTGCTGTGTACGTCACTCTTTTAAAAAAAAAAAAAAAAAAAAAAAAAAAAAAAAAAAAAAAAAAAAGCGTATTCCAAGATGGCGCTGCACAGGACGGTAGCGCGGGTGCTGCGTATAGGGACAGATTTAGGGGTCAAAAATAAGGCGAGACATTTTAAAACAGCAGGTCAGTGATGATTTTTGTCTTTACTCTTAGTCGTGTTTATTTTGTGATCTTTACTCAAGTATGTATTGTGTTATAATGGTCTCTTGCACTGGTGCTAATATCACGCCTAACTGATGATGAAGGGCTGTCTGAGAGAAAGATTTAAGTCTACTTTTTTGTTGTGCACCAAAAATCAGAGTCAGAGTCAGAGTTGTCAGATTTCTTTAATTTTTTCTACCATGCTAGTAGCCATAAATTAGCTTGTCCATATCTTGGTCCGTGTTCGTGTGTGAACCACTATTTGTGTAGCTGATGGTAATTAATTAATTGAGTTCATATTTACGTTTCATACATTTTGCAGTGTTATTTGGATTAATAGGTAATTGATAAGCCCGAATCCAGACATCCAGGCTTCAAAATATATTGTCCAGGCTTCAATGTTTAGAACAATACACCTTTTAATTTCAAGGTCAAGTAGCCACAAGGTGCTGTATAATAAAAAATAAAAAAAAACCTCTCTTTGGATGACCCCAGTCCAAATCTGGACACAATCATTCACAAATATTCAATTCAGTTCAGCTTTAACAATGGACATTGTCTCAAAGTAGCTTTACTGAACATAAGAAATATTGTACAAAAGCTCAAGATTAATGTTAGACAAAAAAGTTCAAGATTAATATTAGACTATTTAAAATGATAATTTGTATTAATCCCTATTGAGCAAGCCTAGGGCAACTATGGCAAGGAAAAACTCCCTTAGATAATAAGAGGAAGAAACCTTGAGAGGAACCAGACTCAAAAGGGAGGCCATCCTCATTTGGTTGACACGGAGTGTATGAATTACCAAAAACACCGGAGAGTGTGATTATGAATAATGTCCTTTCTACAACCGTATACGGTCAGTTGGAGCGCCTGAGCAACTCATTAATTAGCTCAACATCTGAGTTCATTATAGATTCAACACCCAACTCCTTCATGCCGAAGCTTTCGGATGCTCAATGTTGGAGATACAGCGTATGTAGAATGTTATTTTGTGTATTGATTAAGAGGTTATTGTCCTCAACAACTAGAGACAATTTGTTTCAGCCATGTCACCTACTGACATGTTTTGGAATGAAAGCAGAGAACACTGAGAAACCCCTTGCAGACATCGAGAGATCATGGACAGCAACTCCAGACAGACAGCAGTCCAAGCTCATGATTGAAACAATGCAGGATCGCTACTCACAGATGGCATCTTCAGAGCATGAGCCTCAGCTTTCAAATAATATGAGGTCACAGTTGGGCAAAGCGAACATGATGAATATTACAAGTGTACGCATAATATTCAATTCAATTTTATTTGTATAGCACTTTTAACAAAGAGCATTGTCTCAAAGCAGCTTTACAGAACATAAGAAACAATAAACATACAGACAAACAGTCCTAGATGTTAGACAAAATTTTCCCTAGTGAGCGAGCCTGAGCTGACTGTGGCAAGGAAAAACTCCCTTAGATGGTATTAGGAAGAAACCTTGAGAGGAACCAGACTCAAAAGGGAACCCATCCTCACTGGGTGACACCGGAGAGTGTGATATGAACAATGTCCTTTCTGCATTAGTTGTGTGATGCAGATACAGCATGTGTAGAATGTTATGTGTAAAATGTCCACATAGTGTTGGCAGTGCTGCTTTGATTACTCCATTCCTCAGAAAGCAGAACCCAGCTGGAGCTGGTCCATCTCTGGATGCCACAGGAGCTGGCACAATCTCTGTGTGACTTGGGGGTGGGTAGAAGAAGGGAAACAAATGGAAAGGAATTAGCGTAGCTGCTGTTCATAATATTAGCAGGCACTAGATGATGTGCATTTAATAAAATGTATTGGAGTACAAAGTTATGGGATTTATTAGATGTATGCCTGGCTAAAGAGATATGTCTTTTAGTCTACGTTTGAACCGGGAGTTTAGGAGCTAAATACAAAAATGCCCTACCCCCTTTTGTAGACTTTGATATTCTGGGAACTACCAGAAGTTCGGTGTTTTGAGATCTTAAGGAGCATGATGGATTGTAATGTGTTAGAAGACTGGCTAGATACATGGGAGCTAAACCATTTAGACCCTTGTACGTAAGTAGTGCTAGTTTATAATCAATTCTAAACTTAACAGGTAGCCAGTGCAGGGATGATAATATTGGGGTTATATGATCATATTTTCTTGACCTGGTAAGGACTCTGGCGGCTGCATTCTGGACTAACTGTAGCTTGTTTATTGAAGATGCAGGACAACCACCTAGTAATGCATTACAATAGTCCAGTCTGGAGGTCATGAAAGCATGAACTAGCTTTTCTGCATCAGATACAGATAAAATGTTCCTAGGCTTGGTGATACAGTGGGGCAAAAAAGTATTTAGTCAGCCACCAATTGTGCAAGTTCTCCCACTTAAAAAGATGAGAGAGGCCTGTAATTTTCATCATAGGTACACTTCAACTATGAGAGACAGAATGAGAAAAAAAAAATCCAGAAAATCACATTGTCTGATATTTT
This sequence comes from Hemibagrus guttatus, assembly GCA_033459395.1. NCBI lineage: Eukaryota > Metazoa > Chordata > Actinopteri > Siluriformes > Bagridae > Hemibagrus > Hemibagrus guttatus. The sequence continues at coordinate 19,297,286 of JAUCMX010000012.1, forward strand.
TAAAGAATTTATTTGCAAGTTATGGTGGAAAATAAGTATTTGGTCAATAACAAAAGTTCATCTCAATACTTATATCTCTCTTATATCTCACTTAAATCTCAATGTTATATACCCTTTGTTGGCATTGACAGAGGTCAAACGTTTTCTGTAAGTCGCCACAAGGTTTTTACACACTGTTGCTGGTAGTTTGGCCCATTCCTCCATGCAGATCTCCTCTAGAGCAGTGATGTTTTGGGGCTGTCGCTGGGCAACACGGATTTTCAACTCCCTCCAAAGATTTTCTATGGGGTTGAGATCTGGAGACTGGCTAGGCCACTCCAGGACCTTGAAATGCTTCTTACGAAGCCACTCCTTCGTTGCCCGGGCGGTGTGTTTGGGATCATTGTCATGCTGAAAGACCCAGCCACATTTCATCTTCAATGCCCTTGCTGATGGAAGGAGGTTTTTACTCAAAATCTCACGATACATGGCCCCATTCATTCTTTCCTTTACACGGATCAGTCATCCTGGTCCCTTTGCAGAAAAACAGCCCCAAAGCATGATGTTTCCATCCCCATGCTTCACAGTAGGTATGGTGTTCTTTGGATGCAACTCAGCATTCTTTCTCCTCCAAACACGACAAGTTGAGTTTTTACCAAAAAGTTCTATTTTGGTTTCATCTGACCATATGACATTCTCCTAATCCTCTTCTGGATCATCCAAATGCTCTCTAGCAAACTTCAGACGGGCCCGGACATGTACTGGCTTAAGCAGGGGGACACGTCTGGCACTGCAGGATTTGAGTTCTGGTGGCGTAGTGTGTTACTGATGGTAGCCTTTGTTACTTTGGTCCCAGCTCTCTGCAGGTCATTCACTAGGTCCCCCGTGTGGTTCTGGGATTTTTGCTCACCGTTCTTGTGATCATTTTGACCCCATGGGGTGAGATCTTGCGTGGAGCCCCAGATCGAGGGAGATTATCAGTGGTCTTGTATGTCTTCCATTTTCTAATAATTGCTCCCACAGTTGATTTCTTCACACCAAGCTGCTTACCTATTGCAGATTCAGTCTTCCCAGCCTGGTGCAGGTCTACAATTTTGTTCCTGGTGTCCTTTGACAGCTCTTTGGTCTTGGCCATAGTGGCGTTTGGAGTCTGACTGTTTGAGGTTGTGGACAGGTGTCTTTTATACTGATAACGAGTTCAAACAGGTGCCATTAATACAGGTAACGAGTGGAGGACAGAGGAGCCTTTTAAAGAAGTTACAGGTCTGTGAGAGCCAGAAATCTTGCTTTTTTGTAGGTGACCAAATACTTATTTTCCACCATAATTTGCAAATAAATTCTTTAAGAATCAGACAATGTGATTTTTCTGGATTTTTTTTTCTCATTCTGTCTCTCATAGTTGAAGTGTACCAATGATGAAAATTACAGGCCTCTCTCATCTTTTTAAGTGGGAGAACTTGCACAATTGGTGGCTGACTAAATACTTTTTTGTCCCACTGTATTTCTGAGGTGGAAGAAGGCTGTTTTTGTAATATCGGAAATATGACTTTCAAAGGACAAGAGAGAAATGTTTTTTCAAAGTTGCTGTCTAATATTACACCCAGGTCTTTCACTGTAGAGCTAGTAGTAATAGTACATCCTTCTAAATACAAGTTGAATTGTGAACGCTTTTGTGTACTAGTTTTTGGACCAATCAGTAATATCTCTGTCTTATCAGGATTTAGTAATAGAAAATTATCATCCAATCTTTAATATCTGTAACACACTCTGTTAATCTAGACAATTTAGATATTTCATCTGGTTTTGATGAGATATATAACTGGGTATCGTCAGCATAACAATGGAAACTAATCCCATGCCTTCTAATTATAGATCGAATATATATTATTATATCTCGCTCTTTTTTATTTTGTGTTTATTCTGTTTATTTAGTACAATAGTATATGGTGCATGGTTTTGAACATCACTGTCACTACAGGAGGATTTATCCATGTTCCTGCTTGCTTTTCCTGTTTCCTTTGTAGCTGTGTTATGTCGCCGGACTGCACCTCTTGGTCCAATGCCAAATGAAGACATCGACTGGAATAACCTGGAGGCTCTTGAAAAATATTGTAGCTATACACGCTACCTCCAGATTGCAGAGGAAGCCAGTAATAAAGACGTCTGGTGGAAGACCTACAGAAAACATGTGGAACAGAAATCTGACAATGGTAAAAATCCCAGGACTTTTTCCAGTTATTGATGTAGGATTTGTAGTGCATTTCCATTATAAGAACTTTGTCACCTGGCCTTATAGGTAAAATTCTTTGCTTGCATGAACCCAGCTGTGTTTGCCATGAAATAATTCATTCTCTTAATTTTTTTTTAACTGGAGTGAAATATAACTTGTCTAATCAATAGACTTTAAGCCAGTGGACATCGGCTTGCCTCACTGCCGACCCTCCTGGTTAAAGGAAACTCGGGAAAGAAGAAAGGTGATAAAGGAAAACAAAAAGAACCCAGAACTGGAGAGAGCCGCTCGTCTACGCACATGTACGTAATACTTATTTCTTATTACAGTTACCTATGATGGAATTTAAAGATTATGACTTGATCTTGAATAGTTAGTCAATGAAAGTGTTAGTATAAAAAAGTGTAACATTATTATTATTATTATTATTATTATTATTATTATTATTATTATTATTATTATTATTATAAATGTTACATGCTCAGCATGACCTTGAGTGCTTCTCCCCTTTTGGATTCTAGTTCGCATTCCTTTAGACGAAGTGAAGCAAGAATGGGAGAAAACGAATGGTCCTTACCACATACATAGGCTGGCAGAGCACTATGGAATATACAGAGACCTTTTCCCCATGGCTTATTTTGTTCCAAGGGTAATGCTTAGGGTGGCATATGGTGATGACAAGGATGCCATGGTGCATTATGGCAATCATTTATCACCTAGTCAGGTGAGGCTACCTGAACAAGGCTGTATGTGTGTCCCAAATTGCATACCTAGACACTATTCTATGCCATTTTCAAGTCCCTGGATGATGCACCACTTACTCAACTAAAAAAATAATAAATAAATATAAATAAATAAATAAAAAAAAACGTAAGTGTTGAATGTTGGAGACTTGTTGGATGAACTCAACAGTCACAGCTTTGCTTACATAACAGAAAAGGGGCGGGGCTAGTATTCACTGACAGTGAATGAGGAAAAAAAAATTAAGATCTTACAAATGGCTATTAAATTAGGCCATATTAAAAATATTCGTATTGTCTTAAAGCTAGCGGCGTCGCATTACGTGCGATCAACATGGAAACGGTTTGTACTTCTGATTAGTAAAAAACACATTCATTTGAGACATTACTACCCTAGATGCTAGAGTGCATGGTGTAAGAGCATAGTGTGTAATATGCCATTTGGGATGCATCTTCTGTTTCTCCCATGCAGTAATGTTCAAGTTGTTGCAGATTCTGTTTTAAAATAAATAAGTAAATAATTAAAGCCATGGATTTGTTTACTTTGTTTTCCAGGCTTCATCAGCACCTCACATTAGCTTTGAGGCAGAGGAGAATTCTCTTTGGACATTGCTGCTAACAAGCCCAGGTAAAAAAAAAAACATAAATAAAGTTAAATAAAGAGTTAAATAAAGCTGGAATTTGTAATATCCATACTTGAGCTCTGGTTATTGCATTCTTCACTTGGCATTTTCCCAGCCATTGTGGTGGTTATTATTGTTAAGGGAGGAAAAGGAAGTGCACGTTTCTGGAGACTTTAATAAAGGTAATCTCTCACACGAACTGCCAAAATACAAACAGTTTATTAAGTGCCCGACCAGAGAGGGGAACGTACTGGACCATTGCTACACCACCATCAGTGGTGCTTATCGTGCTGTCCCTCGTACCGCACTGTCCCAGTCTGACCACATCATGGTGCATTTGATTCCTGCATACAGGCAGAAATTAAAACTCTGCAAACCTGTTGTGAGAACATCAAAGAAGTGGACCAGTGAGGCTGTGGGGGAACTTCAGGGGTGTTTGGACTGAACAGACTGGGATGTTTTTAGGTCTACCACCAACAGTCTGGATGAGTACACAGACACTGTGTCATCCTACATTTACTTCTGTGAGGACAGCATCATTCCAACATGCACCAGGGTGAGTTATAACAATGACAAACCCTGGTTCACAGCCAAACTCGGACGGCTCAGGTCAGAGAAAGAGGCCGCATTCAGAAGTGGGGACAGAGGAAAATACAAGGAGGCTAAGTACAGATTTAGCGAGGAGGTGATAAGAGCTAAAACAGAGCATGGTGAGAGAATGCAACAACAATTCCAAACCAACGACTCTGCCTCTGTCTGGAAAGGGCTTAAAGCGATCACCGACTACAAGCCTAGAGCCCCCCACTCTGTGAACGACCTGCGACTGGCCAACAGCCTGAATGAGTACTACTGCCGCTTTGAAAGACAATGGAACAGTCCTGACCCCCCCCAATCTTCCCCCCCATCAGCTATTGATCAGCAGCAGCTCCTCCCCCTACACATTCACACCTGTATCACCCACACAGCTCCACACCTTAGCAACACCCCACCCTCCACCCCTGACACCTCTCACCATCAAAGAGGAAGAGGTGAATAGACTGTTTAAACGTCTGAACACCCACAAAGCTACAGGCCCGGACTCCATCTCCCCCTCCCTCCTGAAGCACTGTGCCAATCAGCTGTCCCCAGTGTTCACAGACATTTTTAATACCTCACTGGAGACCTGCCATGTGCCAGCCTGCTTCAAGACCTCAGCCATTGTCCCAGTCCCCAAAAAGACAAAGATAACAGGACTTAATGACTACAGACCCTGACTTCTGTGGTCATGAAGTCTTTTGAGCGCCTCGTGTTGTCCTACCTCAAGGACATTACAGACCCTCTCCTGGATCCACTACAGTTCGCCTACAGAGCCAACAGATCTGTAGACGATGCTGTGAACATGGCCCTCCACTTCATCCTTCAGCATCTGGATTCCCCAGGATCCTATGCCAGGATACTGTTTTGTGGACTTTAGTTCTGCTTTCAACACGATTATCCCAGCTCTGCTCAGAGACAAGCTCTTCCAGCTGAATGTGCCTGACTCCATGTGCAGTTGGATCACGGACTTCCTGACAGACAGACGGCAGTTCGTGAGGCTGGGAACGCATGTCTCTGACCTCCAGCACATCAGCACTGGATCCCCCCAAGGCTGTGTCCTTTCTCCTCTGCTATTCTCCCTTTACACCAACGGCTGCACATCTGACCACCAGTCTGTCAAACTTCTGAAGTTTGCTGACGACACCACCCTCATTGGCCTCATCTCTGATGGGGACGAGTCGGCCTACAGGGGTGAGATTGATCGTCTGGTGTCATGGTGCAGCACAAACAACCTGGAGCTCAACTCCCTAAAGACAGTGGAGATGACAGTGGACTTCAGGAAGAACCCAGCCCCCCGCCCCCCGTCATCCTCTGTGACTCTCCGGTGTCATCTGCTGAGTCCTTCTGTTTCCTAGGCACCACCATCACCAAGGAGCTCAAGTGGGAGCAGAACATCAGGTCTCTCACCAAGAAGGCCCAGCAGAGGATGTATTTCCTGCGGCAGCTGAAGAAGTTTCTCCTCCCTGTAAAGATGCTGGTTAACTTCTACACTGCCATCATTGAATCTGTCCTCACATCCTCCATCACAGTCTGGTTTGCTGCAGCTACAGCCAGGGACAAGGCCAAACTGCAGCGTGTCATTCACTCAGCTGAGAAGGTGATTGGCTGCAGTCTCCCATCTCTCCAAGAGCTGTACGTCTCCAGGTCCCGGAGAGCAGCCAAGATCGCAGCCGACCCCTCTCATCCCGGAAATGAACTCTTTCGGTCCCTCCCCTCTGGAAAGAGGCTTCGGTCCATCAGGACCAGGACCTCACGCCACAAAAACAGTTTCTTCCCCACTGCAGTCAGCCTGCTGAACAGTGCCCCACTTACCCCCAGATGACCCCCCCCCGAAGAACTTACAGACAACCATGACACTTTCACATCCTAAATTGCACTAAATCTTTTGCAAACTCAAACCTCTGTACACAATATTTATTTCATTCTCAATTGTACATACTGGATATACTTATTTGGACAGTCACTCTCACTCAACTTCAAACTTCTGTGTACATATTTATTATCATTCTCATTTGTGTACATATGTTATCTGTATATATGTTTGGACAGTCTCCTTCAATTTCACTTACACTTACATTGTAAATGGCAACTTTATTTAATTTATTATAGTTTATTTTATTATTTTAAAATTTTATCTGTTTATATGTTTTGCACCTGACACCAAGACAAATTCCTAGTACTGTAAAGTGCTCTTCGCGAACCCTTTGCTGTACCTGGCAATAAAAACTTTTCTGATTCTGATTCTGTGGACACTTGTGGTCAGTTTCAAGTTGCACCACAAGATGGCAACACCGCTGGTTTACATGGTTGTTTGAAATAGTGATGCTTGAATAGGGGAATAATTTGTTTTTGTTTGTTTTCCCAGATGAACATTTGCAGGATGGTGAACAGGAATATGTGCATTGGCTGGTGTGAGTATTTGAACTCCAATTCATCTTTTCCTCCCCATCACAGATGCTAGATGCTAGCTAGCTACTGATGCTCTAGCCAATACAGATGAGGGATATGTAAAAACAGGTCCCATTTAAAAAAAAACAAACAGACCAAAGCAGCTGCAAAACATGATCTTTTAAAATGTAGTGTTAAGCACAAGTGTAGTTTCTAAAGGAAGGGTTAATAACTATGATAAATATATAATATTCGCTACAGTGATTTATTGGAAAGTGTGTTGGTCCCCCTTTTGCTGCCAAAACAGCCCTGACTTGTCATGCACTGTGTATTCTGACCTTTCTATCAGAACCAGCATTAACGTCAGTAATTTGAGCAATAGTAGCTCGTCTGTTGGATCGGCTCACACGGGCCAGCCTTCACTCCCCACGTGCATCAGTGAGCCTTGGTCCTCACCCATGACCCTGTTGCCGGTTCACCACTGTTCCTTCCTTGGACCACTTTTGATAGATACTGACCACTGCAGACCGGGAACACCCCACAAGAGCTGCAGTTTTGGAGATGCTCTGATCCAGTCGTCTAGCCATCACAATTTGGCCCTTGTCAAACTCGCTCAAATCTTTACGCTTTCCCATTTTTCCTGCTTCTAACAAATCAACTTTGAGGACAAACTGTTCACTTGCTGCCTAATATATCCCACCCACTAACAGGTGCCATGATGAGGAGAAAATCAGTGTTATTCACTTCACCTCTCACTTCTCATAATGTTGAGCAATCAATGCCTGTATTTACATTGGCATCATTTAAAATGTACACATTTTATATACAATGAATATAATGACTGATAATTGTGAACTGTTTCCACAAAAGCAGCCAAAAAAAAAATCTATAAATACCCAGTTTATGCAACAACGATTCTTCTTTGGGAGGAAACATGTTTATGATGGACATCTAGTAATAGTGGCAGCACTGATTTCATCTACAGTGGAGGATTCAATAGTCTATTGAATCCTCTAGTGAAAATGCTTCTCTTCTGCATTGTCTACCGCTTATCCGATCTATTCTCGGGTCACGGGGGGCCTGTACCTATCTCGGGCGTCATTGGGCATCAAGGCAGGATACACCCTGGACGGAGTGCCAACCCATCGCAGGGCGCACACACACACTCTCATTCATACACTACGGACAATTTAGAGATGCCAATCAACCTACCACGCAGGTCTTTGGACTGAGGGCATGGGAGAACATGCAAACTCCACACACACATGGCGGAGACAGGAATCGAACCCCCAACCCTGGAGGTGTGAGGCAAACGTGCTAACCACTAAGCCACCGTGCCCCCTTCTCTTCTGCAATTTTTTCTAATTTCTGTTCCTGTATTTTGCTGCTATTTCCTTCCACATTTCTTTTACAAAGGTAAACTGTCTTTGACCAACAGTCCGTCTGCCTTTTTTGAAGCCCAATATATTTTCAGATCTCGGAATTTTAGAAAGTGGGATAGATTGTTGGCAGTGTTCCTCATTCCACCCTGCTTTTCCGTCATGTGAGGCTTGTTTGTCAGATTTTGCATGCCTCTGTTTTGCAGCACAAGCAGCTAATACACATTCTAAAAATCTAAATTCAGATCTATAATTCTTCACAATATTGTGAATTGCACATGATAGAAATATCATGCATATTCATATTAGATATTCAATTGTAAAGGTTTTTTTAAATAGTAAAAAATATCCCAGATTTTCACTGTTGTCTCAGAAATTTGTATTCCACTGTAGGTTTTTAAATTTATACTTTCAGTTGTGCTTTATTTATTTGAGTGTTTGTTTATTTTATTCATTCATTTATTTATTCATTCATTCATTCATTTATTTATTGGTATAAATTTGAAAATGAAATGGTGGTATTGGTGATAATGTAAACCTCTTTCATTTATGCAGTGGTAATATTCCTGGAAATGCTGTAATTTCTGGTGAAGAGATCTCTCATTACTTGGCTCCATTCCCTGCCAAGGGAACAGGATTTCACAGATACATCTTTATCCTTTTCAAGCAGGAAGCTGCTGTTGACTTTAGCAGTGACATCAGACCAAAGCCCTGGTAAGCTGGGAAATTTTTTATGCTCTCTCACAAAGGCCACACACCACAACTAGTCATACATAGATACATACACACACACACGCACACATAGATAGCATTTTTCTCTTTGACGATGTGCCTCAGCAACAGTCTTGTGTCTATCTTAGAGTCTTATGCTGAATTTATTCATTTTCATGCTCAAGTACCATGAGGCCTGGGCCTACAAGAGGAACGCTAAAAATACCACAACAATAATGTCCTCAATTACAAGTATGACACATCCTACTTGGATTTCCTTCAGTAGTGACCGAAGTCCTTTTTTCTACTGATGTCTACTGATTAAGATTGTCCTTGCACGTTTTCTCATTGTTAAAACAGATCTCTTATGTCACCTTTTATATAGAATTCAAACAAGGGGGCAGTGTAACGGAACTGAATGCTTGACCAACTCGTATATCTTTTGAACAATTTAACCATGCATAATGACCACTTCTTCTTTTTTTTCTTGTTTATTATTTAATGTGCAAAACTCTGTCCTGTCTCTATCATGGTTACACTGAATAGCCCCAAATTGCAGCAGTTTTTGAAAGCAAATGTCCTCTGTCTGGTTTCATTTTGAGTATGACATATTTTGGTTACACGGCATGTGCTCCGCAGTAAGGGAAAAATGTGCTTCTTTCACACCATGTAAGAAATCCTAGATTTTTTGAATTGAATAGAGACTGGTGGCACGTTTAATATGAATAGTACAAAAACAGTAAATCAGTGTGATCATGAGACCGTGGTCATTTTCAAAGGAGTGGTCGTTCCTATTATGTAGGAAAAGGAAGTCTGGTGCTTTTAACAAACTCCAGCATCCTGCAGTGGAAGATCCAAGATCTATGTAGATAAGCTCAATATCCGTTTACTTCTTATTCTGTTTGTTTGAAAAGCTAAACAGTAAAAAAAATCCCTCAATTGTACAGACCCTTACATCATTTCTTGTTATCTGGTGACTTATCAAGATTTCTCACACCAAACCTGCACAGTCAGACAGCACTCCTTTTAGAAAACTATACTATATATAGAAAAGAGGCTGTTTTCAATGGCAAAATAAAAAGGAAAAAATACATTTGAAATTCATCCGGACATCCCCAAACGACTTTACAACACATTACAATGGCAAAATAAAAAAGTATAATAATAAGAATAAAATGCATTACGTGGTGTAATAATAAAACCACAGAATAATCTTTTGAAAGAGTGAACTCTGGACTGTTTAAGGCCTGTTTGCACAAGTCTCCCGTTACACATGTTTTAAACTGATTACAGTGAATGTTCACACTACCAGTCTGAAATAATACAATTAAGACAGAATTGCACTGATGCCATAGAGGCTAAACCACCTAGTGGTGGATCGATTAACTGACACTGCTTTCCATCGGGTTTTTTTTTAATCGTGTTTTTCTACTTAAAGAAAAGTCATAGCAGGAATCCAGGTAGCTTGAGACAAAGTACTTGATTTACTTGGCCTTCTTTTTGCATATTGAAATGGCTTTTATCATTTTTCATGGTAAATCATCTGCTAACACAACTTTAACTTGACGGATCAGCTAAATAAATTTCCCAGAATTTATGCACAAGGCTGCAGAAGTTTGTTGTTACCAGAATCTTGTATATATACTGTAGAGAAGTTGGACGTTTGTGTTTGGCAAATACCTGAAGCATATTTTGTTTGTGTGTGTACCTATAGTTACAGTCTACAGCAGCGAAGTTTTAAGACTTTGGACTTCTACAGGAAACATGAAGATCAAATTACCCCTGCTGGACTGGCTTTCTTTCAAAGCCAGTGGGACAACTCTGTCACTAGTACCTTTCATACATTGTTCAGTAAGTGTAGTATTTATATAAATGACTACATCTTGGGTTCCAAGTAATTGGACTTCTAATCAGGAAGTAGTTGCATTTTCCTGGGTGAATTCATTTAAAAAAGGTCTTGTGTCCGGAACATCATGCCCGGAAACAATCGGCTATCGCTTAGCACATTATCTTAATCTTTGTGGTCTACCATGATACAGGCTAAGCAACTATCCATTAAAGAATTGTAAACAGGTAGGGGCAATTTGTATGATTTACAGTAATGTTGAATTTAATTTGTTTGGTTTGCAAGAATGGTTGAAGGAAACCTGAGCTCAAGTTGCATCATGGCCAAATTTAGTCTGTCTAAGAATCAAAGTCTAAAGTTAAAAAAAAAAAAAATGCCTTTTCCGTCCACAGATATGCGAGAGCCAGTGTTCGAGTATGACCGACCACCAGTCTATCACCCACCCCAGAAAAAATACCCTCACGGTCAGCCGCTGCGATACATGGACCGCTACAGAGGCAGAAAAGAACACACACATGGCATTTACTAAAAAGACATGCTGTGCATTTGTTGTAGAAATTTCTAATAAATCTATGTACATCCAAGAAAATTGTTTAATTCTATAACCCAGGTGTCCGTTTACTAGCCGTGAATCTTTACAATTTGATCTTTGACATAGATGGATGGATAAGGTGTTAAACTTGATGCATTTTAAGAAGACTTTCATGTGGCATAAAATCTACTGACTGTTTTTGAACACTGATTCATGAAAATTTCCACTCAACAATAACAGCAGTTTTAGTGCTTTTTTATGAGGCTTGGATTAAGACCAGTCATCTGATATACAGCCCTGTGAATGACTTACTATAACAACTATTACACATTTAATATTAATCGGTCATTTGAGCTGGAGCTACTGTCTGAGCTGATATTACAGATAATTAATCCACTTCATTGCTCTGCTAGAACATGCAATATTATGTGGCTGGATCACATGACTACTTCACATACTTAGAAAGTAAGCATTGTTATAATGAACGTCTTTCAGAATTTACAATTCAGAACCCATAATAAAACAGAGCCCTTGTTGGCATGTGTGTTTATATACTTAATAATCTAAGGTCTTAGTTTTAACCACTCTTTTGAGTTTGAAAGTTTGGGAAAACCCTAACTTTGGAAAAAAGCTTCAGGTTACATACCAAGTCAGGGCATGCTGCATTCCAAGAATAATTCTAAGGCTTGCAAGTAACACATTAAGAAATATTTTTTTACATTTCCAGCATTTCATAGACTAAACCACTTTTGATAAACACTTAACCACTGAGATACCAAGCTAGCTTACATCAGAAGAAATGAAGTGGACAACGTGGCTCACTTTAATGCCTTGCACTGTTCTATGATTCAAATGTCTGGCCAAGTTTCCATGTGGTTTTTCCCCAAGGATTTGTCCACTCCCACACCTTGATGTCCTGATTTCAGGATAGCACATGCAAAAACACACAGTTACATAATCAGTGCTATGTGCATAACTCATATGATGACACAGCAGATTAGACTAAATTGACAGATTTACTGGAAATTCCATCCCTGGGTAGAGCTGATGAGTGGAAAACCCAGCTTGATGCCTATTTTAAGAGTGCAGAGAAAAGCATGAGCAGTGAGGAACAGGAAGATTTAATGAGTTGAGTCCGAGTTTGTGAGTCTTCAGCGATAAGTTAATCACGTATTCTGAACAAACAGCAGATCTAGCTAATAAAATGAGATGCAAAGAAGTGCAGGATTTGGTGTAAACATATTTTTGTATTAAATATGTGCAGCATAGATTGATGAAAATAATAGTCACACACTACATACATAAAGATTTCTAATGTAGTCCTAGCAGATCTGAGTAACGGAGATATTTTAGGTTGTTTAAACTCATACTGATCAGGTCTGCAGATCATAGCTGATCATAATTTCAGCAGTGACTATGACAGAATTCAGTGTGATCCTTCAAGTGCTGATTCTTTAGTTACTGCTAATTTAGGTGTCCTTTATCCATACATCCAAATTAAAATTTAGGCAATCAAGGCTTCAACGTCTGTACTACATGCAGAACTCCTCTTAGGTTTCACAGTTAACAAAAATAAAACGATTACTTAAGATCAGTGTGTGAGATCATGATTATATCATGACTATATATTCTCTGGGAATCCCATACACAAAGGGTACCGATTCACAGTACAAAGCCAATAACGTTCACATGGGGGATCCAATACCAGCCTGCTGTTCCAGGAAAAGGAAAGGGGTGGGGGTGTCGTTAACAGGACAATGGCGAGCAATGTGGATGAAAAGCAGAACCATTCGATTTTAAATTAAACGGCATGCAGTATTTGGTTTGATATCAAATAGGTGATTGACATCACCAAACGGTTGTACCTGTTCTTCTGGAATGCTTTTCCAGGCTTGTAGCCTAGCTTTTTTCAGTTTATTTTTTCCTTCAGTCTCCTCTTCAGAGGCTGAAATGCTGCTCAGTTGGGTTAAGGTCTGGTGTTGATTCCACCGATGAAGTGCATGATGAAGCTCCTCCTGATTAGATTGGATACATTTCTCTGTAAAACTCTATCACCATCATGATTTGATCATAATCATCAATAATGATTATTGAGAATGTTCCAGCAGCAGCCATGCAAACGTGACACTACATCCACTCTCTGCTTGACTGATGAACTTGTATTGTTTTCGGTTCATGAGCAGATCTTTTTTTTCCCAAACTTTGGCCTTTCCATCACTTTGGTTGAAGTTAATCTTAGATCCAGAACATTTGGACTCATTCATAAATTTAATGGTAATTATATTTAACTATATGTAAGTTGCCCAATCGTATGAGTAACTGAAACGGAAGTGGTTGCATAATCCACAATGTTACTTCAGTATTCAGGGTCATTAATCCCAGCTCCGGCGAAAGCAAACACTAACACACTAACACAGTGCTTAGTGATCCTTTAATTCACTGTTAAGATGGCATTTAGATATGGCTTTTCACACTAGGAGGCCACGCTGACTGCTTGTGCTTTAACTATTTTCTAATGATTTAGAAATTAGAAACTATTTTCTGATTTATTGTTTGTATAGGGTTGGGTTTACTGCCTCAGTGGTTTTTGAACCTGATCCGTGAAAGTTTCATAAACAGTCATGCATTCAAAGCATAACTCGTCTCTTCCGTTCCGCATCCTTACTCAGCAAATATTCAGAGCAGTACATGTCCAGTCAGGAATGTTTCAAACAACTGTTTAATCTAATGTCAATTTTAATCCAATCACTACATACTGTGACGTGGTGGGATTTGATTTTTTTTCCAGTCAGGACTAGGACCAGGCTACGTCCAGCATCTCTTTCACATCTAGTACTTTCTCTCTAGGCTTTCCCAGAACTTCTCCTCTCCGCATCTCCTCCGAGTTGATCTTCTCCCACTCAGAGAATGACACTGATCTCACTCCTGAAAATAATAGACACATTCAGACAATTCAAATAAAGACAAAGGACACCACAGTGCATGAATGCGCCCCAGGACTTTTAATTCAGTTGACCTACTTTACAATAGTTTCTGGAGGTCAAATTATTGGTTTTCGACTTATGT
>JAUCMX010000012.1:19316355-19371355 GCA_033459395.1 Hemibagrus guttatus
ATTTGAGATAATGAAACACAACGTAATGCAATAAGCAGCAGGATTCCAGGTACACAAAGACACACTCCTGGCACAAGGCCACCCTATAGAACTTCATACACCCACACTGACCTCTCTCTTACCTGCTGTATGAGACACTCTGCCCATGTCGTTTGGCACTGTGGAAGTGTGAGGGTCAAAGGGTACAGAGGGATCAATAGGTAGGCTCTTATAACCAATACTGCTGATGAGCAGACCACACTCTAGATCCTGGGTTTGTCCTGTGGGCAGAGCGCGAGCATCCTCCCCTGAACCCTGAGTACAGATACAGGAGAAACAACTCAAACCTTTACTACCACAAGTAGAAGTCATACAAACCTAATAATCATCTTAAATTCTGTTGAATGGCTCTTTCAGTATTTGTGATCTCCAAAAAGTCACATGGGAGCAGAAGGAGTTCTGCTGTGCAGATTAGCATGTGTAATGAATAAACAGTATGATCGATGAACAACTCTTGTGTACTAAAATATGTATAAAGAAAAAGGTGCCCTTATGCAGAAATCCTCACCTCAAGTTTGTTCACAGCTAAACAAATCCCTGCTACTTTTTTCCCATCAGTGTCCGAAAGCACTTTCAAAGGACTGCGCAGAAAACGGAAACCCCACTGTTTATTTGCTTTCTGACCTTCATCCACTTTCACTGCCTTCAGCATTAGCTCAGTCAGTCTCTTCCTAGGCCTGGGAAGATCTACACAAAAAAAAAAACCACACATGAGGGGTTTGTGTGTGCGTGAAAGTGTGTTTGGGGGAAGGACAGGTTGTAGATACAAATCAGTACAGTATATGTAAACAGTTCACAGGAAGAGTATAAAATGGTGTCCAAGTGTCTATTTCATTAATTAAATTCTTCTATTCTGCATTCTTTTCTAATTTGACAACACCGCAATCTCGGTTAAAGTGGTTCGGGACTGGGTTATTCACTGGAAGGTTGTGGTTTCCAAGCCCACTGCCACTATTGGGCCCTTGAGTAAGGCCCTTAACCCTTTGTGCTACAAGGGTGCTGCATCATGACTGACCCTCTGCTCTGACCCCCCACAACTGAAAAAATGTATGTCACTGTTCTGTAATATATATGTGATGAAAATAAAGGCTTCTTCTTCAATTTCTGTTAAAAACCATATTATTAACAACAACAACTTGAGTGAACAGGGGAATCTCAGAAATACTGACATGAATTTTAGAGATTATTAGTATTTAGTTTGCCTCTTGTTTTGCTTTAATGGCAGCATGCACTTGAGCTGTGCAGACTACACAAGTTTGTGCAAAACCTCATGATTCATTTTTTGATCAAATTTACTCAGATTATAGAGCATTGTTCGAACACACGCTTCACTAGAAAGGCAGTGGTGGCTCAGAGGGTAAGATGTTGGGTACTGCTGATTGTCGGGGTTGTAAGCTCAAATCCAACCTGCCACTGCAAGGTCCTTGAGGAAGGCTCATAACCTTCAGCAGCTCAGTTCTATAAAGGAAATAAATGTAAGTGTCTCTGTAGAAGGGTGTCTAAATCTGACCTTTCGTACAAAGTGGTTCAAATGGTCAAGATCGCAATAGAGCTTACATTTAAACAGGGACCTAGAAATATTACAGAATCTTGTATGGTACAGATTATTTCTTTGTTTTTAAATATATTTTAAATATATAAAAATGGAGTAATATCATGTCATTAGCCCTGGGTCCATGGATATGAGAATGTAAACAAGATAAGGGAAATCTGCTGAACAAGCATCAGGATCGCGTCCTGTCTAATCAAAGTGTTTACAAGCATACTGCTATCATGCATTAAACAGATTGCTTGATTAATTCAGGGCAATTTTTATGAGTATTTGTAAACATAGTCCACACGTACGTCGCATTTATGATTGCATAATCACAAATCATAAAAAAAGACTTATTATGCAATCATAAATGCTACATGCATTAATTAGACGAAATGACCACACCCAGAAAATGTTGGTGCTTGGACACTAATAATACCACTCCTTACTCTAGTTATAATAAAATGTCACATCACAATCGTTGTGCGGTTCATAAGCTCCTACATTAAATACAGCTCTGTGTTACGCTTTATTTCCAACCGTTCGTGTCTATTGTTTTTAATCTTTAGACCAGTCTAACTGGATATGTAACTCTGTGTACAACGCAATGCAATCTTGTATTCCGTACTTTTCTAACATTCAATATTCCACAGATTTATGCATGGTTAAAATGTCAGTTTTAACGGATTTGTTTTTTTTGCCAAAAGATCGATTCGAATATGTTCAATCTACTGGAATTTACATTAATCCACAAGGGGTTCGTGCATCTAGTTTCACCTTTCTATTCAGGACCTGAGGCATGCCCGCCTTATGGAAAATTCTACCGCAAGTTTTTTCCATAACACTTTAACTGAAGGTTACAGGCACTGGGCTGTCAAAACAACATGCAGGGAGTAAAACTCTCACAATGCAACATTCCTTATGAAAGCCGTTAAGAATATGTGCAGTGAAAGAGATTCATACAGTAGATGCCTTTTCTTCATTTAATCTCTGTTTAAGTCTGCCCAAAAACCCAAAAAAGGACTGTGTAAATTTAAACCATCTAAAGAAACTCTTTATAAAAAACACACACCTGTTTACAGCTGAGAAAAAAATTTTTTTTCCCCCATTCTTTTTTTCTATTCAAAACATGTCATGTATAAAAATGTAATATATAAAGATCAGTTAATAAGTTTGTATGGGCTAAAAAAAATAGCATTTGCTCCCCTTTCATTTTCCATCTCAATTCAGTGTTATTTGTAACGCTTTTAGTAACAGACATCTTTACTGGAAAAGTCCCTGAGATAATATGAGGAAGAAACTGAAGAAAAAAGGGAACCTTATCTGAGTGGTACCGGATATTGCAAATATAACCTCATTCTCCATCTGTAACTGCAGTCTATATAGTCAAGTGCAACTGTGTAAGCTGGGGCTGTTGAGCAATTTACAAGAATGCACATCATTTCTAAATTCATTTCAGTTTTAACATTGAACATTTTGGCAGAAAGCAAAGATGAAGTCCCAAGAGCAAAATTGAACGGTCCAAAACCCTCTCCATGGTCTCCAAGTGGCACTATTCACAGCAACCACATGCATGAATATATTTTGTAATCTACATACACTATATTGCCAAAACTTTTGGGACATCTGCCTTTACATGCACATGAATGTAATATGGAGTTGTCCCACCCTTTGCAGCTATAACAGCTTCAACTCTTCTGGGAAGGTTTAGGAGTGTGTTTATGGGAATGTTTGACCATTCCTCTAGAAGCGCAGTTGTGAGGTCAGACACTGATGTTGGACGAGAAGGTCTGGCTAGGAGTCTCCGCTCTAATTCATCCCAAAGGTGTTCTGCTCAGGACTCTGTGCAGGCCAGTCAAAGTCCTCAACTCCAAACTCACTCATTCATGTCTTTATGGACCTTGCCTTGTGCACTGGTGTGCAGTCATGTTGGAACAGGAAGGGGTCATCGCCAAACTGTTCCCACAAAGTTGGGAGCATGATATTGTCCAAAATGTCTTGGTATGCTGAAACATTAAGAATTCCTTTCACTGGAACTAAGGGGCCAAGCCCAACCCCTAAAAAACAACACCTGAATTCAGGAGAGGTGTCCCAAAACCTTTGGCAATATAGTGTATGCTAAACAGTACAACCATGTTCATTTTAAATCCATCTGCAGAACATCTTAGGATCATTGTTAAATCTATTATATTCTCGGGTCACGGGGAGCCTGTGCCTATCTCAGGCGTCATTGGGCATCAAGGCAGGATACACCCTGGACGGAGTGCCAACCCATCGCAGGGCACACACACACACACACACACACCGGACAATTTAGAGATGCCAATCAACCTTCAATGCATGTCTTTGGACTGGGGGAGGAAACCAGAGTACCCGGAGGAAACACCCGAGGCACGGGGAGATCATGCAAACTCCACACACACGGCGGAGGCGGGAATCGAACCCCCAACCCTGGAGGTGTGAGGCAAACGTGCTAGCCACCAAGCCACCGTGCCCCCCAAATCTATTATAACAAAGTGAAAAAATATAGTACATTACTACAAAAATTATAAAGGAAGGTTTTTGTTTTTGAAATGCCCGAGTCAAACCAAAACTTAATTCCAACTGAAAATCTGAGGTTTGACCAGAAAATTGTGGTCCATTAACATTTTTCATTTAATTTGTATAACTTGGAGAAAACCTGCATTAAGTAAGGAAAAGAAAATGACAAAATCAAATTGTGTAAAGCTCAGACAAAAATATGTAATTGCTGCAAAAGGCCAAATAATACAAATATCAAATTTTTTTAGCATTAAAATTTTTTGGGGGGCATTTAAATATTTATATGTAAATATATATGTAAAAATATGTAAAGACTTTACTTCAATAAAAAGGAAAAGGAAAAGAAAAGGAATTTAATTCTGAAAGTGCTTAAATTTGATGTGCAATGCAATATGAAAAGCTTTCAACTACTAAAATGATTCCACAAAATCAGAGACTTTTTCAACTTTTGTGTGTGTGTGTGTGTGTGTGGAATAATAGTCTCACAAATCCAAGTCAAAGTCAAAACCATGCCAAGTCAGGGGTAGTCATACAAACTTGACTTTGATTTACGTGTCTGTATCTGGAAAGCTGTGTGGGAAATGTGCAGGCGGTAAGTAGAATCACACAGGTGTCTTTACACATCACTGCATGTACTGTTGACAGTAAACACTAGAGTTTATTGTTTAGAGATCAAATGCTCAGTCATTTTTTGAGAGATATCAGATGTGACTATCTACATTGCTCTGTCAACTGGACCCAGATGCTGGTACTGAAGTGGATAGCGACAGTCTATACAGAGACTTTACCATAAATACACATACACACACACACACGCACACACGCACACACGTATAATAGGCACACAAAACCAGGTCAAACACAAAACCATGTAAGTATAAGTCGTGTAGGTATACACAGATCAGGCATAACATTATGAGCAGTGACAGGTGAAGTGAATAACATTGATCACTGAACATTTTGTCCTCAAAGTTGATGTGTTAGAAGCAGGAAAAATGGGCAAGTGTAAGGATTTGAGCGAGTTTGACAAGGACCAAATTGTGATGGCTAGTTGACTGGATCAGAGCGTCTCCAAAACTGCAGCTCTTGTGGGGTGTTCCTGGTCTGCAGTGGTCAGTATCTATCAAAAGTGGTCCAAAGAAGGAACAGTGGTGGACCGGTGAAAGGGTCATGGGCGGCCAAGGCTCATCATGTTTTCTTTTAAATCACATGGATGGCCGGCTGTCTGAGCATTGCCTACCTGGGGAACACATGAAACCAGGGTGCACAATGGGAAGAAGGCAAGCCATGCTTTGGGCAATGTACTGTTGGGATACCTTGATGAGGCATTGGTGGCTCAGTGGTAGGTTACTCGCCTATCATGCGAAAGGCCCGGGTTCGATTCCAGCCAATGCCTCAACCCCAGCCACTGGATGCAGTGCCGGTCCCAAGCCCGGAAAAATGGGAGGGTTGCGTCAGGAAGGGCATCCGGCGTAAAACATTTGCCAAGTTGTTGTGCGGACCAGTTGGTCCGCTGTGGCGACCCCGAACAGGGAGCAGCTGTTCCCTGTTCGGGGAAAGCAACTTCTACTGTTGGGATACCTTGGGTCTTGCCATCCATGTGGATGTTACTTTGACACGTACCACCTGCCTAAGCATTTTTGCAGACCATGTACACCCTTTCATGGAAACGGTATTCCCTGATGGCTGTGGCCTCTTTCAGCAGGATAATGCGCCATGCCACAAAGCAAAAATGGTTCAGGAATGGGTTGATGAGCACAACAACGGGTTTGAGGTGTTGACTTGGCCTCCAAATTCCCCAGATCTCAATCCAATGAAGCATCTGTGGGATGTGCTGGACAAACGAGTCCATTGAAGCCCCACCTCGCAACTCACAGGACTTAAAGGATCTGTCGCCAGATACCACAGCACACCTTCAGGGATCTAGTGGAGTTCATGCCTCGACGGGTCAGGGCTGTTTTGGCAGCAAAAGGGGGATCAACAGAATATTAGGCAATTGGTCATAATGTTATGTCTGATATTATATATATATATATATATATATATATATATATATATATATATATATATATATATATATATATATATATATATATATATATATAGGCCTCAAACCTTATGTAGACGCCGCACCAATTTTAGTGCAAGTCTACAGGCATGATCCAGAGTCGCTCTAATGCTGAAATAATGTGGAGGATGGATTCTAAACACCACCCTCTGACACAGTGTGTTCACTATGGCTGTGTTTAATGCCCGTACCTTTTAGAGCCTCAGCTATGCCTTCAAAGTCACCTGGGAGCATGTCAGCATTAGTCTCAGGCAGGTTCATCATTTCTCTCACCTCCTGAAGAGGAAAAAAACACAGGTGGAACACATTTAGCCTACACTTATATAACATGGAGTAATGTCTGGGTAAGCTAGAAGGAAGATTTGCACTGTGAAGACATTGCCCATTTCTGACAGATCGTGCCTTCAGGCCAATCTTAACAGTACCCGTTTGTTTAGCTCTTGATGCTTCGAAACCTTCTAAGCTTTCTATTATGGCACATGACTGGTTTCAACAATCTCACTATTTTTGCAGAAGCTTAAGTGACCACAGGGAAAAAAATCAATCGAAAAGACACTAAACACCATTGTATTAGGAAATGAGAAACCAAAAGCAAAAACCCCAAAGAACTTCTTCATCTCACATATATTACAGTGTGTTCAGCAACTAAAATTGTAAGCTTTTTAAAACATAAAAATATAGCCAATCATTTTGCTAACAGATCATAAAAAAGAGGGTTTACTAGTGAGCTTATTAGTATATTAGTATTTTTCTTAGATATAAATGTGAACAAGATGCACTGCCAAAATGAGGAACTGCAAATGCATGAACTGAAACAACAACAAACAACTAAACTGAAAGGACAAGAGAGAAGGAATGAACACTGAGACTGACAAGCAGAAAAAAACTTAATTATACCTTAATTGTACATGCAATTTGCAGTGGTCCCCTTCTTCCCACAATCAGAACCCTGTGAACCTGACTGGCTCTGAGAGACTCCAGGGCCTGTTGGGTAATGTCTGTCTTCTGCCAAAAAAAAAATAAAAAAAAAAAATGTACATGTATTCACTGTGTCAATCTACATTAATTATATGGTATCTCCTGCAGAGAGGAGAAAAACAATTCTTAAATTGCTCAATATTTTTTTCTTGACAGAAGAGTTATCAAGTCTGCCTGAAAAACATGTTCTTGGTCTTTTAACAGGGGAGACTGGGAAGTGTACAGTGTGCTTGTGGTATGTGAAAATGATGCAACTGCATCTGATGTAAAGAGTTCTCGATTTACACAGAGCATGATTAAGGACAGAGTTGGAGTGCAAGTTATAGTATAGCTTCACTTAATTCGTGAATGAAAGATGGCACATGAACATTCATTCATTCATTCCTTGTCTACCGCTTATCCAATCTATCCTCGGATGACACATGAACATATCATACATAAACTAATACCCAACAAAATACCAAACTAATACCCATGTAACACATTACAGTTTCTGTAAATTACTTTTATAAAGTTCTTATTATTTGTGGTGCAGGGGGCATTGGTGGATCAGTGGTAGGTATCATGTGGAAGGCCCGGGTTCGATTCCCAGCCAATGCCTCAACCCCAGCCACTGGATGCAGTGCCGGTCCCAAGCCCGGAAAAATGGGAGGGTTGCGTCAGGAAGGGCATCCGGCATAAAACATTTGCCAAGTTGATGTGCGGACCAGTTGGTCCGCTGTGGCGACCCCGAACAGGGAGCAGCCGAAAGCAACTTCTATTATTTGTGGTGCAGAAAGACCTTTAGAAAGTCCAGAGGAGACAAGAGGATTCTGGCCACATCCAGTGCCACATTGCCTTGGCCCAAAACCACAGCAGTCTCGCAGCTTAGATCAGGATGCAGCTGAAGGGGAAACACAGAAAGACTAAATAAAAACACATGTATCTCCATCTGGACTCCATCTGAAGATAAACTCCATTTCTCTCCGTCACAGTCATATGGAACACCCGGCTCTAGCACACATGTTCAGGATATTAAGGTTAAATGTTGCATGTTATCTTTCTTTCTAGATTTCATGACAAATCAAGTTCTGCTTTCATCAAGGTTTCAACAGTGCTGCTTACTTAAAAAACAGAAATGCACAGGACACAGATTTCAGACATTATAACATATTTCAGTTGTAAAAATCCAGCCTGGTAAAAAGTTAACAACCCCCTTGTCCCCACCAACCATCTAACACATCCAAACACCCACCCACCAACACACATGGTCCGCCTACACTGCCCACCACAAACTGGAAGATGAGAAGCATCAGTGAAAGGAAGCCAGTTACATGGTAAGACAGGAAACAAATGTTTATTCCAGCTCAAACAATGCCCACAAACACACACTGACCCTGAGTCACAAGAAGAGAAGCAATCATTCATTCATTCATTGTCTACCGCTTATCCGAACTATTCTCAGGTCACGGGGAGCCTGTGCCTATCTCAGGCGTCATTGGGCATCAAGGCAGGATACACCCTGGACGGAGTGCCAACCCATCGCAGGGCACACACACACTCTCATTCACTCACGCAATCACACACTACGGACAATTTAGAGATGCCAATCAACCTACAATGCATGTCTTTGGACTGGGGGAGGAAACCGGAGCACCCGGAGGAAACCCCCGAGGCACGGGGAGAACATGCAAACTCCACACACACATGGCGGAGGTGGGAATTGAACCCCCAACCCTGGTGCTAACACAAAACGTGCTAACCACTAAGCCACCGTGCCCCCCCAGAAGCAATCATTGATTTTTTTTTATTTTAAAAGTATAAATTAAAGTGACCATTAACCAGTAATGAACAGTGAACTGTGGATAACACAGAGGCGCATGTTTTTAAAACACGTACGCTGTTAATAAAACATCTTATTTTCTGTCACTATCAAAAATCTGATTAAAAAAAGGGAAATAGGAAACTGGGAAAAATTTAAATATTCTATCATACATCTTCAGTGATCTCTTAATCCTGGTCAAGATTGCAGTGGATCTGGAATCTTTCCCACACTGCATATAAGTGAAAATACACCTGAATGGGATTCACAAGGATCATGCATACACACATTCATAGCTTGGGCAATTTAGCAAAGACAATACACCTACTGGTATGTGTGAGAGGAAAAAAAAACCTAAACTATACCAAGAGCTTAGTAGGAACCTTGGTGTACATAGGGAAATCATGTGAACCTCCAAACAGACAGCAACTCAAGCTCAGAATTGAACCATGACCCTGGAGCTGTGACACAGCAAGGCTATTCACTGCTGCACCACTAAATAAAGGTTAATTTATTAAAGGAGATTTTGGAATAAAAACAAAATATATTTCATTGGATGTAGTGGTTTTCTAAACAGCAGCATAGTTACTATGCTGCATAGATAGTTGCTGTAATTAAGCATGAATGAAAGATGAAAACAAAGTTAAATATTACCTCTTTATTGCTGGGGAGCCCGTTATACCATCCCACAAAATCTCTGGCTGAGAGCACACCAGCTAGATTTTCCCCAGGCACTCCCATTAAGCGATTTCCATCTGCACCATAACTCTGGCCAAAGTAAAATACAATAAAGCGATCAGGTTTGAATGCAGAAATGAATGCGGTAAGAGGGTATAATAAATAAAACAGTGAAGGAAACCTCACAAGCACAACAGCATGATAGGCTTTCTTTAGCTCCTCCACACTGACATCCGTACCTATGTTGACATTGCCAAAGAAAGAGCAGCGTTCGTGCTGAGCCGTCTGTGTGAACGTGTTTATTACGTTCTAACAATAATAAACAAAAAAAAGGAATTATTAACAGTACATATATGCAATTATTCATGAATACTTGCATTGCTATCAATCATATCATGATATGATTGTTTCTAAAGAGAAAAAAAAAGATATCACTCATTACATCACTCAATAAATGAACTGTTCTACAAAGAAAGTGGGACTAATCATTTTTTGGGGGATGGAAATGAATCATAATTGTGTTTAATCATCACCGTTGGATCTTTACCCCATCAACTTACTTGAGTTGTGCTCAAATGTTTGCATACATTGGGAGAATTTGCAAGATGTGTACCATTTTTTCAAAGAAAACATGAGTGAAAAGGCAAAACAGAATGGCACAATCATCCAACGAAACATGACAAAGAAAATGAGGAAATAATCCCTGTTCACAAGTTTGCATACTTTTAGGTCTTAATATCGTGTATTCCCCCGTTTAGCATTTGAGATCATAGTTTGAGATCTCCCCAAAGTGGCTCAATGATTTTGAGGTCAGTAGAATGTGATGGCCACTCCAGAACCTTCACCTGTTTTTGCTGTAGCCATTGCGCATGTATGATGAATGACTAAAGCATTGATATTGCAATCATATATTATTTAGTCCATAACTTTTCCTTAAATAAGTTTTTTTTATAGTGACAGTCTGCTGGTGATGCAGTTGTGATGGTATTAGATACAGATGCAGAAACAAATGTCTGAACATTATAGGCTAGATATAATTGTGAAAACAAGCATCATTTATCATGTATCAAATGTCTGTGACATTGATAGGGTCTGAACTGCAGTAAAACATGCAACACTCCAGGTGTCCAAATTACACCCACGCAGTATTAATAACATTCCAGTCAAAAAACCAGTGCTGCAGGTACATGCCTGTACTGAGCAGCCAACACTCAACCAACAACTGAGACCTGTTGCTGTATCTGCATGTAATGTAGGAACAATTCACATGACAACAATGACAACTCTTGTATGATTATTGTGCTAATTCATTTACTTCTTTTCTATCAAAAACAAGAATGAAAACTCACCTTAACCTCAGGGTGATCGGGAGCCACCCCAAACCGAACCAGACCAAAGGGGACAGGGAGACGCTCGTAGATATCTACAACCATGTCACTCCTGGCCTGAAACAGAGCATGTACACTTCTATAAATATTTCACAAATGGATTGATTACTGTGTATTGAACAGGGATAGATATGGTCCTATGCTTTGGTTTGATCCAGCATCAATGATGAAGTCAATGTCAAGTCAATTTTATTTGTATAGTGTTTTTAAGAATGGAGGGGCATTGGTGGCTCAGTTGTAGGTTTCTCGCCTATCATGCGGAAGGCCTGGGTTCGATTCCCAGCCAATGCCTCAACCCCATCCACTGGACGCAGTGCCGGTCCCAAGCCCGGAAAAATGTTAGGGTTGCGTCAGGAAGAGCATCCGGCGTAAAACATTTGCCAAGTTGTTGTGCAGACCAGTTGGTCGCTGTGGCGACCCCGAACAGGGAGCAGCCGAAAGCAACTTCTTCAGTGTTTTTAAGAATGGACTTATCACTTATCTTTGTCTCAAAGGAATATAAAAATTCTGAAATAATATGAAAAAAATAAAGTTTAAAATGGAAATTTATATATGAATGACTGAGTGAAGAAAAGGTCAAAGTTATTGTACTCTTCTTTGATGTGGCAAAGTAATAACAATAATCAAATCATGCTGGATCTCCAAGTTTTAAAGATCTAATGCAAGTGTCAGGTAAACTTTTCTCCTCTTATTCTGAGAGCAGGTTTTTCACCATTTCTTTGCCCTTACAACACCAGCCTGTTGTAACTGTTCTCTTCTGAAATACTACGTGCATGAAGCTTGTTGAAAATGTTCTGAAAATTTACTCAGTTTCATAAATCAAAGCCAATCAACTTCAATCATTAAACCAAATCTAATTTACTTCGTCTTAAAATCTTTAAACTAAAGTAAAAGTTAATGGTTAATCTGTAAAGTTACTCAGTTAAGCTAAATCAAATCTAAGACTGGTTTAATCCATAATCCAGAGATGATGTTTTCTTTAATCTTTTCGTATGTTTGATTACATATTAATCGCACTTATCTTAATCTAGGCCTAAGAAGTATAATCAGCAGTTAGCAGCTAAAAAGGCAAAATTAATCCCATAGTAGGGTAGTGTAGAATAGCATATAAGAGAACATAAATTACAGTAGATTCACTACAGAGGAAAAACACACAGAGAGGCCTCAGGCCCATGAAGCAGTGTCCGCATAAGGGAAAAAAGCTGAACATCAGCAAGGCCGATGTGCACTTTCTCAAAACGTACAAAATGTACGGCAACCCTGAGAATAGGAAAGGGAAATGTCATAACAACCCTCAGATAAGACAACAACAAGATATGAAATGCCTGATGAAGCAAAACAACTGAATGAGAAATTAGAGTAAATTATTAAATAGAAATTATTAAGAGTAGAAATTCTCATATACGAGTATGTAAATAGGGAAATAGGGAAATTGACTTATCCAGGTAAGAGGTAAGGTGGAGATGACCTATAAGATTTCCATGGGGAGGGAAAAACACTTGATAGAATTGGGGAGAAAAATGTTAGGGCTCCAAGTAAATGCCAGGTACAAAGCACCCCACAAAGTCAACACTCAAGTATACTGATGTATGGGATCCTAAAGTATTACCTAAAATAAAGTATTATTCCAGTAGTACCATTTCTGCAAATACTGTAACAGGTTACATTAAAATCAAACTGTATAAGACAGGCCTAGGCCTGACTTAGAGGCCCAGCACTTGGTATCCTTGAGGCCAACAGGTGGTATCTTCAAGGCCACCAGTTATGGAGAATTGAAGGAGGGGTTGATTTTTTGGGGGTATATTCAGCAGAAAAATTGTCTATAGTCAAAACAATCGCTGACAAACAAATACTAGGAGGGGTAGAGATGTCTATATATAGGTGTACATTTGTATTCTCATCCAAGCCTGGAGTATTTTTCATTATGTTCTTTTTTATATTCTTATATTTTCTTTCTTATAAATTGGCAAAGTATTTGGTAAATATAGGTACTTGGATAAGACTTCAGAACCACCCTGTAGAATGTCGACTCAGAGGGGACTCTGTTCCGACAAGCTTCTTCTTCTGTTGCCTGTCCTCTGTAATCTCCCTATTATAACATTAATTGCAGATTATATCCCTCATCTTCTGTGACGATATCGTGAGTATGTAGCCGTTTTATACTGGGAAAGCTCCAGAGTTAGTTAAAGGCCACACCTGGCCAGACAGCATCATGAAATTCAAGGGTTTAGAAAAAAAAAGGATGTAACACTCATAATTCTGTAGAGCAAACATTCAGACCTGCATAACACGAGGGATTTTTGGAAAACCACTGAGCAGTTACTGGGTGGTTTATAAGGAGGATTTATAATGTTTGCACACGGAGAGTGCTTCTTGGTTTCATTTGCCGTTCAAATACATTTTGAAGGTTTTACTTCCCAGTCTAGTTTTTTTTTTCCCTCATTTCTTGCTACAGACTGAAATTATGTCCACTACCACTTACTGGAAATGAAAAGATATTTTAATATGTGCTTGCATCTCTTCTTTCACATTATTCTATTGAATGAAATCATCTCCTCCTGTGCCGAATCAGCAAAGCTTCATTCACCGGGGAAGATTTCGTATAATTAAAGCTTATTTAAGGATTATTTGTGGGTTTCTGCATATAAAATTATGCAGAAACCCAAAACAAATGCATAGAATAAAGAATAGAGATGGATTGTAAAACCTCTACACATGGGTACAGCTGGCTGTTTGAGGAACAGCTTGGAGTTTAGGTGTGTCCATGCCAGCTCCACTACATGCTTAAGCTTTATAAGCTCCTTCTCAGCACCTCATAACAAATTTGTTGACATGGATCTATACAGAAGCCTTTCCTGAGACAGAGTCTCATACCAGTGGGAATCACTGAACCTCAGCAGGGTTTGCGGAAGTTTGTGACAGACAGCAGAGCAGACCAAGAGAAAAAAAAATCCAAAAGCAAGTGTAAGGCAGCTTTGTTCCTGACCTTCATATCATTTCAATACAGCTTATTAATGTATAATGAATTCCTGCATCCTCAAATAAAAAACACTGCCCTGTATTATAGTTCCTTCTTTTCTTTTTCAAACAGGAACTGAGCTGAAAAGCCAAAAATGTCGTTGTTCATGGAAAAAGGGCAACAATCCAATATCATCAGCATTGTTCATCTGTATTGCAGTTTCATTTTCTTTTTACACAATAACCTACCTCCAGGAAAACTTGGGTTTTTCTTAATAATCTCCTATCGCCACTCTCTCACCCGTGGGAATACTCTCCATCACCTCATCTAATTCACTCCAGAATCTCTCTTTCTCCTCTAACTCACAACCTACCTGTGGGGCATAACCACTAACAACATTCAACATCACCCCTTCAATCTCTAACTTCAGACTCATCACCCTGTCTGACACTCTCTTCACCTCCAGAACATTCCTCACAAACTCCTCCTTCAGGACCACACCTACCCCATTTCTCTTACTATCCACACCATAATAAAACAGCTTGAATCCTGCTCCTATACTACGAGCCTTGCTACCCTTCCACCTGGTCTCCTGTACACACAGTATATCCACCTTCCTTCTCTCCATCATATCAGCCAGCTCTCTACATTTCCCTGTCATAGTACCAACATTCAGAGTTCCTATTCTCAGTCCTACACTCTTACCTTTCCTCTCCTCCCTCCTCTACTTCTTCGACCAACAGTAGCCCAATTTCCACCGGCGCCCTGTAGGTCAACGGCGCCGATGGCGGTCGTTGTTAACCCAGGCCTCGACCGATCCGGTATGAAATTCAGAGTACTGACGATTCGCATGGTTAAATTTGGCAATGTTTTACGCCGGATGCCCTTCCTGACGCAACCCTCTCTATTTATCCGGGCTTGGGACCAGCATAGAGGTCACTGGACTGTGACCCCCATGGCAGACATATATATGTATAATAGCCAAGTTGGGGGCATGTATACTCAAGTTGAATACTAACTTAAAACAAAACAACTCAACTTGTTGCAGGTCTTTTTTTGTCAGTGTATTATGTTAAACTATGGACCTACACATAGACCATGGTAAATCCAGATTTATCTCATTAGAGCGGTTGAATACACCATTCTCTAGCTTTGGAATGTTGACTGGAAATTATCCAGTCAGCTGTGCTGTCATGAATCCTCCAGTAGAACAGCAGTCTGCGTCAGTTGCTTCATGATCTCCAAATCCACTGAATCCAGGATATCTAAGATGTTTCTTTCCATCCAACCTTTTATTTTCTATAAAGACAACTTTACACAAAAAACCAAAGCCTTCTTGTATTTTGAATCTTTAAGTCATTCTGCTAGCACCGCTCGACTGGTCCCACTATCTCTCAGGTTAGAAGGCTGGTATTCGTGAAGACTGGCACTGAGGTGGTGGAATAATATTTCCCTAGTTGTCCGAACAGCTGAGTGACTGGCTGTCTTTAAACGACGAGTGAAGTGGTTGCTTAGTGTTTGAGGTGTTGGAAGATTATGAGTTTGAATCCCAGGTCCACCAAGCTGTTAACAAGTGTTCATGTATTAATTGATAGAGACTTCAAAGCACTTTTGTATGTCACTTTGGATAAGGGTGTCAGCCAAATACCAGAAATGTATTCGAAAATTGCAGTTACATTTACATCAAGCAGAAAAAAAAACACACAAACTTTAGTCAAATCCAAATGGTTAAACCAAATCCATTCACATGGGCTTTAAGTCATGAATCTACAAAACACAACTCACAAAACTGATCTGAATCGAAGAGATCAAAAATAATTTACAAATTTAAAAACCGTGCAATTGCATAAGCAGTCAAGCTTGCGGAGTAACCGGTCCGGAGTAACTGGTCCAACTGGGTACAATTAAAGTGTTACGTGTCTCCATAAGTACATCCGTTTCCGGGAAAACTTCAGAGGTGTGTTAAACCTAAACAAAAAGCATCATGAAAACAAGAAGCTGTGCTTTTGCTGGTCAGGAAAATCAGGCTTTGGTTAATTCAAATGCCTTTACTTTGTGTAGACATACTGTAGGTTATTTAATCCCAAAGTCCCAAAGAAATCACTCCAAAATGCACTCGTTGTCCAGGGTCAGATATGTGCTGATGGAATGAAAGCCATTCAATGAAAAATTCATTTTTATTTTTGTACCCTGTAATATAATGGAATAAGCTTCCTGTTCTTAAAAAAACATTTCCCCCTTAATTTCTTCCTGCTGTGAAAAGATTCTGCTGTAGATTACAGGCTATGGCAAGCTTTGCTTTCTGTCCATAATACTTTCTGTATACAGATTACTTTTGGACAATCCTGCATAGTCAGATAATGTACTGTAATCCCCTACCTTTTTTTCTTTTTTTTTTTACAACAGTCACTAAGCAGCATTGTTAACATTGTTATTCTTGTAAACAGGTCAGTGAAACTATTCTGCTCTACTTTGTTCCTGGTAACATCACAGGATGTTCTAAAGTCATTTTCTCTTTGCATCATATTTTTTCACGGTCACTTGAAACAAATTATGTAACTTGTCTGTCTAAATATTCTGACATTTGAGTGAATTCAGTCCGAAATCAGAATTAAAGCAAAAGATGTCTGTCTAATTGGTAATAAAAATGTACATTGGTTTTGTAAATGTCTTTGATAAAATGTAAGTAAGTGTCTTTTTGTCTGATATATCTAGCTATGAAGTACACATTATTACAAATGGTAAAGATGGTAACAAATAAACCAGGAGAAATCCATACTAATAGAAAATGTTCCTAATACAGTGTGGTTGCTGTTGTTCTATAGCAGGCGTATACCATTTATAAAAGGTTATAAGCAGAACTTAAAAGGAAAGTGCTAAAGCTTGAACAAGACTGGGTGATAACCTGTCTCTATTCAACCAAATTTAGATGTCTGTAAAGTCAACCTGAAACCAAAACCTTCTTTTATCTTTACAGGTTTTGTCACTTGTCTTATTGAGATTTTCCATCATGAACTCTAGGTAACCTTTCCATCAGGATGACTTTTGGCTTTTAAACAAAACAAATACTAATCAGTTAGATCAAGTCATTTTTCACAAAATAAATGTGTTATGTTTTTGACATCGTCTTCTATTTCATGCAGCTCTGCCACCAAAACTGTCCAAACTGAAAAGAATGACTGTGTTTCAGCAGTTAACAAGTAACAAGTCGCTTTTTTACAGTTTTTACCCACAGCCTTTTATAAATACAAAAGCATATTTAATTACTTCTTCTGGCTGCCGTCCAGATGACCTGGATATTTAGCACGGGTTTTACACTGGATGCATTTTTGGACACAACCCAGCTTCTGTACTGGCACTGAGAGTGTACTGGCTTATGCAACCCCTAATGCCTCCTTGCCTGGAATTCAAAGTCAGCCCATGATAGAGCGGGCACAGTTTAGAATCAGGTTTATTGGTCATATGTTTTTACACTGTCAAGGAATTTGGTACCGGTTGTTGGTGAGCCTAAAAAATGAGCAGCAAAATAAATACACTATACATTTAATTTACAAACAATGCTAACGAAAAAAAAAAATCTTAAAAAAGCCACAATATACAGATTATGAGGCAGGCTATAAATGTACATTATATTGCCAAAGGTTTTGGGACACCCCTCCAAATCATTGAATTCAGGTGTTGTTTTTCAGGGGTTGGGCTTGGTCCCTTAGTTCCAGTGAAAGGAACACTTAATGCTTCAGCATACCAAGACATTTTGGACAATTTCATGCTCCCAACTTTGTGGGAACAGTTTGGGGATGACCCCTTCCTGTTCCAACAGGACTGCGCACCAGTGCACAAGGCAAGGTCCATAAAGACATAGATGAGCGAGTTTGATGTTTGGTTTGAACTCACAAATGCGCTTCTAGAGGAATGGTCAAACATTCCCATAAACACACTCCTAAACCTTGTGGAAAGCCTTCCCAGAAGAGTTGAAGCTGTTAAAGCTGCAATGTGCAGGTCAACCCCATATTACATTCATGTGCATGTAAAGGCAGACATCCCAAAACTTCTGAGAATATAGTGTATAGAAAGTGAGCTAGTGCATAGTAGTGCAATAATAGTCTGTGTAAGATATGGGGATGAAGTGGTGAGTGACTGTTCTTACAGTACAGTATATGTAGATGTAAAGTGAAGTATAACAGGTTTGTATGGAGCATGCTGGTCTGCTGTTTGAGGGTGATTGCCTAAGGAAAGAAACTGTTCCTAGTTTTAGTGTATAAATGTTCTGTAGGTGCTTGCCAGACAGAAGTAGCTGAAAAAAACTGTTTTGTTTCCTAGTTCCTGTGGAGTACAAGTCGCGGAGAGTGGCCAGGGGAATTCTGATGCTGTTTTTACTGTTTGCTGCAGTCTGTACCTGTCCTGTTTTGTTGCTGCACCAAATCAGATGGTGATAGATGTTCACAGGACAGATTCAAGGACTGCAGTGTAGAACTGCACCAACAGGCAAATGTGGCAGACCACCCTTCCTCAATTGTCACAAAGTATTTTCTCTGCTGGGCCTTTTTGAGGATGATTAGGTTGGACTCCTACTTCAGGTCCTGGAAAAGTGACCTTGAGTGTGTTCAGTTCCAGATCACTATGACTCATCACCATCTTGGAAATTCAGGAGTTAAACAGATGTGTTCTCAGAGGTGCAGTCATTAGTATAGGGAAAATAGTGGGGAGAGGTTACATACCAAGAGAGTGCCACTGCTGACTGTCTGTGAACTGGAGGTAACTCTGCCCAGCCTCACCTGCAGTTTCCTGTCTGTCAGGAAGCTAGTGAGCCACTGACAGATGGCAGGGGGTAACATTAGCTGTCGGTCTTTAGAGGCGAGTATTTCCGGAAGTATTGAGTTAAAAACCGAACTGAAATCAACAAACAAAACCTATGCATATGTCCCTGGACAGTCAAGGTGCTTCAGGATGTAGTGCAGCCCCATGTTGACCACATCATCCATTGACCGGTTTGCTCAGAAAGCATACTACAGGTGATCCAGTAACTGTCCTGTGATAATTCTCAGGTGGGCCGATGCCAGCTGTCAAAGGACTTTGACATGTCAGGGCGACATTTAGTCATATGATGGAGGGTTTCTGGGGGACTGGAATCCTTAAACCAGGATCCTAGACATTTAACCACAAGGACACTAGAGGACTCCTTCGTAGGTAGTGCAAATAGTCATTTTAAAGAAATTATAAACCTCACCAGCCTTTCATGTCTCATTCTGGAGCTGTGTATATAAAATTCTGATGCCTTATCCTGCATGTAAAAAGGGTCTTTTTGAATTTAAATCATGTTTTAATTAAATTCCATAAGAAATATGGACCTTGATCGAGGTCTGGGTTTTGATGTTTCTGCCAAAAAAAACAAAACAAAACAAAACATACAGTACTTATCCTTTTATCTTTGATGGGTAAATGAGATTCCAAATGCATCCTCTCTCTCACGCACACAAACAAGCACAAAGACAGGTTGAGAAATCTTAAAGGCACTGCGAACTATACTTAGGCTTAGGATTAATCAATCATTTTAACATTATGGATTGCAACATGTTTAAAACCTTGATACACACATTCACACTCTCATGTCAAACATCACAGTCATTAACAGGAGGATGAAAGACAACCATCCCAAGGTAATTGCAGGTTCTTTATACTGGGTCTGGGGCTTTGAGAGATATTGTTATTGTAAGTGGAATCTAACCTTGAGGAGATGTTGTGCTGTGTAAAAGCCTGCAGGACCTCCTCCCACGATGCACACCTTTGGACTCAAGGCACTTGCGGAGAATAGCCTCCGTGCTGAAAAGAAAACAAAGCACATGACAATGATGATGCTAATAATAATAATAATAATAATAATAATAAATTCATTGCCCAAACTGTCATGTCATAATAACAAAAATAACGAAACAAACATGCAGATGAATTAAAAGTTGAACGTTTCATTGTAACAAACACGAACAGATCCGTCGCCCATAACGATCCGTGTTCAACAATCTCCCAGATTTAAAGGTTCCTAGTGTTAAGGTTTCACTGTGGTCTGGCCTTGAATTAATGCCCAAGGCTGAAAATATGTCAAAACAAGGACACAAGAAGACATCGTTTTCTTATCTCAGGTCACAGTGCTCAGATGTGAATGCAGATGTTCTCTATCTGTGATATGATTACATTACGTCC
Organism: Hemibagrus guttatus; assembly: GCA_033459395.1. NCBI lineage: Eukaryota > Metazoa > Chordata > Actinopteri > Siluriformes > Bagridae > Hemibagrus > Hemibagrus guttatus. The sequence continues at coordinate 19,336,540 of JAUCMX010000012.1, forward strand.
TTTGTAGAAGGTATTCAGATGAGGGTCTAAGTGATAGATAGCATCTTTTACCAACAGTCCATTTTTAAGCTCATATTTTACATTCTCATGCACAACACTACTACAATACAATGTGCAAATGCAAAGACTGTATATTTTCTCTTTAGGTTATTTTGTTTATAGTTAGACTTAATGGGAAAATGTACACTATTTTCACAGGGGTTGAAATACTATTTGAGCAAGCAAGCCCAAATGAAAATTATGGATTTTCTGTGATTCCAAGTTTTGAGCACTTAAAAATAAATAAATAAATAAATAAATAAATAAATAAATAAATAAATAAATAAAACAGATTTATAATTTAGGACTTAGGCTAAATGTTTTGTTATATGATATGCTTTCTCTTGAATCCCTTGATGTAGGGTTAGTGTAGTGGAGGTAGATGGACAGAGATGTTTGTCCTTTGGAGCTTGGATAACAGCTTTACGTAATCCATGAGTAACAAAGGGGACCTCTAAAATTGAATATTATCATCTGAGAAACATCAAGGCATATACTAGTCATACATTATGCCGAGAAACTTGTCCATGCCTTTATAAAGCTTTGATTAGATTACTGTTACATGTTACTGGTTGTTCTGCTGCCTTGTTAAATAAAACTTTAGCAAATTCATAATAAAGCAATAGTAGCATTATTATTATTATTATTATTATTATTATTATTATTATTATTATACACTGAAGACATTCTGGTTTGAGATTACTAAAAGATTAATATGAGTTGTTAGATCAGAATTTCATCTGTCATGTCCTGATAGTTACATCTAGATGTGCTAAACACCTTTTGGTTGAACCCACCCATTTTTTAATTTTCAGAAATATTGGAACATGGGGATGATAATAATAATAATAAATTAATTTAAAAAATTGGTGGATTTTTATAAAATTTGGCACAATCTATCCATCTCTGTAGCACCACCAAAAAGACAAACTTCAAGGTACATTTTTGCCTATAACTTTTAAACCGTCTGCCCTAGAGTCGTGATCTTTTCCTGAATCCTTGAATCCGTGTTGATTCGAGTGCACTCATTGGCTTTAATTTCCGCCATTTAAATTTTTTTTCAAAAATCTCCTTTTTGAACTAATCCAAGCTCACAGATCCCATCACCACCAAATACAGTATGCGGCAGATGACAGTGGCCACATTGTTGTAGATAACACAGAGGGTTCTGTCAAAAATTATTTGAAGAATTTTGCTGAAATAATATGGCCACTGTTGTCCAATGACAAAGATGCCAAGACAGAAAGTGTGTCACATTTCAGCAATGCTTGGTTGGAGTTATGTTAAATTTTGTGTACTTTATTACTAGGAGAAATATTGGGTACCCACCAAGTTTCATGAAATTTGGCCACACAAGGGTACTATGCCAGAATCATCTTCTTCGTTCGGCTTTTCCCTTCAGGGGTCGCCACAGCAAATCATCTCTCTCCACCTATCCCTATCTTCTGCATCCTCAACACTTGCACCCACTAGCTTCATATCCTCATTAATTACATCCATATACCTCCTCTTTGGCCTTCCTCTTTGCCTCCTGCCTGGCAGCTCCATGTCCAACATTCTCCTACCAATATACTCACTCTCCCTCCTCTGAACATGTCCAAACCATCTTAATCTGGCCTCCCTAACTTTGTCCCCCAAATGTCCAACATGAGCTGTCCCTCTGATGTACTCGTTCCTAATCCTGTCCAATCTTGTCATTCCCAAAGAGAACCTCAACATCTTCAGCTCCGCTACCTCTAGCTCTGACTCCTGTCTCTTCCTCAGTGACACTGTCTCTAAACCATACAGCATGGCCGCTCTCACCACTGTCCTGTACACCTTCCCCTTGATTCTCGCTGATATTTTCCTATCACAAAGGTACTATGCCAGAATAACTGAGAATATTAAATATATTTTAAAATATTCAAAAATTATTTAAATGCTATAACTAAATTTAAAGCAGATATTTCAACCACATTTCTTGTTGGACTGATGTCAAACATGGTACACTTTGTTAGTAATAACAATCATGGTTATGCACCATGTTTCAAGAAATTTGGTTACTTGGGGGTGTTATACCATTAAAAAAAACTTTCACATCCCTCTCTAGGATCAAAGCAGATATTTTAACTAAATTTCTTATTAATCAAAGTTAAGGATCCTCTATGGGAACTTATGAAATCACATCAGCCATTTTGTGTTTCCATTTTCCTAAAATCACATTTACCCATCTCCTCCTAGAGTTATGGCAAAGTGAGGTGTTGGAAATGACTGTATTTAGTACTTGTTATTGAAGATGCAGATTGAACAATATGGCCACAGTGTATTCGTCCTTTGAAAAAGGGGAGTGGCCATATCTCTGCAATGCTTTTGTTCATTGGCATAAAAGTCAGTGCACATGCTTATCATGAGGCCTGGGTCTTACAAACCTAGTTTTGGCCACTTTGGGTTGTTATACTGAAAACTTAAGCACCCCTTTGTCCATGTACTTAGTTGTCTACTTGGTGTCCTGAGGTGCTTGGGCCCCTTCATTGCTGCTTGCAGCTCAATTTGCTATTTGTGTTACTTCGTGCATATTATTTTAAAATGTACACAATTTGTAAAACATTATAGCAACTTTTAAAAGTTTGGCATTCTGTTGTGTGTGTGTGTGTGTGTGTGTGTGTGTGTGTGTGTGTGTGTGAAAATCAGTATCTGTACTTTGAACCCTTGCATGCCCATGTCCTAAACCCAATGAACTGTATCAATGAAATGTGCAAAAGCTGCAACCAAAACAAAACAATAAATCAAATATTAAAGCAAAATAAAGACGCGATAACTAATACTGGATTTTTAATACTGTTGTACACAAAACAAACCTTTAAAATGAATAATTTGTTGAATTGCAAAGCTGTCAAGTGGGATTAAAATTTCCTGAAAACTTACCTGATGATGAACGAGCAGAGGGACATCTTGATGCTTGTAGGAGACTGTGCATGAAGATAAAGGATCTCTTTATGTTTCTCATGTTTACACAAAAAGTCGACTTGAGGACTGAATGAATGAGCTGCTCTGTGAGTAGCAGGATAATAAACTGCTTATGGACCCCTTTAAAAAAAAAGCCACTAAAATCCTTTCAAGATTATCAGGATTGCGCCTGTAACCGGTTCTCTTGCTACATTATTCACTTTGACATATTTCTCTAAACTGGACTTTGCTCGATTAGTCAGAGTAAAAGATCAAAATAATCGCTCGGCGCTATATTTAGCCATTTCAAGGCTAAAGACACTCATGCAGATTGCCCAAACTGTCATGTCATAATAACAAAAATAACGAAACAAACATGAAAATGAATTAAAAGTTGAACATTTCATTGCAAAAAACATAAAACACGAACAGATCCGTCGCTCAAAACGATCCGTGTTCAACAATCTCCCAGATTTAAAGGTTCCTAGTGTTAAGGTTTCACTGTGGTCTGGCCTTGAATTAATGCCCAAGGCTGAAAATATGTCAAAACAAGGACACAAGAAGACATCGTTTTCTTATCTCAGGCCACAGTGCTCGTATGTGAATGCAGATGTTCTCTATCTATCTGTCTCTATCTGTGATACGATCACATTACGTCCTTTGTAGAAGGTATTCAGATGAGGGTCTAAGTGATAGATAGCATCTTTTACCAACAGTCCATTTTTAAGCTCATATTTCACATGAATTCTCATGCACAACACTACTACAATACAATGTGCAAATGCAAAGACTGTATATTTTCCCTTTAGGTTATTTTGTTTATTAGTTAGACATGATAGGAAAATGTACACTATTTTCACAGGGGTTGAATACTATTTGAGCAAGCAAGCCCAAATGAAAATTATGGATTTTCTGTGACTCCAGGTTTTGAGCAAAAAAAAAAAAGAAAAAGAAAGAAAAAAAAACAGATTTATAATTTAGGACTTAGGATAAATGTTTCACTATATGATATGTTTGCTTTGTCTTGGATCCCTTGATGAACTAGTGGAGGTAGATGGACAGAGATGTTTGTCCTTCAGAGCTTGGATTACACCTTTACGTAATCCATGAGTAACAAAGGGGACCTCTAAAATTGAATATTATCATCTGAGAATGAGCCATACATTATGCCAAGAAACTTGTCCATGCCTTTATAAAGCTTTGATAAGATTACTTATAAGATTACTTACTTAAGATTACTTAAATAAAACTTTAGCAAAGTCATAATAAAGCAATAATAGCATTATTATTATTATTATTATTATTATTATTATTATTATTATTATTATTATTATTATTATTATTATTATGATTATGATTATGATTATTATTATGGGGGACACGGTGGCTTAGTGGTTAGCACGTTTGCTGCTGTGGTCACACCTCCAGCGTTGGGGGTTCGATTCCCGCCTCTGCCGTGTGTGTGGAGTTTGCATGTTCTCCCTGTGCCTCGGGGGTTTCCTCCCCCAGTCCAAAGACATGCATTGTAGGTTGATTGGCATCTCTAAATTGTCCGTAGTGTGTGATTGCGTGAGTGAATGAGAGTGTGTGTGTGTGCCCTGCGATGGGTTGGCACTCCATCCAGGGTGTATACTGCCTTGATGCCCAATGACGCCTGAGATAGGCACAGGCTCCCCGTGACCCGAGTGTAGTTCAGATAAGCGGCAGACAATGAATTAACTATTATTATTATTATTATACACTGAAGATATTCTGGTTTGAGATTACTAAAAGATTAATATGAGTTGTTAGATCAGAATTTCATCTGTCAGGTCCTGATAGTTACATCTAGATGTGCTAAACAACTTAGAACATAACACCTTTTGGTTGAACCCACCAAAAATATTGGAACATAGGGACGACAGGAGTTTCTTGTTGCCCATGTGTGCCCAATTAAATTGATTGTTTTGATTGTTTAAACAATCAGCAGCACTGAATATCTGCTCTTGGTCTGAGCTGTGTATTTTACCTGTGAAGACTTTTTTGTTAAAAAGGATAAATCAACAAGAAGACAAGAGAGCTGTCTATCTGAGAAAAACAAGCTTTTTTGAAGCTGAGAAAAGGAGAAGAAAATCAGAAGCACTGGGTACAGCCAAAACAACATTTTGGAACATCCTAAAAAAGGAACAAAAAGCAAACCACTTAAAAAGGTAAGGCTAGACTGGAAATTGTAAAGAAACAAAGATGGGTAATGTTTGTTCTGGAACCAACATGATAAAAGTGTGGAGGAGGAAAGGAAGAAAGGCTCATTATCTAAAACAAACAAGCTCATCAGTCAAACACATGTAGGGATAGTGTCATGGTGAGAGGCTTGCATAGCTGCTTCTGGAACAGACATAGTAATCTGATATAGTTGATATAGATCATGATGGTAGCAGAGATTCATAGATAATTGTATCCAGTCTGTATCCAAGAGGAACTTCACCAGGCAGCAAGAACACAATGGCAACACAAGAAATGAATTCATCAAGGAGAAAAGTGGAAAGGTTTTAGACTGTCAATAGTCGATAACCAACACCTTAACCCAATTGAGCAGCATTTCGCCTCCTGAATAGGAGATGGAAGAGAAAAACTCCCAAAAACAAACAACAACTGAAAGAAGCTGTGGTGCAAAAAGGAGAACACAACAGTTTGGTGATGTTAGTGTGTCATTGTCTTGATGCCAAGCCAAATATTAAGTGCTATTTACTTTAGGAATATGTTCCAATAGTTTTCTCCTAAAGGTGCCACATTCTACATTGTTTAACACATCTTAGTGTAAATATCAGGGAATGAAAGCTGAAAGTCTGATTTATCTTCTTGTATTTATTACCATGCAGCTGATTCTCACATGTCTTAACCACAGGCTAGATTCAGAAATTAGATTCAAACAACCTGTGCAAAGTACATTTACAAAGCCAATTCCTCTTCCCATTCTGTGCTCTCTTTTACTTCTCATTTATTTTTGCTTAGTTTCATATTTTCACTTTATATAATATTTACACATTAAAAGTGTATGAGTGTCTTTTCTTTACACTGTTGTGTGCTTTGAATTAATAAGTTATTTTAATTTGGATTACTCTAAACCATACTAAACCAAAATACAATAATGTATTGTATTTTATTGCCATTTCATTGGTCCCACTGAGTATAATTTATATATAAGTTACTGATATTTGTCAGTGACATCTCTTATGGACAAATCTCAGCATGCGGAAATATATGGCCGACAGTCCTGGAAATTCTCCATCAAAGAGCAGCTGTCTTTGTTAAAATCTGAAAGTGTGAACAAGAGGCAGATGTTGGCATCTGATCAACATGCAGACTCTCTAGTGTCACCATTCCCATTTATGGCCTCAGGGGTTTGAGAGGTTCAAAAACTTGTTCCAGTCCTTCACATTATACATGATTTGCCTTTCATTGTAAAAAAGTCTACAAAAAAAGCTCAATATCAGCATCACATGTTCAAACTTGTGACCAGTAAAAGTGGTGTCAGACAGGAAGTTTGCAAAACTTCCATACTAAAGCAGATTAGTGTTTTCTGCTCAGCTTTTACACTATGTATTAAACCTTTAAATAAACCTGAATACCTAAATAAACTCTCAAATATCAGGCATATTCCTGGTAACACAATACATTCATTCATTGTCTACCGCTTATCCGATCTACACTCGGGTCACGGGGAGCCTGTGCCTATCTCAGGCGTCATTGGGCATCAAGGCAGTATACACCCTGGATGGAGTGCCAATTTAGAGATTTAGATTTAGAGATGCCAATCAACCTACAATGCATGTCTTTGGACCGGGGGAGGAAACTGGAGTACCCGGAGGAAACCCTCGAGGCACGGGGAGAACATGCAAACTCCACACACACACGGCGGAGGCGGTGTCCCCCCGGTAACACAATACAATATATTTTAAAAAAGGCCAATTGTAAGTGGAATAAACAAAAGATTAGTAATTTATGTCCATTTTTGTGACTATAAGAGGCAACAAATTTCAGATGCCATGACATTAATATCAGCATCATAAACTATAGATGGTCAATTATTTACCATTAGTTAGCACTAACATATTGCTTTCCTTTTTTGCCATTTTGTAAATAGCAAGGAAAACACTAAAGAACATCCTCTACCTGTTTGTATGTACAGGAAGTGTTGGGTCTCAGTTCCAGCTCTGTGCTGATGGTCATGAATACATGTTTTAACTTAGCAATGCTAGCTAGCTAGCTAGCTAGCTAGATAGCTAGATAGATAGATAGATAGATAGATAGATAGATAGATAGATAGATAGATAGATAGATAGATAGATAGATACTTGTGTGATTCCCTGATCAAATTTTCTGCACAATAGAATGAAAAACACCCAGAAAGTTAGTGTGAATTATGAACATTTATTAATATTATAAGAATTAATATTTACAATAACAAAGAATACAAAAATATATGTATATACAAAATACACAAAAATACAATACAATGCATCCAGTGACCTGCACTACTCTATATTATTTTAGTTATTATAATTATTATACTTTTAATAAAATCACATTTTATTTTCAATCCATAGCATTTATAATCCATATTACATGTGTTAATGTGAGTAATGCTCATGTGGGTATTACACCAGTGATAAATGTTTGTACAATAAGCTTAGTTTTTTCTGAGAAGGCAAATGATTTGTTAAAATAAAAATAAAAATAAAAAAAACAATAAAAAAAACTACTGTTAAAATCACCACAGATGCTTTTAAAATAAATGCAATTACCTCAAAATCACATCAAGATCAGAAAATTAATCATTTTCAAACCATTGCATTCACAGTTTAAAAGCTATGTAGTATCACACAGTGATAAGTAAAGCATGAACATTTCACTGAAACCAGAAATGAGGAGTTACAAGGAAGAAGAAAGAAAAGAAAAATGTCTGCCACATATCTGGGACTGTAAACCCCCCCAAACCTTTTTGCCCATGATTTTCTGTCCCAGAGACTGACATAAAAAAGAAGCCTTGTCTATGTATAATGATTATACTAGTTCTCTTCCTGTGATACAAGTGCATGGTTCTGAAATTGGCATATTATTGTTTTTCTTTTTTCGAGAGAGAACCAGCATGGTGATTATGGCAAAACCAAACACGACCAATGAAGCAAGAAGAAGTTTATTTGAACGATCAGGTTTGTCAGTTGTTTTTTCTGTAAAAAAACAAAAACAAAATTCAACATTTAATTTAAAGCCCACATCACATCTCTTGCAACAAATAAAAATATGCTTATTGAACACAGTGAAAGCAAAGGAGTAACCTGAGCACCTTCCTTACCTGGAGTACTGGTTCCAGAAACCAAGGTTTCATGGTTCCAAGAAATATCTGCATGAGGCACTGACAAAAGAATAAAACAACACAAAATTTAACAATGTGCACTGCAATCATATGTTTATGAATATATGTTATGAAACAACAAAGGGAAAGTACCTATTGTAACGTTGAATGTCACATGTTTATATCCAGTATTCATTTGTACCCAAAATGTAAATGTTCCATTGTGATCCTCTGATGCATTTTCAATTGTCAAATTAAAGGTACAAAGGTCTCGGTTATACATCTTCTCCACACTGCAATCGAAGTCCTTCATTTTTTGTGTTTTCAAAGTACAGGCTTTTGGTACGCTATTATCATCACATGCAACATTGCAGATTAGATGTAATGGTTTTCCCAGAGTACCATTTTGATTTGGACAGTTTATTTCAACTTCTGCAGAAAAAAAGGAAATAAAGTACCTTAGTTTCGCAAACAAAAGCACAGACTGTACCGTGTCACTCATCATCCACATTTGGTGTTTAATAAGTACCAGTTCTACTTACTACCATAGACTGTCGTCAGCAGGACTTGAATCAGCACACAGCAGAAAGGAGACTTTCTGGCCATGATCTCTGTCCTAAAATAACACAATATGTTTTTAGTGAGATTGAAACACAGTAAGAGTACCTTCATACTTTTTGCATGACTACATTTGGGCACTGTCCCAAATTAAAAAAAAACACTCGGGTAAGCTCTCTTATTTGGACTTTACACCTTAGTTACATTTTAACCATGCCTTTATCAACAGAATATGATATTAATCAAAGTTCCTGGATATAAAGGCTATGCTTATATGCAACAATTTTACCTGCAATCAGAATTTGGGTTTTAAGAATCAGTTTAAGAAATACACTTTACAGCATGTACATTTAGAAATATTTCTGATATTAACAGTTAAAATAATAATAAAAAAATTTTAGAATTTCTGCACATCATATACATTAAAGTTTTTCTCCTCTCTGCCTCCAAAAAACATTTTAGTCTATTTAGGCAAAACAATGCACAATATTTCTAAAACACAAAGCTAACTAAACAAAAACAACAATAAATTCTGATGATAACTTTAAACTGATTATAATTTAGGAGCAAGCTGACTTCTGTATATATCATTTTATATCATTATTGATCTAGTTTTAAGTTTCCCTTTTGATATTCATCAGTTCACCCTGAGCATAACATGAAAAAAGTGCATTGAACTGTAACTCACAAATAATGCAGTACTTACAGTTCTTGAGTGTTGCTGCTACTTAGAGAGAGTACTCAGCAATGGCTAAAGGTTCTTCAGTGCACCAAGTCTTCTGCGCCACTCCTCTTTGCTTTCACTTTCAAAATGAGTCTCTCATATCATTGATAATCACGCAGACTTATTTACCACATAAGAAGAAAGTGAGTGGAAACAAAAATTACAGCACACGAGAGAGTCTGTTTATTAATTGAAAACAAAAAAAACCTGTTCTCCAACAGCTTGTTATGCACAGACTCCTGATCCCAGATCAGTGGCTCATTTTACAGCATTATAAGAAGACATGAGCACCCCCTAACTATGAGCATAGATTGTCAGCTCATAGTTCAGCTTAGGAGAAAGCTTAGCAGAAAGGTAAACAAGAAAAGGAGAACCAAGGAGAAAGGGGAAAAAAAGCCTCTTGAAAACCACTTCCTGAAACAGTTTGAACTCTGTTTGAAGAAGTAGACAAAACAATATGATGAAATTTGTTTCACTACTAAGGTGTCAAAAAATACTAATGCATCAAGATCCTGGAATGTGAAGTGCTTCTAAATGACATCTAAAAGAACTAATACACATGCAGGAAAATCACACAAGCTGTACACTGTCCACAAGGGGGAGTGCGGCATACCATTACTTATAAATAAACCATCAGACACAACATTATGACCACCTGCCTAATATTGTGTTGGTCCCTCTTTTGCTGCCAAAATAGCCCTGACCCAGCATGCACTGTTTATTCAGACACTTTTCTGAGCAATTTGAGCAACAGTAGCTCGTCTGTTGGATCAGATCACACGGGCCAGCCTTCGCTCCCCACGTGCATCAATGGGTCTTGGCCGTCCATGACCCTGTCACTGGTTCACCACTGTTCCTTCCTTGGACCACTTTTGATAGATGCTGACCACTGCAGACCGGGAACACCCCACAAGAGTGCTCTGATTCAGTGGTCTAGCCATCACTATTTGGCTCTTGTCAAACTCGCTCAAATTCTTAAGCTTTCCCATTTTTCCTGCTTCTAACACATCAACTTTGAGGACAAAATGTTCACTTGCTGCCTAATATATCCCACCCACTAACAGGTGCCATGATGAGGAGATAATCAGTGTTATTCACTTCACCTGTCAGTGCTCATAATGTTATGCCTGATCGGTTAAACTCATTCCATAATTTATTTTAAAGCATGGTATTTAGTAAAAATGCTCTAGTAACTACATTGAACTAACAAGAAATGTGTGCAACAGTGATAAAGTCATGGCTCCTGCTGTGACGTGAAAGCAGCAGTGGAAGGTTTTACTTCTGTCACAAAAAGCATATAATTTTAAAAGCCAAATTTCTCTGTACACATCACACAAATGCCACTTATTATGCAGAAGACGAAACTTTTCTACTCAATATTTATACAGCATAACTGCTCAAAAAATAATTGTCTTTCACTGTAATAACCTTCAGGTAAATCATTTGATTTGCTTCATTGTGATGGATTAGATTACAGATTTTGGTGGACGTTCTATACAGTGTGAGAATGAAGGGAACACATACTACACATTATGCACTTTAAAGAAATAAAGAAATAGAAATACCCACAAATGATTACATATTTGTGCACAATACAAAGATTATATACTAAAGCAAAAAAGAGAGAGTGGACAGCTTCAGATACCTCAGTGTTCACATCACGCAGGACTTGTCATGGTCCTGTCACATCGACACCGTGGTGAAAAAGGCAGGCAGCGTCTCTACCACCTCAGACACCTGAAAGACTTTAAACTGCCCTCTAAGGTGCTCAGGAACTTTTAATCCTGCACCACAGAGAGTATCCTGACGGGAAACATAACAACCTGGTTCGGGAACAGCACCATGCAGGACAGACGAGCTCTTCAGAGGGTGGCGCGATCAGCTGAGCACATCATCTGTACCAAGCTCCCTGACCTGCACTCAACCTACAGCAAGCGGTGCTGGACCAAGGCCAGGAAGATCGTGAAGGACCTCATCCACCCCAACAATGGACTGTTCTCTCTGTTGCGGTCAGGAAAGTGCTTCCGCTCCTTGAAGGCCAACACAGAGAGACTGAAGAGAAGCTTCTTTCCGCAGGCTATATGGACTCTCAACCAGAAGTCCACATAGGGACTCAACCGATTGGTCTTTCATGTGTCCTTCACACATGTGTTGGAACACACCAAACCAACTTGAACATTTGCACATTGCACATGAACAAAACACTTTGAACATCTGCACATTGCACAGGACTAAATCACTTTGATCATTTGCACATTTGCACACTGCTACAGTTTCACCTTTTTATATATTTATATATATTTCTACATCTCTAACTTAATTGTAGATTTTATATTTTATATGTATTCTTCTTTTTGCCTTATTTCCCTTTTCCTTCTCACTTCTTATTTCCTTTTCAAGGTCACAACAGTCGTGTAAGCATTTCACTGCATATTGTACTGTGTATGGTTGTGTATGTGACAAAAAAAATTTTTGATTTTGAAATTGAATACATTTTCTTTAAATAATTTATAATATAGAAATCAATGAAACTCAGTTCTATAATTTACAATAACTGAAATTAAACAGATAATGGATTAAACTGTAAGATCACTAATCTATTTTTCGTTAAAATAAAGTCATAGAAATCTGATTGAAAATGATTTTTTTGTAAAAAAGAAAAATAAATAAAAAAATCAGGCTTAAAACATATTACTGTTACATCAACTTGGCAAATGTTTTACGCCGGATGCCCTTCCTGACGTAACCCTCCCATTTTTCCGGGCTTGGGACCGGCACTGCATACAGTGGCTGGGAATCGATCCCGGGCCTTCCGCATGATAGGCGAGAACCCTACCACTGAGCCACCAATGCCTCTCTTGTAAAGTCTGACTAAACATCTTTAAACAGCATGCCTTCCAGAAAAGTGATAACAATTTGCTTTGAGATGTTTCCTTCATGGCATGGTAGCTTAGTGGTTAGCACGTTTGCCTCACACCTCCAGGCTTGGGGATTCGATCCCCGTCTTCGCCGTGTGTGTGGAGTTTGCATGTTCTTCCCGTGCCTCGGGGGTTTCCTCCCCCAGTCCAAAGACATGCATTGTAGGTTGATTGGCATCTCTAAATTGTCCGTAGTGTGTGAGTGAATGAGTGTGTGTGTGCCCTGCGATGGGTTGGCACTCCGTCCAGGGTGTATCCTGCCTTGATACCCAGTGACGCCTGAGATAGGCACAGGCTTCCCGTGACCCGAGAATAGATCGGATAAGCGGTAGACAATGAATGAATGTTTCCTTCATCCTGATTGTTTTATCTGTCTCTGTCCTTCCTCATTCCAGTGATATATAGAGACGTCGCACAGCATGCACTGGATTGCATATGACGTGCATATTGCTTTCCCCCCATTCAGAAATAGGTCAGCTGTTACGCAACCAGTGACTGAAATTTTACTGTGTTCAGGGGATCAATTTATAGTCACTCTAAATATTATGTGAAGTGCTCCATATTGTCCTAAGGCATTAAAGCATTCCAGAACAGTGTCTGTTTCTTATTTCTTCCCAGATGATGTCACCACTCATCTACACCCACTTCTTCTACTAACAAAGAAGTGGTCCTGAGAACTACATTCATCAGTGTTCCTGGTGTGGCATAGGATAATGTTAATAATACTCATGTAGTAGAATATGTGGCATAGCATAATACCCAGTTCTGGTTGAATCATGTCATACATCTTGTACCATAGTGATGTCAAGCTGTTGAACAAATTCTCTGAGATCATTAATGTTACAGAGTGCCAGAGAACCAAATACAATATACATATGGTCACATGGTCATTATCCTGTCGGAGGACCCATGACTTGCGACTGAGACCAAGCTTTCTGATATTGGGCAGCACATTTCACTCCAGAATGCCTTAATAGTCTTAAGATTTCATTGTACCCTGCACAGATTTAACAGACCCTGTGCCATATGTAGCAAAGCAGCCCCAGAACATAACCGATCCTCCACCATGTTTCACAGTAGGTACAGAGTTCTTTTCTTTGTGTGTTTCATTTTTGCATCTGTGAACATAGAGCTGAGGTGACTTACCAAAAAGCTCAATTTTTGTCTCATCTGTCCAAAGGAGAAGCCACAAAGCTTCTGGGAGAATGTCTTCTGTCTAGTGTTAGAAAGCTTGGTCTCAGTCGCAAGGTCATTGGTCCTCCAACAGGATAATGACCGAAAACACACAGCTAAAAACACCCAAGAATGGATAAGAACAAAACATTGGACTATTCTGGAGTGGCCTTCTCTGAGACTTTATCTAAATCCTATTGAACATCTGTGGAAAGAGCTGAAACATGCAGTCTGAAGAAGGCACCCTTCAAACCTGAGACAGCTGGAGCAGTTCATTCACGAGGAGTGGTCCAAAATACCTATCGACAGGTGCAGAAGTCTCAATGAGAGCTACACAAATTGCTTGAATGCAGTAATTGCCTTGAAAGTTTGTGCAACAAAATAGTTAAGAGTCTTCTTCTTCTTTCGGCTTTTCCCTTCAGGGGTCGCCACAGCGAATCATCTCTCTCCACCTATCCCTATCTTCTGCATCCTCAACACTTGCACCCACTAGCTTCATATCCTCATTAATTCCATCCATATACCTCCTCTTTGGCCTTCCTCTTTGCCTCCTGCCTGGCAGCTCCATGTCCAACATTCTCCTACCAATATACTCACTCTCCCTCCTCTGAACATGTCCAAACCATCTTAATCTGGCCTCCCTAACTTTGTCCCCCAAACGTCCAACATGAGCTGTCCCTCTGATGTACTCGTTCCTAATCCTGTCCAATCTTGTCACTCCCAAAGAGAACCTCAACATCTTCAGCTCTGCTACCTCTAGCTCTGACTCCTGTCTCTTCCTCAGTGACACTGTCTCTAAACCATACAGCATGGCCGGTCTCACCACTGTCCTGTACACCATCCCCTTGATTCTCGCTGATATTTTCCTATCACAAACAAAATAGTTAAGAGAACCATCATTTTTTGTCCAGTTTCATTAGTTTGTTTTTTTAAATGCTTCTGCTGAAGCAAAGCAAAGCAAAGCAATGTCTGATTTTCATTAGTCAATTTTCAGTAAATTTTTATTTATTATTACCTTTGTCAGTTTCAAGTTATTTCAGTGACCAATGTGGGTTTTTCTTTCTTTAATGGAAGGATACTAACAGTTTTGCCCACATGTGTACATCAAAATGTGCATTATACATTGGAGTAAACAGAAAGCTAGGAAATTGAATTTATAAGCTTTGTGGGCTCAGTGGGTGGCAAGCCCAGGATATCTGATAAATATCAGCTTTTCTTAATCAGAAAAGGATTATAATCCAAAAAGACCACAAGAAAACATCTATAGATGCTTTAGAGCGCTATTATAGTGCATCAATAAGGCATGAAAGCTTTGTAATTATTCTTATTATTCATCTTTGTTGCTTCCCTTGTGATAGTCTGCAAATATATTTATTTGTAAACTCACTTGTTATTGTCTGTAAGCTTTTGGGGAAAGTTTGAGAAGACAGGTTTTGGTCATTTGTTTTGTTTAGCTCTTCAAAACCTACTACATCTTGTACTTAACTATTACCAAGCATATGAATTCCCCAAACTCTAGAAATGTAATTTGATGTAAAGATGTAAGTAAATATTATCTGGTGTAGACTGATCAAAAACACAGATCACAGTCTACTCAATTAAGATACCAAAAAAGTTTTTATCCTGTTTTTTTTCTGACAAGAAAACATTTAAGGAATGTAAGGTGAAAAGGTTATGGAATGTAAGGTGAAAATTATTTTTAAACTAAATTAATATGAGGCTATAAAAACAGCACAAAGAATTTACCAATTAGGCAAATGAGAGATTTTTTTCAAGATTTATTTATATAGAGAGTAAAGCCACTCAGAACTGTGTTATTATTATTATTATTCTTTCGGCTTTTCCAATCATCTTTCATCATCATTCTTTCGAATCATCTCTCTCCACTTATCCCTATCTTCTGCATCCTCAACACTTGCACCCACTAGCTTCATATCCTCATTAATTCCATCCATATACCTCCTCTTTGGCCTTCCTCTTTGCCTCCTGCCTGGCAGCTCCATGTCCAACATTCTCCTACCAATATACTCACTCTTCCTCCTCTGAACATGTCCAAACCATCTTAATCTGGCCTCCCTAACTTTGTCCCCCAAACATCC
Source organism: Hemibagrus guttatus (assembly GCA_033459395.1). Lineage (NCBI taxonomy): Eukaryota > Metazoa > Chordata > Actinopteri > Siluriformes > Bagridae > Hemibagrus > Hemibagrus guttatus. Next base: position 19,352,311 of record JAUCMX010000012.1, read on the forward strand.
AACATGAGCTGTCCCTCTGATGTACTCGTTCCTAATCCTGTCCAATCTTGTCATTCCCAAAGAGAACCTCAACATCTTCAGCTCCGCTACCTCTAGCTCTGACTCCTGTCTCTTCCTCAGTGACACTGTCTCTAAACCATACAGCATGGCCGCTCTCACCACTGTCCTGTACACCTTCCCCTTGATTTTCGCTGATATTTTCCTATCACACAGAACTCCTGACACCTTTCTCCATCCATTCCAACCTGCCTGCACTTGCTTCTTTACCTGTTTCCCACTCTCTCCATTACTCTGGACTGTTGACCCCAAGTACTTAAACTCCTGTACCTCCTTCACCTCTTCACCCTGTAACCTTACTGTTCCACTTCCCTCCCTTTCATTCACACACATGTACTCAGTCTTACTATGACGGAGTTTCATTCCTCTTCTCTCCAGCGCAAACCTCCACCTTTCCAGGTTTTCCTCCACCTGCTCCCTGCTCTCACTACAGATCACAATGTCATCTGCAAACATCATTGTCCAAGGAGACTCCTGTCTGACCTCCTCTGACATCTGGTCCATCACTACAGCAAACAGGAAGGGGCTCAGAGCCGATCCCTGATGCAGTCCCACCTCCACTTTGAACTCCTCTGTCTGACCTACAGCACACCTCACTACTGTCCTGCTCCTCTCATACATGTCCTGCACCACTCTGACATACTTCTCTGCTACTCCTGACTTCCTCATACAGTACCACAGCTCTTCTCTTGGCACCCTGTCATATGCTTTCTCCAAGTCTACAAACACACAGTGCAACTCCCTCTGACCATCCCTATACTTCTCCATCAAAAGCCATACTGCTGCTCACAAATTTCCACTACCTTCCTTAACCTAGCTTCCACTACTCTTTCCCATAGCTTCATTGTATGGCTCATCAACTTTATCCCCCTATAGTTTCTGCAACTCTGCACGTCACCCTTATTCTTAAAGATTGGCACTAACACACGTCTTCTCCATTCCTCAGGCATCTTCTCACTCTCTAAAACCCTGTTGAACAAACTAGTTAAAAATTCCACTGCTGCCTCTCCTAGACACTTCCAGACCTCCACCGGGATGTCGTCAGGACCAACTGCTTTTCCACTTTTCATCTTCTTCAAAGCCTTCCTGACTTCATCCTTTCTAATCTTATCTACTTTCTGTTCCACAGAGTTCACCCCTTCTACTCTTTTTTCCCTCTCATTTTCCTCATTCATCAGCTCCTCAAAGTACTCCTTCCATCTCCTCTGTACACTCTCCTCACTTGTGAAGAACTGTGTTATTACCTTTAGCAATTAGTTGTTTTCTGACAATATTGACTCATTGAACATTGGCACTGAGATATTAAGACTGATTCTCCCCCATAAATTTTACCCCAATTTTCGTATTAATAATATTTATATAACTAAATTGAATTGCTTTTTAGTGATAGCCATAAAGTTATAAAGTGCAGTTATATGTGAATCTTGACCATCTCTCTTTTAAAAAAAAAACAAAACAAAAAAAAAAAAAACTATAAAAATAAAAACATCTCCATTTCAAAAGCATTTTTTGTTTAATGAGTCTATCAAAAATAAATAAATAAATAAATAAATAAATAATTCTTGCCCCATTAACTAGTGGGTTTATACCATACTTAAGGTATGGTTTCAGTGAACAAGGAACCTTAATTTGCTATTTGAAAAAAAAAAAACATATTTCTTTATTTGATTAATTATAATAGAAGAAGTTGCTTTCGGCTGCTCCCTGTTCGGGGTCGCCACAGGGGACCAACTGGTCCGCACAACAACTTGGCACAGGTTTTACGGAGGATGCCCTACCTGACGCAACCCTCCCATTTTTCCAGGCGCTGCATCCAGTGGCTGGGGTTTGGGCATTGGCTGGGAATTGAACCCAGGCCTTCCGAATTAGTTAAAAAGTTATTGTTTAATGGATCTACTTATTCTATACTATTTATTATAATGGATCTATCTAATTTTTATCATTTAATTTTAATTGCAGTTAATAAAAGGAGTTTGAATGAGTTACATTTCCTAAAATGAAATGTGTCTAAGAATAACATTACCTAGAGGAGAGGATTGAATTCCAGTCGAAGAAGGTTGCGCTTAAAAATATAAATTATAATATAAAAGCATAATACAAAAATCTTTTGAATGTACAAAGAAAATCTTGACATAATAAAAAAATGTGTTAGAAGTCAAAGATAACTCCTCTTCAGGACATTCTTTCATGCATGTATATACAGTACATTTCGATTCTATGACACAAATGATGCGACTTTTCTTTCTCTCTTTAAACTCTACCACCTTTGGTGGTCAGTCTGTTTTCAGTGAAGTTTCAGTCACATATCCACTGGTCATAAAACTTTTATTTTCTCTGCTCTTCAAAACCAAGGTGTAATTTTATACCCTCAGCCCCCATGGGAAACTCTTGCTCCTGCGCCGAAGCTATTGTCAAACATTTACTTATCATGAACCCGAAATCCTCATAAACATTTAGGGAATACATAAACATATCTCAGCAACCTGAGACACTGTCAAAAGAGCAAAATTATACAAAATGTAACATTCAAGTCATACACAATATGTATATATCTTATGGAGCAACAAAGGAAAAATACTTATGGTCAACTCAAATCACGCTGCTTCCTGTCCAGTTGTCATTAGTATCCAAAATGCAAATGTTCCATTGTGTTTCTCTGTTGAACTTGGGATTTTGAAATTAAATATACAGTGGGGCAAAAAAGTATTTAGTCAGCCACCAATTGTGCAAGTTCTCCCACTTAAAAAGATGAGAGAGGCCTGTAATTTTCATCATAGGTACACTTCAACTATGAGAGACAGAATGAGAAAAAAAAAATCCAGAAAATCACATTGTCTGATTTTTAAAGAATTTATTTGCAAATTATGGTGGAAAATAAGTATTTGGTCACCTACAAAAAAGCAAGATTTCTGGCTCTCACAGACCTGTAACTTCTTCTTTAAGAGGCTCCTCTGTCCTCCACTCGTTACCTGTATTAATGGCACCTGTTTGAACTCGTTATCAGTATAAAAGACACCTGTCCACAACCTCAAACAGTCAGACTCCAAACTCCACTATGGCCAAGACCAAAGAGCTGTCAAAGGACACCAGAAACAAAATTGTAGACCTGCACCAGGCTGGGAAGACTGAATCTGCAATAGGTAAGCAGCTTGGTGTGAAGAAATCAACTGTGGGAGCAATTATTAGAAAATGGAAGACATACAAGACCACTGATAATCTCCCTCAATCTGGGGCTCCACGCAAGATCTCACCCCGTGGGGTCAAAATGATCACAAGAACGGTGAGCAAAAATCCCAGAACCACACGGGGGGACCTAGTGAATAACCTGCAGAGAGCTGGGACCAAAGTAACAAAGGCTACCATCAGTAACACACTACGCCGCCAGGGACTCAAGTCCTGTAGTGCCAGACGTGTCCCCCTGCTTAAGCCAGTACATGTCCGGGCCCATCTGAAGTTTGCTAGAGAGCATTTGGATGATCCAGAAGAGGATTGGGAGAATGTCATATGGTCAGATGAAACCAAAATAGAACTTTTTGGTAAAAACTCAACTTGTGTTTGGAGGAGAAAGAATGCTGAGTTGCATCCAAAGAACACCATACCTACTGTGAAGCATGGGGGTGGAATCATCATGCTTTGGGGCTGTTTTTCTGCAAAGGGACCAGGACGACTGATCCATGTAAAGGAAAGAATGAATGGGGCCATGTATCATGATATTTTGAGTAAAAACCTCCTTCCATCAGCAAGGGCATTGAAGATGAAACGTGGCTGGGTCTTTCAGCATGATAATGATCCCAAACACACCACCCGGGCAACGAAGGAGTGGCTTTGTAAGAAGCATTTCAAGGTCCTGGAGTGGCCTAGCCAGTCTCCAGATCTCAACCCCATAGAAAATCTTTGGAGGGAGTTGAAAATCCGTGTTGCCCAGCGACAGCCCCAAAACATCACTGCTCTAGAGGAGATCTGCATGGAGGAATGGGCCAAACTACCAGCAACAGTGTGTAAAAACCTTGTGGCGACTTACAGAAAACGTTTGACCTCTGTCATTGCCAACAAAGGGTATATAAAGTATTGAGATGAACTTTTGTTATTGACCAAATACTTATTTTCCACCATAACTTGCAAATAAATTCTTTAAAAATCAGACAATGTGATTTTCTGGATTTTTTTTTCTCATTCTGTCTCTCATAGTTGAAATGAAAATTACAGGCCTCTCTCATCTTTTTAAGTGGGAGAACTTGCACAATTGCTGGCTGACTAAATACTTTTTTGCCCCACTGTATGACTTTCGTGAGTAGCAATCTTTAATAATATGTATTTATGTAATGGTTCTCCCCGATGGCACGGACAAAAAGATAGGAGGTACAGCTGGAGGTGGCAGATTTCAAGATGCTGCGATTTGTGTTGGGAGTGACGAAGATGAAAAAGACTAGAAATGAGTATATTAGTGTGATAGCGCAGGTAGGGCGGTTTGGAGACAAAGTAAGAGAGGCGAGATTGAGATGGTTTGGACATGTGCAGAGGAGGGATATAGATTATATTGGAAGAAAAATGCTTAGGATGGAACCACCGGGAAAGAGGAGAAGAGAAGAGGAAGACCAAGGAGGAGGTTTACGGATGTGGTGAGAGAAGACATGCAGGAGATTGGTATGACAGAGAGAGATGCTGATGACAGATTGAGATGGAGAAATATGATCCGCTGTGGCTTTCCACATGATAACTGGATGCTTAACCTGAAGATACTAAGCCAAGTTCCTAGACAAAATATACTATGCTTACATGCAGCATCCTACTGAGTTGATCATATTTTAACTAACATTTTATCTAGTTAACAAAAATCCTATACATAACCAATGTATTATATAGTATATTATTAATTACTGACTTAAAACAAAGAAAAGAGGAAACAGCAATTTAAAGCATGCTTATTCAGGAACAAATCGATTTATATGAAAAACATTAATATAATATGGTAAGGTCTTTATGCACATTCTTTCCACTGACAACTGATTCTTATATTAACAGATGAGTGTATTTAACCCAACAACATGTAAACAAACATAGCAAAAAATTGTCTGAATATTAGCTGCACAACATTTACTTTTACGCATTATCGACAATGCACTAAAATAACATGCCACTGTACATACTCTGTGAAACTAGCCTTTATCTAGCTTTCCTCTTGTAGTATCAGATAAGTATTTTATGGCTGCTTACAGGTCTAACGTTGCCCCTAGAGACTGTCCTCTGAATCATCTCTGAGTCTCTCCTTTGACATTTGCTCAAATTCTCACCATCAGTTTCTGTTTATAGCAATAAAGAGGAAGGCAGTGGACAATCATATCCCAGACATAGGAGACACAGCTTACTAAATAAAGAAACCATAACCCCCTTGGTCAACCACAGCTTGCCCTTGCTGTCTGCAACTCACTTTTAATCAGCCTCACAAAGGTTATAGTTGACAAATGTTTTAACTCTGTAAAACACTACAAACCAAATCACTGACTGATTAATTTAGCTTTTCTTGGTCTAAAATAAGGGGGGGAGGTATGGTGGCTAGCACTTTTGCCTCACACCTCCAGGGTTGGGGGTTTGATTCCCGCCTCTGAGATGTGTGTGTGGAGTTTGCATGTTCTCCCCATGCCTTGGTCCAAAGACATGCATTGTAGGTTGATTAGCATCTCTAAATTGTCTGTAGCTTGTGAGGGTGAGGGTGAGGGTGAGGGTGTGTGTGTGGCGATAAACTGGCATCCTGTCCAGGGTGTACTCTGCCTTGTGCCTGTAGTCTCCTGGGATAGGTTCCAGGTTCCCTGTGACCCAGTAGTAGGATAAGCAGGCATAGAAAATGGATGGATGGTCCAAAATAAATTGAGTGTACATAACTTGAGCTGCATAATCATGATGAAAACATTTTGGTGGAAGCACAGTATGGACATTAATGCTATATCTATATGTGCACATTTTGTGGCTGAAAGCAATGCCATTCTCATATTTGCAAAAGAAATATGGACTTGGAGCTACAGGATTACTGTAGTATTATGTTCTATCATACACCTTATTTTTGTTTATTTAAAAAAGGCAATATACAATCGAAGGGGGCTTGGTGGTTAGCACATTTGCCTCACACCTCCAGGGTTGGGGGTTCAATTTCCGCCTCTGCCATGTGTGTGTGGAGTTTGCATATTCTCCACGTGCCTCGGGGGTTTCCTCTGGGTACTCCGGTTTCCTCCCGCGGTCCAAAGACATGCATTGTAGGTTAATTGGCATCTCTAAATTGTCCGTAGTGTGTGATTGCGTGAGTGAATGAGAGTGTGTGTGTACCCTGCGATGGGTTGGCACTCCGTCCAGGGTGTATCCTGCCTTGATGCCCAATGACAGCTGAGATAGGCACAGGCTCCCCGTGACCCGAGAATAGATCGTATAAGCGGTAGACAATGAATGAATGAATGAATATACAATTGAGAACAAATCACTCATCACTCAACAATCACTATGACAGTTTCATTAAAGGAATAAATTAATAGAAACAGATCAGAGATATCACAACAAGATATCCATCATACCTACATTATTAAAATCTGTTGAAGTTGTGTCTCTCTAAACCGTAGTGTTAATCTTCTATAGGGACGTTAAAACAGAAGAACCACGATAAGAACCAGGAGAAGCTGGATAAATCTTCTGGGTTGTCCTGTAAAAAGACAAGTCATATTTCAGTCTAAACCCAACAATCACAACTCTTGCAGCACATAAAACACACACACACACACGTAAGTGCAGCCACTAGCTGTGGTAAAAACAGGGGCAACATGCTAATCTAAAACAGAGCAACCTGGAACATCATGTGTGCATGTACAACCAGATGAGGCTTTAACATGCAGAATTTCATTACATCCATGCGTATTTACTGTTATTTATAACTTAAGGTTGTGTGTGTGTGTGTGTGTCTTAATGATGTGTCTGTTTTCCACAGAAGACACATTAGAGCACACAGGATAATGCATTAATACCAATGATGTATGGTGATAATAGCAAATAAGCTTATTTAATTAAAAAACAAAAGTTTTCATTTAGTGAGACCGTTAGCATTTTAGTGATAGCTCCACCCACAATGAGTCTAAGCTGCTCTGTTAAATACATTTATTAATTATCATCATCATCATCATCATCATCATCATCATCATCATCATCACCACCACCACCAGCTATAAATACACCGTATTATTTTAGTAATGGCCACTATCAAAAAAGTCAAATTATATGAAACACCACCTCAGCAGCCAACTTTTCCGTATCATTCATCAGCTACCAGCCAGAGACAGGGAATAGCCCAAGCCAGGGAACAGGCCAGCCAATTGCATTGTTTCAAAGTGCTGCTCATGCTTCATCACAGGGCAGTGTAACACACTTTGAGAGAAATACTTCACACACACACACACACACGGCTAGTGTAGCTGTGATTGACATGGCAGAGAGAATATGCCACTCCTCCCACCCAGTGAGCTATTTTCACAGATTCATATTTAGCATTTTTACATATTGTTTCAGTGAACACATTTTTCACGTCACATATTATCGAGCAAGTAGAAAAACTTACATGTGAAATGTGATTTTTCCATAACCAGTTTGTAAATAATTACATGAGATTCTAGTATTAGAGTTTTTTTTCATGAACAGTTGAAAGTAAACAAAGCTAAAACACACATACTGTACCTGTTCTAGGAGCAGAAGCTTTGGGATAAAAGAGTCAAAAGAGTGAAATTATATGAAATGAAAATGTGCACGGGGGGGCACAGCGGGTTAGTGGTTAGCACGTTTGCCTCACACCTCCAGGGTTCGATTCCCGCCTCCACCATGTGTGTGGAGTTTGCATGTTCTCCCCGTGCCTCGGGGGTTTCCTCCCCCGGTCCAAAGACATGCATTGTAGGTCGAGTGGCATCTCTAAATTGTCCGTATTGTGTGAGTGAATGAGAGAGTGTGTGCCCTGCGATGGGTTGGTACTCCGTCCAGGGTGTATCCTGCCTTGATGCCCAATGGCTCCACGTGACCCGAGAATAGTTCGGATAAGCGGTAGACAATGAATGAATGAAAATGTGCACTGCAGACAGATGTACTGCGTAAAACAAACAGAATATCAATGGAAAACTACTTAAGGTCACGTAGAACTCTTTCTCCAATTCCACTTCTCATTTGTACCCAAAATTGAAACAGTCCATTGTCATGCGCAGTTGTATTGGTAATGGTACACCAAAATGTGTGATTGTCTTCACTTGTTTTAAACACAGCAGTCGTTTTATTCCTTAAACTTTGGCCGCCTTGTGCTGTCCACGTGTATGTTTCACGGGAACATTTGTCTCTAGAAACATTGCAGGTTAAAGATAAATTAGCCCCAATTGTCCCTGTTTGGTTTGGACAGTGAACCGGAATGTCTGAAAACAACAAAACAGATCATGTGAATGAATCAAGAGGTTATGTAACGGTCACATTAAAGTTGATGTAAAAAAAAAAACAACAACAAACAAACAAAAAAACATCTATTTTTAAGCAAACTCTATTTTCATTTCTTTGCACATGTGGCTCAAAATATCACATACAGTAACTTTAAGTTGGAAATCCTGCTGTTTGCAAATTATGGGGAGTACCGGTAAGTAAAATCTAATAAATATTTCTATCAGAATACAGATACAGTGAAGACAAAATGTTTCTCCAGTCACCTTTTTTCTCTCTGGAGCAACTCGGTGTGTACAACTTGGAAAAGAGTTACAATAATAGAAGGCAGGCTTGAGAAAACTATTCTTTTTTGCATTGCAGCGGTATTATGTAACTGCACATACACACATGGCTGTGTGCTCAGCTCTCTCTCTCTCTCTCTCTCTCTGACAAGCTGATTAGAGAAAGCTGATTAGACAAAATTAATAACTACCATTATTAATTCAGAATACTGAAAATAAATGAACTTGTACAAGGCAGGCTGCTTTATCCCAATCACGCTCCATTTGGATCCACTGACACTGGGCACTGAACTGTAGTGTAATTTTTTTTTTTTTAATTTGTTTTGACATTTGTTTTGTATGATTTAATTTTGCATTTCTTACACCATGTTATTTCTTGTTCCATTTTAGTTCATGCCATGTATGCACATGCTGGTAGTTTGGTCAATACAAGCTGTTAATACAGAACGCTTTGGGTCTACACTAATGCTCAAAAGTTTGGGATCACTTGCATATTTTAGCTTGATTTCAGCTACGGAGGAGCTGAATTGCTGTAAAAGGTGTTTTTTTTGATGAAGGCAAAGATCGAAGAAAACATTCATCATTTCCATCAAAATCATCATTTCTAACTCTGACATGTCAGCATGCCCTGTTCTTCTGCTATATTTTCTATTCAGACTAATTACGTGTGTGTTTCCTTGGAAAACAAAATTTGAGTGATCCCAAACTTTTGAGTGGTAGTGTACACCATCCAAACACCAGAATCCCTACCCCCTGACGATCCCAAACAACCCCCCGCCCCCCATCCTGCCACCAACACAACCACCCCCACCAGAACCTAGAGGTATGCATGTGTGTATGCAATTTATCAAACATGTATTCGATTACAATCCATTCTTGCAAAGTAGTTTTACCTGATTTCCTCTTCTCAAATCTCCATAAACCAAGGGCAGAAAAAGATGTAGAAAAACCAGACATGTTTGTTTTTACGCCACATTTACTTGCTGAAACCATTTTACCAAACAGAATAATAAATATAATATATGATGAGAACAAGTGAATCTCTAAATGTGATTGCAGAATCTCATCACCGTGACTCACTGAGTTAATAATATTCTAATAGACGATGCCTCGGTAATTAATATACATACATTATACAGACATTACAGTTTCATCTGTGTATTAATATCTCTCGTACAGGTCAAAGCGTGCCAAATAATTTAACATGGAAATGTTCTGACTGAGCATACAAATATAGGCCTATGCTGGACAAGCTGCAGTTGATGATCCATAAACTGATAATCCATGATCCATCCATGTACATTTGATTTTTTTTCTCCAAGCACTCATTCATATAACATACAAAACATAACACAATAACGGACCGATTCGTAACCAGTGCCCAAGTGAAAAATCAGAGCCACACTGACACCATTTACACCCAGTCATATCAATTGTCTTGTACAGTAGGTCAACTGAATTTGAAGGGTTACATTCACCATTTTTGGTCAAATATATGTGGTTAGCCAGATCTGAACTCACTGTATCGCTCATAATAAGCATAATAAGCATTCTATGCTGACCTTTGATGTAGTCCTATGCAAAACTCAGTTGCCATTTTTAAAACAAAACAAACCATAAATAAAAACCACATTCTGTGTTCAGGTTTACTTTAAATGATGCCAGCTTTCTTAGGATGTAATGCATCAGTGTTTGGTCATGAAAGGCAGCGTTTAAATGAAAAAGGTTACCTAACAGGATTATTAGAAGTGGTTTTAAACACAATACATCCAGAATTAATCCAGATATCCGGGACGCATGAAAAGACCAGGTGTAACAGGGGCCAATTAGAAAGCAAGGTAGGAAACATGAGAAGCCTAAAAGACAGCCAAAAGACATGGTATATTTCTCATCACCACTAGATTCACTGCTTTTCTGGAGAAGAGAGGAGATTACAAGAAGCCATCACTATTCAGCCATGCTGGCCACGTTGGACAAAAGACACTCAGCCAAGAAAACCAAGAAAAAGAACAAGGACAAGTAACAAGTTATAATATTCAAAGGTAAATAAACTCCAGAGACAGAATAATAAAGGTAAGAATATTTAAGTTCGAGTGCAAGAGACATTCTGGGGCATACAAATTTTTGCATTCAAAAAGAAAAGCCACTTGTTTGATCCCTCTACTGACATCATCTGCTCAGTCCACAAGTTGTAGTGCCACAGGGAGTTATGTTTAGTGCCATAGGGAGTTATTATTAGTGCTCAATCTCATCTTTACTCCATGGTTGATTCTGGGAAGTGATTTCTAGGTAATGATAAAGGGCTAGACAGAATCCTTACATAATGGCTTCCAGCGTGACTATATTGCTATATAGGGGGCTGAGGTTTCCACAGCCCTGTTGCTGCACTATAGTCATACAGGAAGCTGTTTGGGATTCAATCCAGCTCCACACAGTAATGGAACAGCTCTGTGCTGTTGTGAGTGTGTATAAAAATTGTGGGCACAAATAAGAAGGAACCTTGTGGAATGAGATGCCCTTTGTTCCTATGAGAGCTTAACTAAAACATGTGAGTGGTATTTCAGTATGTTTTGCAAAAAGACAGATCGCCACCACCGGTTTTATTTGGACCGAATGACCCTTACACAACTGCTATTATGACGCAGTGCTAACAGTCATTTTTAAAGGTACAGAGCTTTTGGTCCTAAGATTGATTCGATCTGAGATTTGAATGTGTGCAAATCCGAAGATGTGGAAACTGAAGATGTGAAAAAAATAGATGAGCAGATAAATTCCGTCTGTCTCTCAATTCAGCCCTTGACAAACACCATGGAGTGTCTCACACATGTTCCTGTACCTCCACATCATTCCTCAGCACCTGCACTGTGACATCTTTGACCAGATCATGATCTCAGAGTCAGACTCAGTCAGGATCTGTGCCACTACTTCGAGGCACAGGGAGCAGGAAAAGAGAATGACCTCACTTCCTAGTTACAAAGAGCTTTCTGTGAGGTTCCTGAGTCACTTCTTGACAGCCTGCCGATAGCTGTGTCTCTGGCCCTGGCCGGTGCCGGTGCCTGTGCCATTGCCCGGGGTTGGGAGGAGCCTTGTCTCTGGTACTGCATATGCCACTGCTCTCCTGGAGGCTGGGGCTGGACTGAGCCCTCTGCAGGGAGCCCTCTGCCAGCAGCATGGCCTCAAACACTGAAAGATCGTCACTCTCACAGCGTTGTTTCGCTCTCAGCAGCATGCTGTACGTCTCATATCGTGTTTTCTGAGGGTAAAAGACAAAGAAGTCTATGTACATAATCCCATCATGTATATAAGTAATTTATTTCTATGGCTTAATTCTTTGCAGGTGGTAGCCTCAATTTATAAGACACCAGTAACAGCTTAATTAATTTCATTCATGTAGCGAAGTCTATTTTTTTATACAAAAACCATTGAACAACGTTTTGCACTTAAATGTGTTTTAACATAATCTCTCTTAACACGATGCACAAACACTTCTTAAAGTAGCGTTATATTTTCTGCAAAGCAAACCCGTTTAAAATTTTGGTCAATTGCTTTCTCTGTGACGACTAACAGGGGAACAATAACAGTGCCTTCCCATAATGTCTGTTAAGTTTGCAGAACACTCAGTTTTTCGGTATTGTAACGTGTTATGTTTATTTCATGCATCATCCCACCTGCCACCACTTTCTGGAATGAATTAATCATTTGTGATCACACTTTTAAACGATGCCAATAATTCTAAGGTTGACCATATAAGACCGGGTACTCCAAAGATAAACATTTCTAAAATAAAATGTCTGATAAATATTTATAGCCAATTAAGCAAACTAGAGTTGAGTAACAAATCATGAACGCTTAATAATTCATAGTACGTCTCTCACCTCAAACTCCAAATACTCTTCCCTTAGGCGATATTCTTCAAGCTCACGACCTTTGACTTTCCGGTCAGGTGGGTATGAGCGGAGCTCTGCCAACTCTGTGGAGGTGGCATGAAACCGAGCCTCGTGAGCCTCTACCTGTTCCTCCTACACACACACACACACACACACACAAAAAAGGTTATTGAGCTCACAATTGCATGCATGATGGGAATTATCCCAGTGTATGCAGTTTTATGTGTACTAGTTTAGTCATGAGACCTGTGAGAGTTTGGAAGCTGAGCCAGGTAGCAGTGGACGACTGAATTTCTTCTGCGAGCCAATGGCAGCTGGGAGGGGCGGGGCAGAAAACATGGCTGCTACTGTATTGATGCGGGTAATCCAAGACTGCATCTGTTCTGCATTCCTATACACACACAGAAAGAGTTTAACCGAACATCAGATATGAATTTGATTTGTGTCTGACAGACAGCCCAAACAAAAAGCTTAAATATAGTACATTTGGTTGAAATATTTTGACTGATTTAGATAAGGAAAACCATTACAAAATAAAGTACATTACAGAAGACACACACACGCACATGTTCACATGTAGGTGCACTCACACAGGCACACGTCTCCCAATAAGAGCTGCAAATGGGGCAAACAGCAAGTGGAGCAGAACAAAATCTCCTGAGGGACTGGAACATGAGGGATACATAAGCCCGGTAGAAAACGTATCAAATCCAACACACACTGGATCAGCGATATCCAGCATAAAAGCTGCTTTTGCCAAATATGCAAATATGTAATCCTTTAATAGATATAGTATATGGCTATTGATATATTCTGAATATATCTATGGCACGCTCTGCCCTGGGCTGACTGTGTGATAGCATTTGTTTATGACCTCATTTAGGACCTCATGTTTGATTTGGCTTAGACATTCTTTCTGTTCGGTTAGACATGTGCTGAGTCTAGACACTCCATAACAAACTCACCACATCCATTTCTGCTGACAGCCTTTGTTCATCAGTGAACATCATGTGGAAGTGTTTACATCCACATATCAAAGATTTTCCCTTCCTAAGGGTTGGTCATGTATTTTAGGAAATGTATAACTCACTACAATTACAGAGAGAGTAAGTTCTTGTACAAACGACTTGACAAGGAAAGAATGTACTCGATACAGAGGTTAGGTCACTGAATAAGCAAACACGGAAGGACATGTTCATAGACTAGTTTTTATAAGTCACATGACACACAACAAAAAAAAAGGTCCATGGAATGAGAAATAAGAAGTGATGTAGCTGGATTACTTTGTTTCAAACTTTTCAGGATTTTCCCTTCACTGTGTTGCATGGGACCCATGTGTTTTTAATTAGTCTTTTGCTCCACATAATAAAACAAGTCTCCTACTAGTGAGTGGAGACATTCTTTGCTGTTGGATGTTGTTTACAAGCAGATATACACTGAGTGTAGGAGAGCACTGGGAAAGAGGGAGTACTTTGTGGTACTCACGGAGCTTGGAACAGGTAGACCCTCCAGTCGGCTGTGCGCAGGTAGAACACGTTGGGCCGCTTGTGATAATCAGTGGCTCTGATAGCCAGTGAGTGGTGGATGGACACTGCATTCTTCAGATCTTCATCAGAAAGTTGCTTATCAGGCCGATACTCACCCTGAAACCGAAAAAAAAACTATTAAATAATGAACAATGAAAGTGCAATTGGACAGGAAAAGCACAGAAAAAACACTTCTTCCTTATTTTGGGCCTTGAAGCATGTCCTGTATTAGCACAGTAAAGCCTACTAAGCTTTTAAAGTTTATGATGAAAACATAACAGCAATCTAAAGTGTGGTCAGCTGTCAACACAGACATTATCTTTGAGAAGGTCACATGAACATAACATTTATTGTTTTATTCATGTAAGATTATAAATCTATAACTAGTATTAGGGAAACATATTATGATAACTGAAAGATAATATTCCTTACTGGGATTTATTTTGGTTTTGTGCTGAACAGCTTCTTGTACACTGAGCTGACACTGGAATGTTGGCCGGGAGACATTAACCTTAAAATGTTATGAACCCTCTTAAAGGAGGTGAGTAAGAAGCATTATTATACCTATCCCAGAGTAGGCATGTGGACTTAATCCATTGCTCCAGTGGAACAGAGGAAGAGCACAACATTTGAGATTTGAAGACTCCCACAAAGTCAAGATCAGATAACCGTTTAACTATATATATATATATATATATATATATATATATATATATATAATATAAAAAAAAAAAGAAGATTTTATTTTATTTTAAGATAGATAGAAGATATATATATATATCTCTATTTTATTTTATATCTCTATCTATATATATCTATATCTATATATATCTATATCTATATATCTATATCTATATTTTCTCTATC
Source organism: Hemibagrus guttatus (assembly GCA_033459395.1). Taxonomy (NCBI): domain Eukaryota; kingdom Metazoa; phylum Chordata; class Actinopteri; order Siluriformes; family Bagridae; genus Hemibagrus; species Hemibagrus guttatus. Next base: position 19,367,374 of record JAUCMX010000012.1, read on the forward strand.
TATTTTTATCTTTTATCTATTTTTATCTTTTATCTTTTATTTTCTTTTATCTTTTATCTATATATCTATATATCTATATATCTATATCTATATCTATCTATATCTATCTATCTATCTATCTATATATATATATATATATAAAAAAAAAAAAAGCAGTTGAACACTATAATATAACACACCCTGGAACTTTCTGCGGTATAACGCAGAAGATATAAAGTATCTCATGCAGCATAAAGGACAAAAGGTGGGTTCTTTCATGTTATTTTCATATAGAAAATTTTTGTTTTCTGAGTATTAAAAATTCCATAACCAGCATCAACATCCTAAACAACTTGAAGAATCTACTGATCTACTTTCTTTCTGTTAAAATTTTTTTTGGCAAATCTAAAGGGATGATCAATGTTTACATTTGGCATCTGATAATTTTGTGAAAAAAAAAACAACAACAACAAAGACACAGTGTCTCAAACACAGCATGCATTCTTCTCCTGAAAACCCAGCATTCACTCGTGTTGCTACATGTCCACGTGTGGAGAATAAATTTAACAGTTCAGTGATTCTAAGCAAGCAAGAATGCTGAGCTGTTTCACAGTGAAAGTATTGAGGGATATATAAAGCCTTCTCACCTTCTGAAGGTAAAGGATAAGACCCTTTAGTACAGCATAGAAAGTCTTCCAGCCTCTCTTCCCTCGTGGGGCTATAAGTCACAAAATAATAGTAGCTGGTTAATGTTCTACCTTGACATAGAACTGACTACAGCTGAACATAATGCGTGTATTAGTAGGAAAGGCTCAAGATGCCAATTTCAGCTGTTCTTCTTTCTAGTTCATCACTAAAACTAAATCATTGAAACATAAAACAGACTAGAGGGATGTATTATATGCGCACGAATATATTAAACTGGGAAAAAATGATAAAACTTGCACCAATTTCATTTTTATGGCTAAAGACCCTGTTACAAACAGCTTTAAATGGTCTAGCACATGATCTGTAATGTGCAAGAGGCAGACAGTGAGAAGAAAATCCTGACTGGCAGGTTTAAGTACTTGTAGTAGAAGATATAAAGAGTTCATGAGAGGTTATAGTTGTTAAGTGATTTCTGATAGTGACTGATGAAAACAAAGTAAATGCCAAGTGTTTATTCTTCCATTGGCTCATTACACTAACCGTCTTGGCACAGTTATCAAATTATTAGATTATATTTAGCCCCCCAAAAAAAAAAAAAAACCCCAGTTGCTTCAAGCTGCAATAATTCATGCTACTTGTAAATTATTATTCACACTCAAATCGCTTCTTAAAAATCTCTGTGACTTTAAACGCTTTGGTCTGTGTATATGTGAATTGTTAACCTATTCTAACAGTGCTGTGTGAAATAAAAAGCAAGCGCAGATTAAAAAACAGCTGCGGACCCAATAAACCATGATGGGCTTCAATCCAAAAACACATATTGACTAAAAGTGAGTGTTTAGGCACCCTCTAGTGCCTAGCAGCGCATGTAGCACCAACAAGGAAAATATTCCTTATTTAATACCCACTGTCTGTGTTCTATCATTGATTCCCTGCAGCCTCATATTCCACACTCTTTGCTCTACAAACAGCTGCCTGCACTTGAGTTGATAAAAACAGTGAATAATGAAACATACTCCTTTTCCCGTCACAGTCAGCGTGGACTTTGCGCACCAGGAAACCTGTCTTGTAGAGAAGTGCACCGGACCCTGGCACTATCCCAGTCCCTGTGCACTTCATGCTTCTTGAATGCGTGTCTTCACGGTGCTCTCCCAACTCCGAGAACGACTTACGCAGCTCCTCTTCATCACTAAAGAACGTAAATAAAAATCCCATTAGCTTAGACACACAAACCCAATTCTTAAAATTAAAGCCCTCGGGATGATCAATTAGGATATGGTAGAACATTTAATTACTCGTGAATTAAATACAAAGCTCCATGTCCCTATTTTATACAGCACACATGATTGAATGCATGGCACCGTGGCTGCTAATGAGATCTTCTGACTTGTGCTCATATGAGATTGTTGTTCCTAAAGTTGACTCCATAATACTTGCTCTTCTCCCCAACATTATATTTTTCCCCTTCATGCTATGATCTCTGAAACACCCTTGGTGAGTATCACACATGATATTAATCCAAAGTGTACAAGATTGCAAGACAAATTATCACCAGGACATTGGATATGATACATACTCTACAACAGAAATCCTTTAAAGAAACTATTTATAAGAATCTATCATTATCATAGTCATCTATCCTTGTTTCATGTTTAGTCCAAAATCTTAAACTGCTTAACATATAGAAGATTTCATTGTTTAAACATTTACACCAGGAGTGTCAAATCTTCTCTGCAAAAGGGCCGCAGTGGATGCAGGTTTTCATTCGAACTGAAGAGAAGCCACACCTGAGTCTACTGAAAGCCAAGATCAGTTGATTAAACAGGTGGAATCAGGTGTGGCTATTTAACACCCCTGAATTACACTTAAAAATAAATAAATAAGTTAAAAAACGCATGGTTTCATCACTCTCATGGGAAGGGAACAATTCAAGGTTCTACATAGAGCCTAACACATTTGCCAGATTAAGACTAATGACAATTTCCTTCTTGTAACCAATCCCAAGAAGAACGTTCCAAAAATGAGAAAGTGGAGAGAAAAAATAGCTACAACACATTGTTCAGTCTGTCAAAACTATGAAATCCTGGCAGAAAAGCTCACGTCAGCGTGTTCCCAGCACAGAGATACTTTATCCTTGACAGTACTGCTTTTTTTTCCATAAAGGAGTGAGGATCCTTTAATTATCCATAAACCATCAAGTGTCTGATTTTATGCCATTAAAAAAAAAAAAAAAAAAAAAAAAAAAAACTTGTCATGCTACAGAAATACATTTCAAAATCTGTATTTAGAGATCTGACACTGTGCCATGACTGGTACTTGGGACTAAGAGTAGGCTTTTATCAAGCCTTCTGTCACTCTATGAAATATTTGGTTTGGGTTATATTGCTTCAGAAGTCCAGGAACAAAGGCCAGAGCTAAACCGTACAGATATTTCAACATTAAAAAAAGAAAGATTTTATACTTAATGTAAAACCTAATTACAGAACTGGGTATATTCTTTTCCTGGTATGGATATGAATTTCTGAAGTTGCTGAAGCTTTACTTTAAAAATAAATAAATAAATAAATAAATAAAAATAAAAAAAAAGCAACAAGGCAGTGAGCCAGCAACACATTAGAATAGTCCAAGCATGAGGTTAGAAAAGCATGTATTAGTTTCACAGCATCATGCAGAGTCAACATATGGTTTCTGGAAATACAATAGTAGTGATGTACAGTTTTATATGGGACTTTATTCATGAGCAAGTTTGGCCTACAAGGTTTTTAAACTGCGTCTTTTTAATTGAACAAAATAGTCACCAAGCTCAGGGGTAAAATCTTACAGCGATGTTAAATGATGTATATTTATTTATATGAAATAGCAGCACAGGGCCACAAATCAGTTACAGATACATACAGAAGGTTGTATACCCTAGGGGTGAAAACACTGTGGCTTTATGATTGTACAAAACCATTTTGGAGTTATATAAGCCACTGTGTACATGTCAAAATCAATAAGATAAATTCTGCGGAAATACTGTGCCATTTTACACCTCAAAGCGTGGGCCAAAAATGCTAAAATGGATCTTAACCAGAGGCTGAACCCTGAGTGGTTTCATTGCTGACAGGCAGAGAAAGTGCAACGGTCAACCGTGCACACAAAAAAGGCTGACTGACGGAGCATGTGGGGAAAAAACTTCAATCCTGTTGCCTGGTAACTGCCAGCATTATCTCACACAAAGGAACAAAAAAAAAAAAAAAAAAAAAAAAAGAGAGGCAGAAATGAGAGGAACACGGGACACGTGCAGGAGGAATAGTGAGACAAAAGATTATTAAAAAGAATATTTAATCTAATCTACGGGTCTATCTACTTTTCC
>JAUCMX010000012.1:19376355-19443855 GCA_033459395.1 Hemibagrus guttatus
TCTGAAACTATGCACAGGTACAGTAGGAGAGAGAGCAGACTCACATTGTCCATTGAAGCTTCTCATTCTTAATGGAGTTGTAGAGAGCCTGCAGAGACACACAACAGGGGAATCAGATACAAATATTATGCTGAGTGTGTTATACATTATCTGCCTGTGCTCTGATGATGGTATAGAAACACTAACATCTTTTCTATAGATATGTTTGGGATTACTGCAATGGTTTAATGTGGCCACAACATCTTATTTGTGATTAACAGCAATCTCCCACAGCTTTAACTAGAAATTCAGAATAATATGCGATGGACCCGATGAATATGACTGCTGTCATTTTGGAGAATTACTCTCAAGGAATTGATTATTCCAAGTCTGCTCTACCAAATGAAAAGAAATAAAGCCCAGACATCAATCCAAACGTGGCATATTAATTCAAGGAGTAACGTTAATGGTAATGTTAAAATGGATTTTGAGGTTATATCCATTTCATAATACAGTGCACTGCAAAATTGATTATTTTTTAAAGTTAACATTACAGCTGAGTGATGCATCATGATGGCTGACATTTTAAGGACACACCAATCTGAATTATGATCCGATGCTTGCTAGAACAGGAACAAATACAAAACGCTAAGCATTCAGCATAGATGTAATATGGTAAACAGCACAATTTTATGTCATATTATATGATTTGTGCTTAAGGGATTAGTAGAGGTAAGAAATAATATCACGATACAGAAGCAGTATTTAACAGCGCCGCAAAAATACCAATAATAAAAGTAATAATAAATAATAACGTTTCATTTAATGCATACAGGGTATTGTTTATAATGATCAAAGACTAGCCACGTAACTTTCAACTCATCAAGTATTGATAATGAAACCCACTCTTAGCAAAATGAATACATTTTTTTCTTACCACATAATATAGAATACTAAATCCTACCACACCCATGTTAATTAACAGCTTCTCTAACTGCCCAGTGCTGTCAGTAATATGCTTTTCATTAACTGGTACCAACAGGTTCTCAATGTTTGCTAATCAAAATGGATACCACCTGTGAAAAAGCAGGATCAACGCAATCTGATCCATTAATCCAATGTGACGCTGCCTGACATCACAGACAGCTGTTAGCAGTCAGAATGAAATTGAATTGGATTGATGAATGTAAAGAGGATGTCTTTACCTACATTCAGAGATGCAAAATGATAACATATGATACACGTGTCTTAACAGTGATTATACCACAGTGCTACCGAGTGCTCGACTCTCTAGATGTTGATTAATTTTCTCTAATACAGCGCTGACAATAATTGCGGCTGTACCCTAAATGATAGGTTTCTATTAATTCGCTTGTTCTGATACGTCATCGTTTCCATAGTTACAGCTCATTCACAGGGACCTGTACGGCAGATGCTCAAGATAATCTAAGTCTAATAATAAGTGGGTTTCAAAAATTGTGAAGATATTGAACAAGGAAAAAATGTATAATAATTGACATGGTGAAACATTCTGTAAAGAGACATTTATCACTTATAGTCTTGAGTATGTTGCTTTGAAACAGTCAGTAGTTTTTCCACCACGGGACAGTCTTAAAAACAGAGAAGCTTATTAATTATTTACATTACATGAAAAGCCGGGCTTTTTTTTTGTCTTACTAAATTCAAGTGAAAGAAAAAAATTGGGCCAATGAGGGAAGAGCTCTTGACAGCTTTTAATAAATAAAGCTGTATTTGTTGACAAATCGATCCAATAAGAGCACACACAAGGGGATAAAATGCAGACACAGATTTATATTATCATTGGAATATATTTAGTTTATGTGATTGCCTTAAAACATGGCGCAATGATAATATTGGTATAAGAGCCAAGTTTATACACACACACACACACACACACACACACACCCCCACACACTACAGAACACTTTTTTAAATAATGAAAAAGTATGATCATGCTGTGTGCATCACTGAAGTCTCCTTACAGATGTTTAGCTCAGAAATCAAATCAAATGACCAATCAAAAACAAAATAAATAAATATTCTGATATTTAAAACTTCTAATATCTATTAAAAACAGATAAAAACCATTCTTGGAGGAATGGAAAGGCATAACCAGTTTTAATATTCTATTTTATTCTTATAGGAAATATGTCTAATGTATTGCTAAACAGATGTTTCACAAGCCTGGAACAAGAGTGAGACAGGTGAATGAGTGAATAAATGAAGAGGAAGATGATTAAATAAGAGAAGAAGAATTATAAATCCTACACAGGTAAGACAGGCATACAATAGCATAGGAAACTGAGACCAACAAACAGCATACCCTCTTCCTTTTGCGGAACTGTGGGTGTTTCTGGCCGTCCTGAGCTTTGCCCAACAGGTCAGGGAACACTAGTGGCTTGAGAGAACGTGATCGTGGTGTACGCGGGTAACGAAATGGGTCCATCATACGGAAGTCTCGCCCGTAACGTACAGAACAGAGAGAACGAGAGCGCAGGCGTCCCGCTGAGTGCAGACTGTTTACCCCGATCATGATGATGGAAATGGGTTAAAGGGAGCTAAACTGGCCAATCCTGAGGATTCACACAGTGAAGCCAAGGTCTCGTCTGGCTGTGTGCTGGTTCAATCTGACAATGGCTTTTTCAGACTGGAAATGAAAGTCAAGTAAAGAAAGTCTTGAAAAAATATAATTGTTTACTCCAAGCTGAAGCTCAGAGGAAAAAGAAAACTCCAGGAAAGTGGACCCTCCGAGATGATGTTTTTTTGGAAATGAAAAACAAAACAAGACAACCCCACACAAATCCCTTAAAATGTGGTAATAAGTGACATCAGTTTTCCTTTCCAAAAAAAAAACAGAGGCATTGACGTGGCCAGGTTATATTCCAGCTTCATGTAAACCATTATAGATGTTATCTCAACTGTTTGTCACAAACTCGATAAAGTGAATTCCAAAGACACTTGAAATGAAAAGATGAATAGTGCAATGGAGCCATACCTACTCTACACAAATTCAACTAAAAATGATGCAGCTGATATGATATTTTTCAACCCACTTGAAAAAATAAGATGCCCTTAAAGAGGGCAGGAAATGGAATGAAGATGTCAGAAGATCTGATCTCTGTGGTAAAGCTGACCTGAACAGCCTGAACCTGATGGAGTAAATAAATTAAACAGCAAACAACACAATCTGTAGCCTATATCCCGACACCAAAACAACTCTGGAACCCGAACAATCAGATTCCCACAGCAAAAACAAGGGACTGGTGATATAACAGGAGGCAAAAAGCCATGCATACACACACACGCACACAGATGGCAAAGGATACTTGCAGAAGTGTGAAAGCGTAGCCAGAATCCAACAGATGGATGCAAGGGGTGGAAACACAAGTGAGCACACACCCACACGTACACAAAAACACACTGTACAGAGGTGGATGCGACTTAAATGTCTTCCATCAAACATGCAAGCTATCAAAATCAACCCTAAAACAACCACATCAAACTAAATATGCCAAAAAAAAGAGAAACAGCCACGTAATGAGGATATCACAGTAAAAATCACAGCCTCATAAAAAAAAGATGAAAATTAGGGTTTCAGGTTCTTCGCCTCCACTCCCTCACTCCACTCGTCCTGCGGGTAAGAAGAACTGAACAGACCTTAGGCTTTAGAAGACGTGTCTCTTGGTTGCCTGCTTTCTCCATAAACATTTATCGCTTCAAGCCTTTTTTCTCTTCTGATTTTCCGTTGAGGTACACTGATGCCATCCAGACACGGAAAATGACTCTTCATAATCCTTTTCTGTGCTCCGTGTTAATCTCGAGAAGGTGCTCAAGCTCGAATCTGAAAACGAGCGTCTCGATTCCCGTCCATTCACAGTAGCTGATTGCAAGTGGCCGGTTCTTGGGGAGACCTGATTGAGGATGAGAGTTCTTCTCTACCCTCCCCTTACCTCTCGGTCTCGCTCAGCCTCTCTCTCTCTGAATGCATATCTCCCTCCCTCGGCACTTGGCTACTGCACAGCCAATCGTATCCATCCGGCTTGTCTCTACACCCAGACACGCACACACACACTCACATACACAAACACACACACAGCCCCACGCTCTGAATACTGATTAACATTCTGCACTAGTTCTCTCTCAAAGCTATGTGTGAAAGAGACAGAGAGACAAATGATTAACACTGATCCGACACAGAAAAATCAGCACATGTGGGAATGTGTGAAAAACAGGATGCATTTTACAGTATAAAGCTGTTAATTCAAACGCAGAAAGAATGCAGGCTAACTCTAGAGTGTAGTGGTGTCATAATGAAATACTCATTTCAAATATATTCTGAATATAGACTCGTAGGCTGCAACAGGAAATAAAATCAAAAAGAAATTGACAAAAAATAAAGGGTTAGGCTTTATATAGTAACAAGAAAATAAATATTGGTTCCCAGTAGATTCACAGAGTCTTAAAAGGCAGCTATGCACCAGCAGGATCTAACAAAGGCACACAGGCTTGAACCAATAAACTGTATCTATATGAAGCAAAAGACCTGAAAGCCACAAGAGTTATTTTAAGCCAATATCATTCACGTTCATTCACTCAGAGAAGCCTAACAAAAGCTTTCACAGCTACTCATGGATGGTATGTTAGACCTGTCTGTTATCAGAATCAAACAAAAGATTTAATGCTCTCATTAATGAAACGCCTACAGCTTACAGACAGTTTATCATATTTTACATACACAACTGTCAGTCATCTATAAAGAGAAATACTTCATAAAGAGCTTCATGTTTCCTATTCACTGCACTATTGCTCATAAAATCAGAACAGCTGAACAAAAAATGTTTTAAAAAGTAGACCATCTAGAAATATTTGGGTCAGCTGAATATAACATAACATACACTCACCAGCCACTTAATTAGCAACACCTGTACATTTATTCAAAGTAACTATCCAGTCAGTCATGTAGAAGCATATCAGTGCATTAAATCCTGAAGATTTAGGTCAAGTGCTTCAGTTAATGTTTACATGAAACATCAGCAAAATGATCTCAGTGACTGGGGCACGGTTTGCTACTGAAGGGCCTGATTTGCATAAAACAATAACTGATAATGATCTGAGATTTTCATACACAACTGTCTCTATAGATTATACAGAGTGATGCGTAAAATAAAAAAATTCCACTGAGCAATAGTTCTGTGGGGGGAAATTTCTGTTAGGTGAGAAAAGTCAGAGGAGAATGAGCAGACTGATTCAAGGTGAATGTAACTTAAATTACCAACATACACAACGCTGGTGAGCAGAAAAGCATCTCACATGCACAACACACTAAACCATAAGGTAGAAGGACTACAACAATTCACTGAAACTGAACAATTCAAGATTAGAAAAAAAAAAACAATTGTTCTCATCTTTAACCTAGGGCCATGAAGTTACGGAAAAATAGTCAAATAATCAATTGCTGGGGTTTAGTAACTCAACTTCAAACAGAATTACACCCTACTGATGTTCATTGTTTTCCTGTAGCATGTCCCCAAGTGTTTATTCCTTACTTAGATCATTTCATACAGGATGCGGAGGAGGATCTACTTCTAGCATTACATTCTAGCCCTCAACCAGGACACTTAAAACACAGATTTTTCCCCAGACAAGTCTACAACACACACTAGCTCTAGCAAAAGACTTTAAAAAAAAACAAAAAAAAAAAAAAAAACAAAAAAAACCCCCCCACAGCCTATATTGCACTATAATTGCAAACAGCAGCACATCTGCATTGTACTCACAATAATTAACATTTTCTATCACTGATCTGCGTTTATATATACATTTTTCAATATACTCTCTTGTACAGTAAATTCTATTTTTTAATTAAAATTCAATTTTATTCCTATTCCTTATTTTATTCTTAGATGATTCTATTTTTATGAGGCAGACACTCAAATCAAGCATTTCAGTTCATGTTAAAATTATATGGTTGTGTATGTGACAAACAATTTCAATTTGTTTCGAAGTTTTAAGTGGCAAATAAAGAAAACCTTGGCTAAAACAAATTGTGTTTGTGAATGTAAGATACAATCATGATCAGCTTCACAAATAACATTTGTGATCCAACATATCTGCATTGTGTTTCTGTACACATGCTTCCCAACGTGATGCCATCCTTCAGGACACAATTACCATTTATACAATTACTGATGAATTTAGCTGCAGAAGCCACTCTCCCAAAAGACGCACAACCTCAGTACAGATTCTTACATCAAAAAAGGAAACAAATTCTCTAAATGCTTTGATGCTGTGGCATTTTTGAGTTTCAATGATGACTTGTTTCAGTGGCAAAAATGTCTGTGAGTAAGTGCAAGAGAGTGAGACAGTAGGAGTAGGAGGAAAAGTAAGAACTGTTGCTGTAAACGAGAGTAGAGAGAAAGGAGATAGAGATGGGTAGAGTAGGAGGAAATAAAGTGAGAACTGCTGTTGTGGGTTAGAAAGTGATAGCTAGAGGGGGAAAAGAGACATGAAGAGAGAGACCAAGAGAGAGAGAATGGGGAGAGAGAGAGAGAGGGCTATGCTTTTTAAAATCCTGCTCTGTGTGATAGAGATGATGGGCATGATGAGATTTTGTTATTCAAAATGTTCCAGTCTGCTAGCATGTTTCCATTGAACACCAACAATATTTATACAACTGTTAAATCCTCACAATATTCCACCCAATCTTTTTTGCCCACTCTCTCAACAGCCAAAGCAGTGCAACTTCAGCACCATGGACAGCACTTCAGAAATTGAATGGAAATTGTACAAGAAGGGAAGGGAGCTCTCAAAACATTTTGTCTCAGGTCCTGAGACAGTGTCGATATTGGCTTTAAAGCCACGAAGATTGCATATTTCAGCACAATTTCATCTCAGCTAACATTGCATATGCATGTTAAACTAATGTTTATAAAGATAAATGTACTTCTCTATTGTAATCACAGGGAGTGAGAATCTCTTCAGCAGACTGGCTGATATTAAAATATAATAAAAGATAAATTATGCAATAATGCAAGGATCATGAGTACTTTTAGAACACTGACCGAACCTATTATAACTTAGATTTGCACAGTCGTTTTAAAAACAGCTTTAACAGTGAATACAGCACTTCTCTCAAGAGATAGTAAAAATGTCTAAGCATAATGCACACCTACATTATATGGCCAAAAGTATGCAGACACCTGAGCATCACACCCATGTGTACTTGGTAAACATTCCATTCCAGATTTAGTCCTCATGTTGCTGTTATAATAACTACCACTCTTCTGTTAACGGCTGTGGGGATTTGAGATCATTTAGCATATTTGTGAAATGAGGAACTGGAGACGGTCAGGTGTCCACATACATTTGCCAATGCAGTGTAAAAGTCTGATTTGATTTTGTGGCTAGGTTTCAAACTGTTGTATTGTTTTCATTACAGTGTTAAAATTATACTTGGCTCATTGAACAAAAAATGGAACTGCAAGTGTAAATGAGTCAGTAAAGGGTAGTAGTTGTTTACTTTATTAAATCCTTTAATCAGTAAATATGGGCCATTCCAACATGACCTAATGTATAAAATCATGGCATGTATGAATGTAATGAAAATGTCTTTAAATAAAGAGTGTGTACAAAAGGCAATGGCACTGAAATTTCAGTCAATCTCTCTGCTAATCAAATGCAAGATTACCTAGTAAACCCAACACTTCAAAAGATATATGCATCCAACACCAAAACAGATATTTTTCATGTTGCTTGCAATTGTCAGTACCATTTGTGCTTTACAAGCAATCTTGTACTGAATGATTTTAACTCAGCTCACAAGAACTGGCCGTGGAGATGTTTTTCTAAAATACTGGCCTAATTTTAAGAGTTGCTGGGATGTATTGCAGTATTTTGTAGTCTGTAATGTCACCATACTATAAATTATACCTGATTGTTCATGAGTATTATCATTCTGTATGCATGTTATCAATACAAAGGTTGTTCAGTAACTAAGGAAACAACCTTTCTAGTAATAAACAATGTGAATGTTATTAGTCATGGTAATCACACTTTGTGATCATTTTAGATTAAAACATCCAATTTGCTGAAAAACTAATCTATAATCCCAGTGATCGGCAGGCTTAATGACGGAAACTGTGTTACTATTCATTAGTAATAGCAGAGACTCTGCTGATTGACTTTGCACTGTGCCTGTGGGCTTAATGAAAGGAACCACCAGTTTTCCTATCCATGGCACAAAAGCAATAATCGAATAATGAAATCTAATGAAAAACAGCCTAATGACCAGACAAATCCCACAAGACAACCCATTTCTCCTATATCACACAGACAATAGCTGTGTAAGTACATAAAGTATACACATGTGACTCCCTCACTAGGCTTAAGCATTGCATGGAATCCAGGTATACAGCTGCTCAGGTCCATTACTTAGTACATCGGGGAGTTCAGCATTTGCATAATAGTGTTAGTAATCTACCTTGAGGAGTTCTTTAGGGAAATCTTGGCCATTGTTGAGTCCCTCCAGATTTCCAATAAACTGAGTGCAGGACATCCGCTTGCCAATATTCTGTTAGCAGAAACCAGATTTATAGATACATATCAGTTCTTTTCTTTCTTTTTTTTTTTCCTCAACCTTACACATGCGTCACAAATTAACAGAAAAAACAACAGTGTTTTAGCAAAGTAATGGCCTCCTAAATCTATCCAGAACAGTTAATTGTGCTTTGTCACTGATTAGAGAAGTCTCTGGATCTGTACTGGAAAGAACACTGTTCTTCCAAAACATATTCTCTCAGTAACTTTAGGATAATGGGGGTAGAGAGGTCTGTTTAATTCACTGCTCCAAAATTGCCCCTAGGTGTTTAAGTGACTCGAGATCTGGTGACTAAAGGCCAGAGCATAGAATTTAAATTATTTACTTCTTCATTGAACTATTCAGATCACCATGCCCCATGTTTGGGGGTGGGGTCATCCTCTAAGAGACCATGCCCATCAGGATTAAAAGGTTTAATTTATCAGTCAGAATAACAAATCAGCAGTGACACTTAACAAGCATACCCAAACCATAAGAGTGAAACTAATAAATGTCCCCCACATTGCAAGCATCACTGGTTTTCCTTTAATTTGTCACTCATCTATAAGCATGTTATATTTACCATGAAAATCCTCTGAAACAAGAGCTCCAGTGGAAGTACCAAATAAAGGCATTTTTACAGCAATGTCTGGAAAAATTTTGCTGAACAGCGAAGTATAATGTGGACATAGTTCATGTTTTAGTTTCTGGTTCTAAGTTGGGAAAGGTTACAGTTATTATGGATTGGATGCTTTTTGAGCCACAGACAGAAGGGAGCCATTTTACCAAATCAATTTTGGCACTTCACAGCAGTGGAACCCAGCAGGAGATGTTAAGCTTGTGTTTGTGTTAGAGAGAGCAGGGGCAGAAAAGCCCAACTATAAAAAGAAACTGTCCAAAGGTTTAAATATTTCTTGATTTTAACCGACTTTAATTTGCTAGAAAAGAAATAAACGCTAGGGTAAAAGTTTATGAGATGCAAACACCTTGTAAATAGCTCACTGGGTGTTAATGTACATTATGTGGTCAAAGGTTCTTGGACACCTAACCAAAATCCGTCCAGATTTAGTCTCCTCTTTGCTAGTATAACAACTTCCAGTCTTCTGGAAAGGATTTACACTAGATCTTTTTCTAGATTTTGAATTAGTTAGCATTGGTGAGATCAGGCACTGATGTTGGGTGAGAAGGTCTTGGGTGCAGTCAGTGTTCCAGTTCATCACAAAGGTGTTCAGTGGGGTTAAGTTCAAGGCTCTGTGCAGGACACTCAAATTCATCCACACCAAATTTGCAAGGTCGATGAAAAAATGGCTTGAAATGTGAATATGTGCATGGTCATGCTGGAAAATGTTTGGGCCCATTACTTCTAAAGGGAAAGGGACAGGAAATTGTAACACTAAAACATAAAAAGCCATTGTACAGAATTGTGTGCTTCCAAATATGTAGAAAGTTTTTGGAAAAGACCACATATGGGTGCGGTTAGTCAGGTGTCCTCAAACTTTTGGCTGTATAGTGTAATTTACAAATAAAGCTGTGCAACTGGTTTTAAATCAGAAAATAATTAAAATAATATTAATAACATCTGTCTCTTCTGCCTCCCCTACACACCTGGCCATACAGGTCTGTGTTGAGCAGCATCAAGGAGCAGGTCAGTGTGTGAACGCTGTCTGTAAGAACAATGTATTTATATCAGTACAAGTACAAGACTACGGCTAATTGCTAAATTCAAGACATGTATACATAGGCTGTATGCGGTGCATCACTATATTTTGTGCTAAAACATCTAATCTTTTATTAAGAATATAACTAGAACTACTGGCATTCAGATTTTTTTTAATTAAATTTAACTTAATCCTAAAATCTTCCCCCGGCATTCTTAAAATCAAGCCCTAACATAAACCAGATAAAGCAGTCTAGTACAATTCATTTTATATACTCATCTTATTTTTGATAACTAAATCAACAGCATTCAATTATTAAACATGATCTTGCACACATTTTTACCTTCAGAGAGTTTGAGGATAGGGTTGCACTGAATGTATCTGCGTGAGAAGTGAGCCAGGACTCGCTCTCGCTCCTGCGTTTCTCCATTTAGTACAAATTCTTGTAGGAAGGTCCTGAAGTAAAACAAACAAACCAAACAAACAAAAACAGGTAAGCCCATGGCCTCAAATAAAATGACAAAAAAACAAACACAAGAAGCATTGAAAATATCCTAAACTCCGGCAATTTTAAAAACTACCAACCTTAAAATTCTCAGTGCATAATAACAAAGCGCATGGTGAAAAAAGTGCCATTTTGCTAATTATAGTTTATCCAGACATATATCAGATTCCACACTTACACTAGATATTTCTCACTATATCCTCTTTGAAGTGCCTTAAAGATTATAAGGGTAAATTCAGACAGTCTCAGAGCATTTCTATTATTTAAATTCATTAATGAAAACTCATTAAAACACACTAACCTCAGTGCCTGATCCAAAGCCAGTCCTGTAAAATTAAAATAGCTCAGGTACTCCTCTGCTACCATCCTGCTGAAGTCATTACTACACAAAAAAGTAGAAGAAAGAACAAAGAGCGTGGGAGACAATCAAATAACAACAGACTAATGTCAGATTAAGCTCTTCCAGAAGAGTGTGGCAGGAAAGCATGGTGAGGGGCTTTGCTGTTCCCATGGTGCATCTGTCAGATATGAGACAGCTCTTGAACATACAAAGACAGAGGAGTACTGGCTGTCCAAAAAAACTGATCCAACAGCACAAATAAGCCTGTCAGCAGGGATGCAGAGATACAGAGAGGGACAGATATAGAAGAAAAAGTCTGAAGACTAACAGAAGCCTGCTGTCATATCAAACTGCTCAGTGCGAGTGCAGAGCTCAGCGTCGGTCCCTTTTCTTGTTCTTTTTTTAAAAATCCGGTTGGATATATGAGCAATATAACTTAACTGGTGCAAGTGGAAATTTTTTTTTGTGTGCGCTGGTGGGAGGCACAGGACTCCTACAGTCTACAGATTATGCAGCAGATAAGGCCTCTCAACATATTTTTACCTTTAATACATACATTTGGGTTATTTTATTGCAGGAGTACATCTTCTCATCCAGATAGTAACTCCGGAGTTATCTTTTTGCCACCATTTATTTTTATGATTTCTTTTTATTTTATGACTATAATTCAACAGTTCAGATATTAAACCCAGTAGTCAAATAAGTACTGTCAAAAGTATTTATTGTACTCATTAAAATCTTTATTACTCAAACCTACACCCAGAGAACCAATTACATGATGTAAAAATATACTGTAGATTTGAACGTTTTCTGATATTAACAGCAGTTATCTAAAGTTATTAAACTTTTTAGTTAAAAAAAAAAAAAACATATCTAGCATAATTTCGAGACCTACTGTCTTAAAGACTATGCCAACACACAGCACATTACCAGCAGAAAAAGACATCGGAGTATATGACCTGTTCATATATTCAGTCTCAAATGCAGCTCGCACATGAACAGAAGTATTTGTAATTCACTCACTTCTTGCTTAAGTGGCGAGAAACATCACACTTCCTGAACCCATCGAGGTTGTAGAGTCGTTTTGCCAGTCGCTTAGCAGCCTCCAGGTCAGCACGGTTACTGTTAGTTAGTGCGTCATTGCTTCCCAGTCCTAAACGCTCATTCAGCTCTTGTTCCAAGACTGCATCTGTCGCCAGCCGTTGAGATTTCTCCCTACATACACAGACACACGTGCACAGACACACACAACCCTATCTTACTATACTTGTGTATAGAAGCGGTAGCTCAGTGGTTAAGATGTTGGACTACTGATACTGGGCCCTTGAGCAAGGCCCAATAACCGTCAGTTGCATAAATGATATCAATGTAAGTCGCTCTGGATAAGGGTGTCTGCCAAATGCCTTAAATGTAAATGTCGTGAGGACATTATTAACCTACCCCTAACCTTTTGACTCCACCCAAAAAAATAAATAAAAATAAATGTCAAAAATTAAATAAAAAAAGGTGCCTACTCTAAAGCTATTTTAATAATAAAAGTAACTTTTACTTAAATAATTATAAAAAAAAATGAATTCTAAAAAAATATGAAATTATGTAAAAGACACTTATTAATTTGCATAGAAATTAAATTATATTTACATTTTTTCCCCAATTAGGATTTCCAAAACACATACATTGAACAGTGCACATGCATCAGACAACCTACTAGCTATATATATATATATATATATATATATATATATATATATATATATATATATATATATATATATATATATATATATATATATATATATATATATATATATATATATATATATATATATATATATATATATATAGCGCAGGTTGTCTGAAGCATGTGCACTGTTCAATGTATGTGTTTTGGAAATCCTAATTGGGGAAAAAATGTAAATATAATTTAATTTCTATGCAAATTAATATATCTCTATATATCTCTCTATATCTCTCTATATCTCTATATCTCTATATCTATCTCTATCTCTATCTCTATCTATATATATATATATATATATATAATTTTTTTTTTTAATTAAAAAAAAACACTAAGATTTTGAACATTTTTTTAAACCTCGGACATGTTGAGTTCCACTCCTGTGCTCTTGGGAAACTTACTCCAGAGCTTTAAAAGCTGTGCTTTTTTAAGTGTAGTTGCTTTTATCAGTGACTCACACCTTAAATCCACAGAGCAAAACAAACAGCTCAAGATCTTTACTTACCCAAAAACAGCCGGAGAGAAAAAAAAGCATCAGAAAAGCAAACCACAACTCCAAATAATGTGCTGGAATCAAGAAAAGCTGAAGAAAAGTTGATGTGATACTTATTACATTTCTCAAGAAAAGAAAAAGAAAGGAGGGGAATGATCCTATATGTCTGATAAACATGGTCACAAAAATGCATGTGACAATAACAGAGATTATTAAAGAAAAGGTGACTGCTACAATAAAAAAAAAAAAGGAAGAAGGAAGAGTCCAATGAAAATCATGGATCATGGCTTTAAGTTTCATCTGCTGTGGTTTTGTTATTAGTTCTTGTATTGTTAAATATTACTATCCTAATTTGTTATTTTATTGAACTCACATTTTGATCTCAAATTTGTATTTAGGCCTTTATTAACAATCAGAAGTGTTCTTTCTTGTTGTACTCTATGAAGTGCCATTCAAAGACGAACAATGCTGAATGAATGTCTTTGTTTAGCTACCTACGCTTGAGATCTTACCTGCAGCTTGAATGCCGCCGTGCTGGGATGTACTGCTCCTCTGAAACACCACCATGCCAGCAGAAAACTGCATGGACATTTTTCCTCTGCCTCTTTCTGCTGTTTTGGCTAACAGACACACCCCGAACGACTCCTCCACCTCGAGACCCTGCAACTCCTTTACTCATACTCATTGCAGCAGTCTGTTGTTGAGGAACTGCCTCTGAAATGCTAACTAGCATCTGTAGAGCATTTCACCTTCAGTGTGAACAGGCCTCACATCTCTCCTGCACTGCTCAAGCACTAAAACTTATTGAATACTTGTGTTTTATTTTTCCAAAAGTGAAAATTAATATGTTGGATCTTTCGGCTTGCTCTGTATGCTTCTCCATGTTTCCATCACTCTTCCGCTACTGACTGTTTGCTCTGGAATTTGGCAGCTCTTTCTTTCAACAGAGTTGCTCCGACTCTCCCCTCTCCCCTCCCCTCCCTCTTGGTAAACTTTTGCAGTTCTCTCAAATGACCTCTAAAATCAGGCATGAATAGGGCAGTAGAAATGGTGAATAGAAACTCCCCCTCTCTCTCTCTGCCAGGATCTACTCGAAATTGGATTTAATTTCTTTGTTTGTTAGGTAACTAACCTAAATGCAGTTAAACAAACATAATACTACAGGATGTGATGCTGGTAGCAGGAAACAATAGCACACTGTATGAGTATAACCCCTTACATAAAATCAGGTCTTGTGAGAGACTGACAGGGGGGCGATGAGAAATACAACAGAGGACAGAAATTCACACTGTAAGAATTTAGATGAAAATGGGCTTGACCTGCATTAGGTCATTAGTGCCACTGTTTCAAACTGCAGCATGATGATGTATGTGACTGGTACTATGCTGAATTATACCTACCTATAAAGAGCATTAGGGTCTCAATACAAATAATGTTCTTTTATACTAAATCCCACACTATATAGTACTCTGCAAGTATTCATAATATAAAAAGGTACATTTTTATAGTCTTATGGACCACAAAGCAAAGCCCTTAACCCTCATTTGCTCGGCTCTCAAGTCGCCTTTGGATAAGGGCGTCTGCCAAATGCTGTAAATGTAAAATGCTTTGTGTGCAGGAGTGGGTCAACATTTTTGCCAAACAACTGCACCCCAAATGGACATTAGGATATTTCTGCATCCATAAGCCTTGACCACTTTACATGTTTCAATCCAGATTTATAATTTACTTGTAAATCCATATTCAATGCATGTATTTTTCTTTTCTTGATTTCTGTTGTTCCAGTCAGGTAGAATCCCATAATATTGTCAGAATTAGCAGAATCAGATGGACAAACAAATTTTATTGATTTTAAACTCCTGTGCTAAGCAGCATGTCAGGATAGGCAACAATACTAAAATAGCAGGTGCACTCTTAATTTCAATATGGCTATAATGAATGGGTAATTCCCAGTAGCATTTCCAGATAGTAACACACAAAATAGGTCTTCATAGTCAGATATTCTTAATATTAATTTGCAAAATAAGTGAACAAAATAAAAAGAGGAGATTGTGTTTCTCTCATGAAAACATTTGTAAACTATGCATGGATTTTAAAGCCCTGTTTTAAGTTTCTCAAATCTTGTTAAATGTAACAGTAAAGGCTCAGTGCTGTTATACTCTCCAGAAAGGGCTTCACTAAATACTAACCATCAGGCACCTGATAACAGTTCGTTAAACTATTAAATCATTGAATTATTTTTAACTTTACTTATTCCATTCACCAAGGACATAGAAAGACCCTCAGTATATTACTTTGACAATAATGTTAATGTGACACCCTCACATACTTTGTTGCAGTCTAAATGTATTTTATAATGTAGCCTTTTGTTTGTTGCTTTCGGCTGCTCCCTGTTCGGGGTCGCCACAGCAGACCAACTGGTCCGCACAACAACTTGGCACAGGTTCTACGCCGGATGCCCTTCCTGACGCAACCCTCCCATTTTTCAGGGCTTGGGACCGGCACTGCATCCAGTGGCTGGGAATCGAACCCGGGCCTTCAGCATGGTAGGCGAGAAACCTACCACTGATCCAGCAACGAACCTTATAATGTAGCCGTTTTGTCTAATAAAATATGTAAATGCATGTCTAGTCAAGTCTCAGTGTGAAAATGTCTGAATATTTTTCTGTTACTAAACCAAGATGAATTACCTTTAATTCATTTGCACTCAAGCAGTATACACATTATATTTACTATGTATGTCATACCACAACAGGCTAACTATAGTAGGCAGATAGTCTCCTTACTGGTTGGTATGTTCTAGACGTGATTCTGTGATTCTCTCTCTCTGTCTCTCTCTCTGTCTCTCTCTCTGTCTCTCTCTCTGTCTCTCTCTCTGTCTCTCTCTCTGTCTCTCTCTCTGTCTCTCTCTCTGTCTCTCTCTCTGTCTCTCTCTCTGTCTCTCTCTCTGTCTCTCTCGCAAAAAAAAGGTAATAAGTGCATTTTGCTGCCACCTTGTGGTTGCTCTAAGCATGTAACATTACGTGAATGACTATGTTCTGTATGACTGTTCTACCTCATCTCAGCCTATTTAAAAATAAATAAATTAAATAAATAAATAAAAATAAAAAACAAATACCACTGCATTCCTGGACAAAGCACCAAACTGCTCTAAAGGGAACTGTGCTATTTTGTTTTAAAGTATATTTAAATTTTATCAACCAAAATATCACACATGCAAACAGCAGGGTCTCCAATTTCTCTAGTGTTTCTGATTACACCATTTTAGCTTACATTTATATGCAGTTGCTTTATCAAAAGACATGGAACCTGTAGGCAAGCAATTCATTCAGAGCATCAGCAATGCGCATTAACCTTCATCTCACATTCATACACACCTTGGCACGCACACACACCCCCTAAAAAGGAAGCCTGTCTTGTCTCAGTGACCTGACCTCATTTTCACATGGCTCAATGTGTGTTAAAGCTGCATGCTTCAACCTTATGCTTAAAGTTTGCACCAACTGGCTAGTACTTGACTTGGCACCACTGTGCTGTAAAAGTTACCTCAAAAGCCTTAACTAGAAATTTCCCTAGAGGAAGAGTACATTATAACCATCACAGACAGAACAAGAAAGAGTCAGTCTGAAATCAGAAGCAGAATTACAGTTATGGCTGTAGGAAGACGATTTTGTCTCTGAAAAACAACAATTTTATTTTTCTTTCTGCCCACAAACCACAGGTTCCAATATTTATGTTTACTATGAGCTCAGGATCAGTAGCACTGGTACACGTGAGCACTGATCGCTGCTGATTTGTTAGCATACTGCATCCCAAAATAATTGTGTTTTATATTCTATCCAGCATAAATACTCAATTTCTCAAAATCATTCTGGGTGTTGACAATGTTATAAAGTCAGTTTTGTTTAGCCATAATTCAGTTTAGCTTGAAAAGTGTCACAATGTGGATTTTTCATTTTGTAAATGTACGTAGCTATAGTGTTGTGCAGTCTGCTCTGTGATTCATTAGATATTTATACGAGCCTGTGAAATATTTATGTATATAATTATACATTAACGTGTAGTGTGTGTGTGTGCCTGCAGCTTGCTCACCTGGGCAGTATGAACACATTGTCACGGGTCCAGCTGTGACCAGCTGACCTGTCATCCGAGCCGCTGCTGAGCCGTTCGCTGGACGGTGCCCTTGTGGCATCAGTGTCTCCCGTAATGGTCAGACCTGACTCAGACACACTGGGCATCTCAGCATGTGCAAGGGGGGCAAAGCTCAGCTCTACAATTTGCCGTGCACTGTGATACATCTGAGCCTTCACCTGTGGGGTCAGGGTTGGGAGGTCAAACGTCAGCATGGTCTGAGAGCTGGAGGTCAGGAGCTCCAGGCTGTCCAGGCTGTTGTAGGAAGTGCCTTTAGCTCGCTGTGACTCCAGGATGATTTCAAAATGGTGACTAAATTTGTCCATGTTGTCACCTGAAGTTTGGGGTGGACCTCGTACTAGAACAGGTGATTTCAGGGCTGGGTGATTGCTGTTTATACAGGGCCTAGAAAGGAAAGATAGGAAAATGACAAAGGGAAACTATGGTACTTGTTGAGGTCAGGTTTGTTTGTACGTTCATGCATGCTCTCATAATAGAGTAAACTTTAATGACACCTCTTGAATAGCATGCCGAGTATCTCCTCCTCATCCTGCTCTTGGCTGGCCTGCTGCCTCCTCAAATCACACTGTGTGCGAACACTCGCCCAGCTGGCCACATCTTCCTCCTCCTCCTCCTCCTCCTCTCCACCTGTTCTCTTGTATGCAGTTTCTCCCACTGGGCTGCTTCCTGTACCAGAGGTGCCCATCACGCTACGGTTGCTCCCGAAAGCTGAGTCAGAGTCGTCCTTGTCCGCCAGCAGCACTTCGTCAATGTCAGTCTCCCAGTAACACCGCAATGGAACTGCGTCTAGATCCGTCTCAGAGTACTTCAGAGTCCGACGAATTATGCCCGTTTTTGGGGAGGTGCCTGGAGCAGCAGGTGGAGGGGTCACAAGCTCCACCTCGACACGCTGCACATCATGATTGGCTCGGAGAGCAACTTCCTCCAACGGTAGGTAATTGGGTGGAGTTGGGGTGGAGTGGCAGCTAGGAGGCGCAGTGCACAGGTCTGGAACAAGCAGGTACAAATGTGTGTGAATACATCTAGAGAATTACACTACCCTAATGAGTGATTAATGAGTAAGTCACTTTTTAAATTGACTCAGCTGATTCAAAACAAGTAATGTACTCTGATCTACATGCTAGTAATGACATCACAGTTAACACAGATAACAAATTATCTCTGATCAATAATGGCAACGGTGAAATTAGATCATTTATCAAGCTGAACTTGAAGAATCAATAAAATAGTGGAAACCACATATGTCGAGGTGTAGTATAATATTTACCTTTACACTGGAATTCCAGTCTGTCCAACAATTTGATTCCATAATTAAAAATTTGTTAATCCTATAAATGGCAATAAATAGCCCCAGAGCACTGACCTCTCTCTCTCTATCTTAGCAGTAACTCTCAACTGCCTACTTTGTTTTTATCTGTAGTGACTTGAATTAAGATGGATGTAGTGACCAATAGGGGAAAAAGAGATAGACAGCTCACTCACTTTTCTCTTGTTCACTGGAGACAGTATTTGTTGTGGTGCCGAACAGGAACTCCCACTTGGCTCGAGCAATCTTCTGGGAGTGCAAAGATGGCCCCAGGACAGCTGAGACACTATCAGACTGTGACATACATATGTCATGTTTATAATTTTGCATTGTAAAAACAACGGAATGTGTAAATGTGTAGAAGCCCAAAACAGAGGTTTTTATCTTGTACCCTTTAGAAATTTAGAACATATTTACATCTAAAGAGCTCTCAAAGAACATTTCCCCCCCCCAATGGTTTAACTTGGCTGATACTCAGTATAAATATCACAGCCTTGTCTCACCTGTATACCTGAGCTGGCATGTTCTGTCTGGTTACTGTTACTGCTGGCTTCAGGTGAGAAACATTCATGGTCTCCCAAACTCCCTGTGACCCCACTGGAGCTTGGAGATGAAGTTGGCACACCATTCTGCTCCACCTCTGCCCTCTCATCATTCTCTTCATCCAGTACAACAGGCCCAAGCAGCAAAGCTTGTCTGCGTTTCCATTCTGCCTGCTTCTGTTCCTGCGTTAAAGTGACCAAGTCCTGCCCTGTCGACAGATCTGTGCCTACTGCTACACCTTGGTCCTCCACTGCTCCAGTCTTGCTCTCTTCTGATCTCTGAACTGGGTTAAGCATCTCCATTTCATTCCCATTGTGCTCCCGCCACCTTTGCATAAAGGTCCAGCTGACTGGTGATTCCTCGATATGTTGCCCAATAAGTAGCCTCCTGGAGATCTCCTCACTATCAGATGCAGGTTCGTCTGTGGTCTTACTGTGCCCATGTGGGTACAGATCCCAGGTATCCTGATGGTTCCAGACTTCACCTGTGTACTGTGGAAGTCTCCTCCTGTGCAGGGTGGGACTGTCTGTGCAGGACAAGTCACCCCAAATTGCACGAGGGTCCCTTAAGGGTGAGTCCTTGTCTCCTTTTGACAGCCATGGACAGTTTGCATGAGAAGGAAGAGCTGGGGAGTCAGGAGCATGTCCTAAGGGGATTGGGCTGCAGAAGTAATTGGTTTGCTCACCCCTTTCAGGGCTATGATTGGCTAAAGACTCTGCTGCTTGTGAGCAAATGGTAGCATCATTTGCTACAGAAAGATCAGAATGCATCCCTTGTAAAGGGATGTTCATTTTCATAGGTGGGCTCCGGTGATGTGAGGGACAGTTTTGAGATTGTTTGGGACTGCCTAGCTCACTCTGGACTCCAAAAGCATTGTGGGCAGGTGACTTTCGAAGATCATCAAAAATAACCGAGATTTTGGTGGCTTCCAATGCAAGCCTACGTGCTACCTCTGGACTGTTCAGTGCTGAGGATGTATTGCTGCCACTGAGCTGGTTTAAACCTTCCGAATGTGCATTAGTGATCAACAAATTGCCCTTCTGACCTGAGAGAGGACTGCCATCCACCCCACTGGATGTGCCTTCATGGGTTAGCTGGTGTAGGTTAGGGTCTTGTTGGACCCTGGGGCTGGAGGTTTGCTCTAAGGGTAGGTTGGAGTTTCCTTTGTGGGATGACAAACAGTGTGAGGCTGGGATACTTGATGGGCCACTTGGCCTTTCTGCATCATAGTTGTGTGAATAAGTGTCATGACCAGGAGATCCTGCCCATGACTGACATTGCACTTGCTGGTTGTGTTTCTGCCCTGGACTCCAGTCTGACCCATGTGCAAATTTAGACCCAAAGTCCTCTAGGGCCCTTTGGGTGGCTGCTTGAACCACTGGGACTCCACAGCCCACAGTGACTTGGTTGAGAGCGGGTGAGCCCGCTTGCTGGTGAATAGGACTATTATTGCTGCAGGGGCCTGAGGAGACAGAGAAGGCCAGATCATTCTTATGTGGCTGAGTGGCCCTTCTCTGCATCCTCAAGAAATTGTGTGGGCTCTCCAGTTGCTGGACATTTGCCTTCTCAATGTAGCTGAAGGTAACTACAGATGTTTGACCAAGCTCTAATGGCTGAGTGGATCCGTGAGGTTGCTGGGAGCCTCGAGAAGGTGTCCCTGGGCCAGAGACTGGCACCGCAGCTGAGGAATAGGATGAACGGTGCGGTTTCACATTTTTACTAGCCATGCTCTGACTCAGAGCGGTGCTCATGCACTGGTTCAGTTGCTCTGTGGGGAGAATGCGGGTAGGTGTGGATCGTGGGGAAGGTTGATGTGTAGGCTGTGAATGGAAGGCTTTGGGTGGAGGAGTGGATGTGAAGCACTTCTGCATGGCTCAGGTCACAGAGCTGAGATCCGATGCTGCCTCATCCGGTCAAAGCCTCAACTGGTCGATCTTGATCACTTTATGTGCCATCATGCTGTGAGGCAGATTACATTTACTTCAAGGCATGTTTGACAAAGCATCTGATCCCTTCTTCCCTCTTCTTTAGAGCCATTTGCATATAATTTTGACCATCCTGTATTAATCAAATCCATATTCTACAGATAATGAATCCATTCATATTCTGAAAGAGAGCGAGAGCGATAATATTTCAGTTACACAGACATGAAATACACTATGCATGCAAAAACAACAAAAAAGTACATCAAAACACAATGCCATTATCTGTTTAGTGCTTCAAATAGCCATATCTGTATTTAGATTTAAAAATGAAACTGGTGTTATCTAAAATCATTAGGGCGTTTCATTTGTACGTTAAGTATGCTTCAAAAAACACTGGGAAAAACCCCCCGAGGTAAAACTGCCTGTGCTGTCAGCATGGTCTGTGAGGTCCTTAACCTCACCTACATAACTCAAGTTTATAGTTCGCCTCAACTTTTGTTTTGTGTGGGTTTTTTTTTTTTTTTTTTTTAAAGAAAATTAATTTATTTATTTAATTTATTTTTCTATTTCTACCTGCCAGTGATATTTTCTAACACATTTGGTTGGTTCATGCTAACATATAAATAGACAATATTCGTGATGGCCAGAGATATTTTATTCAGCACTGAATTGGGCCAGGGGAGAAATTCAGTAATTAAGAAGTTAATATCTGCATCCATGTCAATAGTATCTTTTTACTGTCTTTACTGTGTGACATTGCAAAATCTTTCCAAGTGAATAAGGTGGTTTGGACTGTAACAATTTCAAGATCTTTAACAAAAACACAACTATTCCACATCATAGCCTTCAAATCTGATTTGTGTGGTCCTTCAACAGGCAGAATTTATGTAACCAGATCCTCTTTCACATTCTGATGCACTCTGGCAGGTAACACTTTCTGAGCTGCCTCGTAGACACCTTGTATATTTGTGCTTCAGGCATCTCTCAGCACTTTGTGGCCTTTACAGAACTGCTACTCACTGGTACTGCAGACATGGTGATTGTGTGTGACTTTCGGGTGACAAATACAGGTGCATCTCAATAAATTAGAATGTCGTGGAAATGTTCATTTATTTCAGTAATTCAACTCAAATTGTGAAACTTGTGTATTAAATAAATTCACTGCACACAGACGGAAGTAGTTTAAGTCTTTGGTTCTTTTAATTGTGATTATTTTGGCTCACATTTAACAAAAACCCACCAATTAGAATATAGTGACATGCCAATCAGCTAATCAAGTCAAAAGGTTTCCTGAGCCTTCAAAATGGTCTCTCAGTTTGGTTCACTAGGCTACACAATCATGGGGAAGACTGCTGATCTGACAGTTGTCCAGAAGACAATCATTGACACCCTTCACAAGGAGGGTAAGCCACAAACATTCATTGCCAAAGAAGCTGGCTGTTCACAGAGTGCTGTATCCAAGCATGTTAACAGAAAGTTGAGTGGAAGGAAAAAGTGTGGAAGAAAAAGATGCACAACCAACTGAGAGAACCGCAGCCTTATGAGGATTGTCAAGCAAAATCCATTCAAGAATTTGAGTGACCTTCACAAGGAATGGACTGAGGCTGGGGTCAAGGCATCAAGAGCCACCACACACAGACGTGTCAAGGAATTTGGCTACAGATGTCGTATTCCTCTTGTCAAGTCACTCCTGAACAACAGACAACATCAGAGGCGTCTTACCTGGGCTAAGGAGAAGAAGAACTGGACTGTTGCCCAGTGGTCCAAAGTCCTCTTTTCAGATGAGAGCAAGTTTTGTATTTCATTTGGAAACCAAGGTCCTAGAGTCTGGAGGAAGGGTGGAGAAGCTCATAGCCCAAGTTGCTTGAAGTCCAGTGTTAAGTTTCCACAGTCTGTGATGATTTGGGGTGCAATGTCATCTGCTGGTGTTGGTCCATTTGTGTTTTTTGAAAACCAGTCACTGCACCCGTTTACCAAGAAATTTTGGAGCACTTCATGCTTCCTTCTGCTGACCAGCTTTTTGAAGATGCTGATTTCATTTTCCAGCAGGATTTGGCACCTGCCCACACTGCCAAAAGCACCAAAAGTTGGTTAAATGACCATGGTGTTGGTGTGCTTGACTGGCCAGCAAACTCACCAGACCTGAACGCCATAGAGATTCTATGGGGTATTGTCAAGAGGAAAATGAGAAACAAGAAACCAAAAAATGCAGATGAGCTGAAGGCCACCGCAGAAGAAACCTGGGCTTCCATACCACCTCAGCAGTGCCACAAACCGATGCCACCTCCATGCTACGCCAAATTGAGGCAGTAATTAAAGCAAAAGGAGCCCCCACATCAAGTATTGAGTACATGTATAGTAAATGAACATACTTTCCAGAAGGCCAACAATTCACTAAAAATGTTTTTTTTATTGGTCTTATGAAGTATTCTAATTTGTTGAGATAATGAATTGGTGGGTTTTTGTTAAATGTGAGCCAAAATCACCACAATTAAAAGAACCAAAGACTTAAACTACTTCCGTCTGTGTGCATTGAATTTATTTAATACACGAGTTTCACAATTTGAGTTGAATTACTGAAATAAATGAACTTTTCCATGACATTCTAATTCATTGAGATGCACCTGTATATAAAATCTATTTATTTTTATAATACCAAAAGGACAGATTGCTTATACCCTTGCTCCAACCATCCAACATAAAGGCAAGTGTCCTGATAATAGGGTGGCATTTAAGGCAGTGTATAGCAGTGTACAAAAATTAAGATAACACCACCACTCAATTTATTATTACAAAGCATGGTTACTTTGCAAACTGCTTAGTTTTAAACTTACAGTAACAAAGAATGTACTGTAATACACTGACACACACATTTCTGAATTAAAGGTCACAGAGGGAAGAGTTATATACCCAGTTGGTGTTTCTGCAACATCACATATCAGCAACTTCCAGCTGTTTGTGTTTACTGGGGTGTGGTTAATGAAGTTAACATTTGTTTCTAAAATTAGCACTATGGCCATCAAATGGAGCAGGGAAAGATGGCTAATATTAGTTTCCTGCTTCGGCATTTGCAACGAATGCCTAGCTGATTACAGAGGCAAAATTTCAACTGAACAAGAAGAAAATCTTTTAACTGTTCAAGAGAATATATTAGGTAGATTCATACAAGTGGCCTTCTTTCAAGATATGCCACTAAGATAGCTTTCGGTGTTCTCTCCCTCTCTCCATCAATGGCAAAAAAGCAGAGCAACGAACAAATAGTGCACTGTGAAGAGAAAAGGATCAATCACACATACATTCATCATGAGATAATCTGCATTAGGAGTAGAGACCACAGCAATTCAGCAATCAGTGCCGAAATATATTACTTCCTAAAGAGGTGGTAAAATCTCAAAGAATTTTACTCTGCTCATAAAAAATAGATTACTGGGTTGCATAAATCACCACAAGTCAGAGCTTTCATCATATCAGGAAGTCCTGATCCAAAAATAATAATAAAAAACCTAGTAATGCATGAAGGCATTCTCTTTATATATGATATATCCTACAATATGAAAAACAGTGACATCCAATGAGTTATGTTTTACTGTAAGTAATAATAAAAGACATCTCACAAGGGCACTGAGAGCCTTATAAAGTAGTCTGATGGCTGTCAGTACGATTGTGATGACTCATTTAACTATATTACTTCGATTGTCCACTTCGACAATACAATTTATACAAAAAGTTTAAATAGATCGAAGCTGGCAGAGGGCTTCGATAGATCCAAAAATTATATTCACCTGTAAATGAATATTAACTGCAAATATTTATATGTAAACGTATAATTGTGGTGTTGCTTAATGAGTATCTGCTCAATTTTATTCAAGTCAAATAACTGCAATTAGGTATATGCAATTTCTGTGACAGAACTCATCAAAATATTGATATCACATTTTCATATTACCCTTCTGTCATGTGAAGATTTTATTTATTCCTTCCTATACATCCCACATGGCTGTCGTCTCATCAGGAGATTGACGTTTTAGTTGAACACAGCCACGTGATTAGCAGGCAAGTGTTGGACGTTGTATCTTTAAGACACTGTATATTATAAGACTTCAGTTCCTTGGAGGCTGGTGACAGGGAGCTAAGAAGTGTTGTCATAGAGACAGGCCTTACGTGGCAAAGCTGTTCTCTGAACGCAACAGTCATGGACTAAAGCTTGCATGCGCCACACACACACACACACACACACACACACCCTGCCAGCTCTCTGTCTGACCCACAGACCAAAACACAGACTTGTGGCATTTAAGGAGAGAATCTACCAAACATGCAAGCACACTGCTTTGACAGCAAGCGTTTAAGTGTGTGCATTCAACAGACCAACTGACACAAACGCCTGTGCAAGAACAGGCCCTAACTTGTAGACTTACACATTTTACACGTTCAACAAGAACTTATACGACCTGCATCCTGCCTGCTGATGTCACTTTCGTGGTTCAGTGAATAAAAGCACGGGATATAGAACTTGATATATGAATAATCATTCTTTTAATTTTTCCACTGACTGCCAGGTAACCTAGGACAAGTGTAGAGTCAAATGATATAGTTTAAACCAGTTAGGTCATTCCAAACTGATGTTTACTTTAGCAATTTTTCATATGCTAACTCTTAAAATAGCATACTGTGATGCAATACTTAGTTCTTTATACACTAGTCAGTCTGAGAATTGCTAAATTATAATTAGGTCTATAATTAGGACTGTGGTCTGTTTTTATTTTCATTTTAAGCACTTTCCACACAAATGAAATGATGTTAAAAATACACAAGATGTAAACGCTGGGCATGACGGAAAGCTAGTTAACACTAATCAACTACAAACGAAACCAACGAAAGTATTATACTATTAAGTTTTAACTGCAGAAGCATTGAAGAGTCAAAGTGAAAATGTTACTGCGATTGATAGCCATGTTAGGCCTTCAAACCCCTCTCTTTTCTTTCTATAGCTGCTACAATGTAAAGTGATAAAACTTGTTGCTCCAGTGTTACACATCATTAAATGCACTTAGTGTCCTATTCTTTAATAAATCAAAATGTATAATCATTGCCAGATTCCTATGATATTTAAACAGAATAAAGCACTTAATGTACTGTAAAACAAATGGAAAAACAATCAACTCTTTGTGACACCATGCTGTATATTCTCCCTAAATAAACACACAATCATGTTATTACTTAATTGGCTAGTGTGTTCTCGATGCTTTTAGAAAACTTAACCAAGAACAACCATAATAATGAGTGGAATCATATGTACAGCGATCAGGAAGATGTTATTCTTCTGATGTGCTATGTTCTAATTTATAATGTGTAGGATTGTGTGTGTTCAGCAACTGACTTAATTCACCAGCCGAGGGAAGTCATCAATATTTTCAGGTAATTTCCTCACATTCTAGTAGCTGTCAGTGAAAAACATGCCATCTCCCAGGCGAGTAATGTGTAAGTGTGAGTAAAATAAAACAACAATGTGGACCACAAACCACAAAACAGATTCCGAGTTTATTTTATGAATTTAAAAGGTTTTAGATAATTTCCATTAAATTTGTGATTAAATACACAGAGAGAAAGCACTAAACTGTGCAGAAGCACTTCAGCACAACCAACCAATAACAGAGAGGGGTCAAAGGGAACTGGTTCCTGCATCAGTCTTAAGTATACATGTAGTGACATGCCTCTCATTCTCAAAAAGATGACAAGAAGGTGTTTTGAACAACTTGAAAAAGCAGTTTTTCACAGTGTGTGAAAGGGATTAAATGAAAGCTCATAAGTGCAATCTTGTGAACAAACAGCATAAAAATATTAGACTCCCAAGCTGTATTAACGCAATATAAACACAGGAATACAAAACATACCCAGTATACAAAGTACTTTGACATCTTGAACTTAAAACATATGAAAGGGCAAAAGAAAAGAAAATGCTATATAAATTCAAAAAGAGAACAGAGACGTGCTGCTTACAGAAGAAATTCAATTCTTAATGCTGTTTTGCATGGAAATGCCACAAGGCCAACAGACCCATACAGCTTAAAGTAACAATCAGGAACAGCAGCACCAGCATCACAATTAAAAGAGCATGCAAAATTTCTGTGTGCGCAATGTTATTTGAATTTTTCTTCTTGTGAATGATGCTTGTAGAAATAAGGAGAAATATGATACTGTACATCTCATACTTCTGTTTCCAGGTAAAAGGTACATACAAATGAAACAAAAGGTGCAGAGTTGTTTGAAGAAACCCAGTGAAGAGATAAAATCCAGTTCAGGTTCACACAAGACTGTGCAGAGACTCTTCCAGTCTGTAAAATATAGTCATCTTACCTTTCCCATACAAAATGCATGCATACACACACACACACACACACACACACACAAACACTCCTGCATGCACATACACACTGTAAACCCAGCAATCCTCCATTACTCACCTGAAAGCAGTACAAAGACTACTCCACTGTATCACACCATTTTTTGCACCTTTTCTTTTCTTTCTTTTTTGTATTTTAAAGAACTGCACTGACAGACACTACGAAGTTAATTCTAGTAAATGCATCTGCTGTGATTTTTCCTCCTTCCCTCTCCCACTTTTAAACACTCGCACCTCCATAGCCGAGCAAAACACACGTCTCCCACAGCTCATTAATCTGTCTCATCCTTGTCCTCTATTCATCCCTCTGTCCCTCTCCTCTCTCCTTCTCTCTCCCCCGCTCAGCTGGACTCCAGATGGGCTGCGTCTGTCTAATGCACATTCATCTGCATACTGCTGTTTAGTAAGAACAAAAATTTAAAAAAAAAAACAATTTTGAGAAAACCACATACCTAAACAACATTAAGAGAGGCAAGTAACTGAAACCTGAATCTAAACCAGTTCATCTTGTCTACAGAAATTCTAAAAATTTGTTATTAAAAATCTGAAAAACATGACAGGAATGTAAATGCGCGGTTACAATCTATCCATGGGGGTCACAGTACAGTGACTTCTGTGCCGGTCCTAAGCCCGGATAAATAGAGAGGGTTGCGTCAGGAAGGGCATCCGGCGTAAAACATTGCCAAATATCATGCGAGTCGTCAGTACAAATTTCATACCGGATCGGCCGAGGTCCGGGTTAACAACGACCGCCATCAGCGCAGTTGACCTACAGGGCGCCGGTGGAAATTGGTCTACTGTTGGTCGAAGAAGTAGAGGAGGGAGGAGAGTGTGTAAACAGAGAGAAGAGGAAAGGTAAGAGTGTAGGACTGAGAATAGGAACTCTGAATGTTGGTACTATGACAGGGAAAGGTAGAGAGCTGGCTGATATGATCGAGAGAAGGAAGGTGGATATACTGTGTGTACAGGAGACCAGGTGGAAAGGTAGCAAGGCTCGTAGTATAGGAGCAGGATTCAAGCTGATTTTTATTATGGTGTGGATAGTAAGAGAAATGGTGTAGGTGTGGTCCTGAAGGAGGAGTTTGTGAGGAATGTTCTGGAGGGGAAGAGAGTGTCAGACAGGGTGATGAGTCTGAAGTTAGAGATTAAAGGGGTGATGTTGAATGTTGTTAGCGGTTATGCCCCACAGGTAGGTTGTGAGTTAGAGGAGAAAGAGAGATTCTGGAGTGAATTAGATTGGTGAGGGGAACACAGGTGATGAGGAGGTGATGGGCAAGTTTAGAGTTAGGGAAAGGAACCTTGAAGGACAGATGGTAGTGGACTTTGCTAAAAGGATGGACATGGCTGTGGTTAACACTTATTTTCAGAAGAGGGAGGAGCATAGAATGACTTACAAGAGTGGAGGTAGAAGAACACAGGTAGACTACATCCTATGTAGAAGAGGCAATCTGTAAGATTAGTGACTGTAAAGTGGTAGCGGGAGAGAGTGTAGCCAGACAGCATAGGATGGTGGTGTGTAGGATGACTTTGATGGTCTGTAAGAAGAAGAAGAAGAAGAAGAAGAAGAAGAGGTCAGAGAGAGAAGAAAACCAAGTGGTGGAAGCTGAAGAAGGAGGAACGTTGTGAGGAATTTAGTCAGAAGTTGAGGCAGGCTCTGGGTGGTCAAGTAGTGCTGCCAGATGTCTGGGAAACTACAGCAGAAGTGATCAGGGAGAAAGGTGCTGGGTGTGTCATCTGGAAGGAGGAAAGAAGATACAGAGACCTGGTGGCGGAATGAGGAATTTCAGGATAGTATCCAGAGGAAGAGGTTAGCCAAGAAGAAGAAGTGGGACATGGACAGGACTGAAGACAATAGACAGGGATACAAGGAGTTACAGCGCGGAGTGAAGAGGGAGGTGTCTAAGGCCAAGCAGAAGGCATATGACGAGTTGTACACTAGGTTAGACACTAGAGAAGGACAGAAGGACTTGTACAGGTTAGCTAGGCAGAGGGATCAAGATGGGAAGGATGTGCAGCAAGTTAGAGTTATTAAGGATAGAGATGGAAGGGTGTGGAGAATGTACAGAGGAGATGGAAGGAGTACTTTGAGGAGCTGATGAATGAGGAAAATGAGAGGGGAGGGGGGGGGGAAAGTAGAATGGGTGAACTCTGTGGAACAGAAAGTAGATAAGATTAGAAAGGATGAAGTCAGGAAGGCTTTGAAGTGGATGAAAAGTGGAAAGGCAGTTGGTCCTGACGACATCCCGGTGGAGGTCTGGAGGTGTCTGGGAGAGGCAGCAGTGGAATTTTTAACTAGTTTGTTCAACAGGGTTTTAGAGAGTGAGAAGATGCCTGAGGAATGGAGAAGAAGTGTGTTAGTGCCGATCTTTAAGAATAAGGGTGACGTGCAGAATTGCAGCAACTATAGGGGGATAAAGTTGATGAGCCATACAATGAAGCTATGGGAAAGAGTAGTGGAGGCTAGGTTAAGGAAGGTAGTGGAAATTTGTGAGCAGCAGTATGGCTTCATGCCCAGACAGAGCACAACAGATGCAATTTTTGCTCTGAGAATTTTGATGGAGAAGTATAGGGATGGTCAGAGGGAGTTGCACTGTGTGTTTGTAGACTTGGAGAAAGTGTATGACAGGGTGCCAAGAGAAGAGCTGTGGTACTGTATGAGGAAGTCAGGAGTAGCAGAGAAGTATGTCAGAGTGGTGCAGGACAGTGGTGAGGCGTGCTGTAGGTCAGACTGCATCAGGGATCGGCTTTGAGCCCCTTCCTGTTTGCTATGGTGATGGACCAGTTGTCAGAGGAGGACAGACAGGAGTCTCCTTGGACAATGATGTTTGCAGAGGACATTGTGATCTGTAGTGAGTGCAGAGAGCAGGTGGAGGTTTGTGCTTGAGAGAAGAGGAATGAAGGTCAGTGGTAGTAAGACTGAGTACATGTGTGTGAATGAAAGAGAGGGAAGTGGAACAGTAAGGTTACAGGGTGAAGAGGTGAAGAAGGTACAGGAGTTTAAGTACTTGGGGTCAACAGTCCAGGGTAATGGAGAGTGTGGGAAAGAGGTAAAGAAGCGAGTGCAGGCAGGTTGGAATGGGTGGAGAAAGGTGTCGGGAGTTCTGTGTGATAGGAAATTATCAGTGAGAATCAAGGGAAAGGTGTACAGGACAGTGGTGAGACCGGCCATGCTGTATGGTTTAGAGACTGTGTCACTGAGGAAGAGACAGGAGTCAGAGCTAGAGGTAGCAGAGCTGAAGATGTTGAGGTTCTCTTTAGGCATGACAAGGTTGGACAGGATTAGGAACGAGTACATCAGAGGGACAGCTCATGTTGGACGTTTGGGGGACAAAGTTAGGGAGGCCAGATTAAGATGGTTTGGACATGTTCAGAGGAGGAAGAGTGAGTATATTGGTAGGGGAATGTTGGACATGGAGCTGCCAGGCAGGAGGCAAAGAGAAAGGCCATAGAGGAGGTATATGGATGGAATTAATGAGGATATGAAGCTAGTGGGTGCAAGTGTTGAGGATGCAGAAGATAGGGATAGGTGGAGAGAGATAAGAAGAAGAAGAAGAAGAAGAAGAAGAAGAAGAGAAGAAGAAGAAGAAGAAGAAGAAGAAGAAGAAGAAGAAGGGTTACATTCTTGTAGATGACTTTGGCATGTAAATGACCTAAGAAAAAAAAAAAAAAAAAGGCTGTTATAGCTGCGAAGGGTGGACCAACTCCATATTACATTCATGTTCATGTAAAGGCAGACATCCCAGTTTCCGAATGTCTCAGAGTCTCCGCTCTAATTCATCCCAAAGGTGTTCTATGGGGTTGAGGTCAGGACTGCAGGCCAGTCAAGTTCCTCCACACCAAACTCGCTCATCCATGTCTTTATGGACCTTGCTTTGTGCACTGGTGTGCAGTCATGTTGGAACAGGAAGGGGTCATCCCCAAACTGTTCCCACAAAGTTGGGAGCACGAAATTGTCCAAAATGTCTTGGTACGCTGAAGCATTTAGAGTTCCTTTCACTGGAACTAAGGGGGCCAAGCCCAACCCCTGAAAAACAACACCTGAATTCAATGATTTGGAGGGGTGTCCAAAACTTTTGGCAATATAGTGCGTTTTTTTTTAATCCATTATGGATGCCACAAGATTTAATACATTTTAACAGTGCTTATATTTACTATTTCAAGAAAAGACCATCATTAACAGAAGAAACATCACCATACTGTTAAGAATAAAAATCTTTTCAGCCCCAATAGAAAAGAGTTCAGCTTCAGTTTAGGGGCTATAATGTTAGTAGAGTAACACAATGTAGAGTTTTACTGCCATGTTTACACCATAACTACAATCAAAGCACAATACAGCTTTTATGTTATGAGGCTGAACACTTTTCAGGTATTTCTTTGTAAGTACTTCTGTTTATCCACTTTATTTCCACTATGATAATGCTAATTTCTGCTAGTACCGCTACATAAGTTTCAATGTTAGATATAGGAGCATCAACTAAACATCTATCTACTTAGCCAATATTTAATAAAAAAGACATGTCAAAAGCCCTGTTCCATATCTGTAGATTCCTTTAATTGTACGGGAGAATCTCTGAGCAAAGACGAATGTATTCAGATAACTTGAAAGAAAATCTGTTAAGCTAGCCAGCTTACTGTAGTTAGAATAAATATATTTAAATAATGAAATCTGGACATTAAAGTAATAGTTCTGTCCAATTTACACAATTACTTAAAATGTACCTAGTGTTTGCTTTGTTGCAACTAACAGCTTGTGTATCTAGAAAGTGATTCTTAGTCACAGTTCTGGGCTAATACAGCAGACTGAAAGGCTTTGTATTTGATCAAACTGACCTTTTTAGTCCTAGAAGTATTTTATATCATGTAATGCCGACACATCTGATATTAACAATAAAACAAAAATAGAAAAAATGTAATGGATGCATCCTTAACTTTCATTATTTTTTAGCAACATTGTGGCTATTCTATTATTTGGCTTATCAGCTACAATTCTGTTTTAATTTTTTTTTCCAGCATGACCTGATTAATTTATTCCTCTTATAGAATTTGCCAAACAAAATGTCATACATTTTATTTGCTGATCATTCCTGTTTTGGACCATTCACAAAACAAGCCATTTCCTGTTATCACATATGTTATAACAACAACAAACAGTCATTGCCTCACCACCTCATTTTTTAGCTTCTTTCAAGTTCAATTTAAGAAAATATTTTTTGAATGCTCTCTGAGAATTTTCTGCTTAACAAAGCTAAATGACAGTCATGCTAAACGACTCAACACTGCTGTATCTAATTTCATTGCAAGCGTTGTCCAACAAAGCGATAACCACAACACACTGCTGGAGGGCAGTCAGAAAAGCCTTCAGTCACGGCTTACTGCCAATGGAAGGAGCAGATACATCAGTCTCAAACAGCATCTGAATGAATAAACCATCTTGGCCAACAGTTTCTGATGGGTTAATGCTTCAATCAGTTCTAATTAGACATTGATGTTTGATTTTTAATTAGACGGATGAGGTAGACGGACAAGCGCTCCTGCTGATCACTGCAGTAGGAACGACGGTATGGGAGCCATTTAATAGAGCAGAAAGTGCAAAGGCAAGCAGAAGAACACAGACACACACACACACACACAAAACAGAGACAGAGAGAGAGAGAGAGAGAGAAAATAAGGATAAAAGTTTTCTAGGCCTAATAATCGGTAACCTTAGTGCCTATCAGCAAGTAGCTAGCTGACTAAAGTCAGGAACATTTGGGTAATAAAGACAAAAGACTTTCCTTATCCTGTAGGCATGAACCATGGACACTGGTCCCATCCTCTCTCTTTTGCCCCTCAACTAACCCCATGTCTTTCGGTCATTCACCTTCTATCAGCTTCTTCCTCTTTTCCTTTCTATCTCTGTCTGCTTCTATTCATTCTGAAACAAATATCAGTCTGCAGTGTATGTTTCCAATGGCACTGTACCTTGTATTCTGTCCATGCCACCAACCAAAGCAATTTATCACCTGCCTAGGGAATAACATCCAGGAAACAGAGACCATAAGAAAATAAACAAGCAGTCTCAACACAGAAACAAGGTTCACTATGGTACACGCACGTCTTCCACCTTCTTATTAATGGAACAATAGCTTTTAGCACAGTTGCTAACAGGGGTGGGCAAATTACCAAAGAAATGAGCAATTAAAAAAAGTGGGAAGTTATAATAAGGTGCAAGTTACAGTCAATATAATTAAAACATTTTCAAAGGGGAAAGGAATAAAAACAAAACATTTTCATTAAGTACTTTAACTCATAGTTGCAATGGAACCACAGCTAAACACAAACCGGTGTCTAATCAGCTCTGTCTAATGCATAATCCTAAAACACTGGATTGGTATATGAACTGATTTGACATTTTTGTCAGCTCCACTGATGTATTTTATGAGTATGGTGTTGACTGACACGATAGTTCATACATGTGAACACAGGACATAAACAGAATACAATTAACTTGCATGTAAAATTTCAAATAAATTAATAACAGAAGTTCACAGACAGCACACTTGCTAATACCTAAAAGGATGTCAGTGTGTCTCTGAGGATCTCTGAGCAGAAGCACAGCTAGGATTTCAGGGTATGCAGAAAGAAAACTGGACTGCTTCTTAAACCCCTTTGAATCTGGTATTAGGTTACACATACATGAAATATATTCTGACAGCATAATGAAATATTTGTGGAAACCTTCCAGCTACAGGCCCTTTATCACACATTTTGCCCCAATAGCAACAACCCAAAATTGGATCCACTTCATCTACAGCAAATCTTAATTGTTACCTTGTGCAACAATTAAACTGGTCTGTGTACCAGTGATACACCCAATATTCTCAGAAAAGCAAACCTGATATTATGACATCAATATGGCCTAGCCCTCTTGGGCATCATGTCGTAGATCAAACTGCAGCAGTTTCTGTGTGTCTTGTACGGTTGTGCTGGAGACTTCAAAATGTGTTCAATGTTTATGACAATCCACTGTGACTAGAAAAGTAACTACAGACAAAATGCAACCTGTTTTATGGAAATGTTTGAAGTCACTTAAGTTTTTATACCAGCAACTCAAATAATGCAAAATCACCTGTGTTTGTCAGTGTTACTGTGTGCAAATTTGAGGTTGAACGATGCATAGGTCATACAGTTAGATTTTGCACCTAGTTTAGCAAAGTCACTTTGCAGTGTCACTTTCTAGGCTAAAATCTGCTTTGAGGCATGAAGTCAACGTTACACTGTACAGTTTAATCTTGAAAAACTGGTCTGAGATTCCATTTCTATGTAACATGAATGAGTCGAATTCTATCCAATGACCTGAACTAGTGCATCTAGGTATTAGTTACCCAACAGGTCAACAAACACACAAACCATCATCAGTTCTGGGTTACTGAAGATATCATTATCAACCTATAGGCTGCACAACTCAAGATGCCAAATGCCCTGTCAGGGGTGCTTATTTAGAGATAAAGGATGGCACTGAGGGAATGCAGCAGACATGACCTCCACGTCTCATTCAACTGGTGGGACATAAAAAAAGCACTCCATAAAACTTGTCAGGCAATTAATTTACCATCACAATTGGAGTGATGATCAGAAGGACCCTTTAAGTATGCATAGTCAGTTTCATTTAATGACCTTTACAAACAGAAAACAAGAGCACATAAAAGCATCATCTCTATACACAAACTCGACTAGAAGTAAACCAGAAGCATTGATAGAAATCAGAATATGATGTGATTTTCATTAACAAATAGCATGTCTTAGAAAGCCATGCAGCTTTTGAGACGCACATGATAAGAACACACAGCGTAGTTCAGCACCTTATGGGAATTTAATTGAGTTTCTTACCGGCGGATGGAGTTATAAGGTGTTCATGAAGCTCGCGTCCTTGTCATGAGTGCGTGTGCGGAATGCTGGAATGCGTAAAGCCGGGAAACGCCACTGCAGTCCGCATCGGGCAGGTTTCTGCTTCTCTGTCTGTGTGTGTGTGTGTGTGTAAGTGTAGTTGTGTATCCTCGCAGGCAGGTGGCTGACTCTCTCCTCCGTTATATCTGCTTTTCAAACCACGGTATCGGCAGAGCTAGCGGTGCTGATTCGGCGCAGCTGCATGTATTATTCTTGGAACGAGGCTCCCTGGGTAACTCAAACACTACACAACCACACACACCACGCCGCAAACACACTCTCGCCCTACCCGGCTGTGTCGGCCGGAGCATGCGCAATGCACTCTCTGAGATTAGCTGAAAACGTCTGCAGGTGGGACAAGTTCTGCAGGTAGTATGTCAGAAGTTCCTGTAGGGCATCCTGCCCAACCCTGTTGCTTAAGATCCACCACACTATAAGCTTGACCACTAAAATACATGCCTCTAATGTACTATTCAGATAGTGAGCAATAACACTTAAGCCCTTGATCTGTTCCTTAAAGCGGTCCTGTTCTAGGCGTGGGCAATATTCATTTATTTATTCATTCATCTTCAGGAACTGCTTTGTCCTAGTCAGGGTCATGGTGCATCCAGAGTCACACCCTGAATGGGACACCAGCCTATCGCAGGGCACCATGGACACACTCAGACACCCTCCAGGGCAATTTAGCATAATATCCAATACACCTACTGGCATGTTTTTGGGATGAACCTGGAGAACCTCTAAAAAAAACAATATGAGGATACACAAACAATATGTGACACTACACAGAAGCTCAGAAGTTAAGCACCATGATATATAATTCTTTTTATTGAGGAATTGCACCTAAAAGGCCTAGGAACCTGTGTCAGTGTTGTCCTAGATTGAGAAGTCCTGGATCGAGCATTTCTTCATAGTGAACCCTGATTAGTCAGTTCGAATACAGAGCAGATTTTCAACATTTTAAAATTACCTTTACAATGGAACAATGTGTATTCATTTTCTTTAAATGTGATACCACAATTTGTTTACTAATGATAAAATGTTTAGTTGGTCAGAAGAAGCATAAACAAAATGGTCAATATGTGAAAAAAACCCCAAAACATTGCTTATATATATTTTGTCTCCCTTTATCCTCTTTGTAGACATAACAAACAGTACTCTATTAGTGAGCAATAATTATAAATATCAAGCCAAAGCTGACACGCCTGATCCAGTTAATCAAGATCAGGACTAAAAGCATGATTAGTTGGATCAAGTGTGCTATATAACGGTTGCTATATACTTGCCTGATCCTGCTCTTAGTGATCTAGCGGAGCTGGTTATGGACTTTGTCATTGCCATTCAATACAAGCTAAACCTTGTAAAATTCCTAGCTCAGGTGCACTCATAACTAACAAATGAGGTCAATTATTTAGATCTTAGTTATAGAGTAAGGCATTTAAATTTTAATAGTGCTAACATATTACTCCAGTTAAAGCCAATTTCTGGCAAATGCCTTATTATTTATAAAGAAAAATCACTGTAGGGTTTGAAAACATTATGGTTAAATAATTATGAAATGTCATGTTCAGAAATTATTTTGGGATCAGCTAATAGCATATATCATCTTTTTACTTTCAGTTCTGGATATTGCAGAATATGCTGTCCAGGGAATTAGGCTGCTGTGGCAACATACATAAAATGCACAATTTGCACATGACAGTGGTATTTTGGTACTACTGCAATGGAGAGAGAGATGGGGGGAGAGAGAGAGAGAGAGAGAGAAACAGGGGGCCTGGATTCCAAATGGCTCCCTATTGAGCATAATATAATGCTGAAATGCTGATCAGCAGAACAAGTTACAAAAATAACTCTGATGCCATAAGTTCAGTAAGCAGTAAGTACAACCTCTGCTGACCTCTAGTGGTTATATTGAGTTCTAGTGCTACCCATATTCACCTTTACATAACCTGTCTTTCTATAATTTCAATCTCTCAAGAAGCTTAAATTTAAACATTTAGACTGGTGCCCACAAACAGGAAGCAGCTAAAAGAAGAAGAACAACAACTACAACAGACTGGTCCCATTTTTGTTGCATTCGTTTGCCCAGCATTCAGCTGCTTTATCCTGGTCCAGAGCCAGCACATAAGAAGACGCCATGCACACATTCACACCTAGGAGGAAATTTGGGGAGGAGACATGTCACATTTACACAGACAGTAACCCTCACTCAGGATTGAACACTGATTTACCAGGAGTAGTGAAAGAGTGTGTACAGTTTGGGGGATGTCTCCAATTTACATATTTCCAAATCTGAAAGGTTAAGGCATGCTATTTATATTATATATTTATTTTGAAATGTTGAAAATAAACTTCTTAAAACTTTTATTTGTACTGAATGTATTCAGTGCAGACAAAATGCTGATTTTGTGCAAGACTAGGCATCAGAGTCTTCAAAAGTCTGTAAACATGTCAAGATTTGAAATACATAAAATGCTATTAGACATTTATAAATTGAGCAAAAGTGATCTCACTCAAAATTAAATGAAGATTTCCAAAACCTCACCAATATTGCATATTATTGTATATAACCAATCATTTATAAAACACATATAACCATGACAAATAAATGTTAAACAGAATAAAACATTAAAAAAATGCAAAGCTTGTATACCATGTATGATCCTGCAGAGTTAAACAGTTTTGCTGTGACAAATTACACAGTTACAGTGCCATGATTTGCCACTCTGGACAAGTACAAAACTGCTATTGAATATATTCAATTACAATAATTGTAGTTTCAACATAACAAACCCCCAATAGTAATAAAACTCACATTTGTGGAGTAATCTCGAATAATTGTGGAGCACAGAACACTTTAATCTTCAGTGTTAATGAGGAGTGTTGTATAATCAAGCTTTATAGTCCATTCCTTAATAAGAGCAATCCAACCCTAGTGCAAATTCTTTCTTACTATAATGAAATATCATTGTCATCTCTAGAATGAGTTAAATGTGAAAAAAACACATTCAGTCTGGTGTAAAGCTAAACTGGTATGTTGAGGTTGTATGGTGGCAGTTTCAAGTTATGCCTATAGAAATAATAATTGCTTTGGATGTTTGAAGACATTTGAAAGATAAACTATAGCAGTTTCATGTGTATCCAGCAACACTCTTAACACAAAATACATCTCAGAATCCGATTTGCTCAGTAAATTATGATAGAAATCAACAGACACTTTGATGCAACATTTCCTTCAATCTCTCATTAAGTGCAAAGTTAAACAAAGCTTATGTTTACCATAGAAAAAAAAAAGAATAAATAAAATATTATACAGTACATTTCTAACAATTCCTTATGAAAGTGTGTTCAATCCCAATATTTTGTATTCCTAATCAGAATGAGTGCTTGGAGTAAAACCAAAAATATAACGCAGCGTATCTGAATATCTAAAAGACATTGCATTTACGCAGGTAAAACTCAAGTATTGGCAGCTCCACTGACACATTTTTTGAGAGGTAAACTTGTTTTGTTGTCTTTCTGTTACTGCACCTCAAATAATTTTCATGTCTGGAAGAGGAACTGGTAGAACACAAGTACTCAGTATATAGCATAGCTGAAACAGACATGTCATACAAGTACACGGTCCATGTTATTGCACTGCGCCAGCACAGGGAGTCACTCCAAATAGATCAAGGATGAAGGAAGTCCTGAAAGATAAATAGTATATCATTTATATCATGTAGACTGTCCTTGTGATAATTATAAGTATGAGCAGACCAACCTCCTTAATACAGGATTTCATACATCATATTCAGCTTTGATTAGAAAACAATGATAAGTTGCTTGCACTTCACACATAATATTTTTCTATCAGTCCCTGCAATACAGTACAAGTTATCCTTTACATTTATGCAATGTATAAATTGTCAGGAACTCTCTCTGACAGGAATATATTCTGGTTTTGATCTCACAACATCTATATCACAATCAATCAATCAATCTATCTATCTCCCCATCTCACGACAGCTACCAGTTTGGAAGAGGAGTGAAGGCTAATATGTCGTTTCTCAGAGACACATGAACCAGCCTTCGGCATCTTTTTAATTTCCTGGTCATGCTGCATCCCAGGCAGTGTAACACACTCAGAGTAAAAGCCATATCTACTCTTTTCTGCATACACAACCTCAC
This sequence comes from Hemibagrus guttatus, assembly GCA_033459395.1. NCBI lineage: Eukaryota > Metazoa > Chordata > Actinopteri > Siluriformes > Bagridae > Hemibagrus > Hemibagrus guttatus. The sequence continues at coordinate 19,416,090 of JAUCMX010000012.1, forward strand.
AGACGCCCAAGACTTGCTATTGTCACTATGACTAACATCCGTGCCAATGCCCAATCACGCCCACCCAGAGCGCACAGCTTTGGCATCGATGACATTCAAACCAGTGATCCCAGTGATGATGATGAGCGCTTATCGGGTTGCATTGTTTGACAGCCCAAATGACTCTTTTTCTAAGAGGGAATTAAATTGAAGACAATTTGAGTTGTAAATCATTCTTGTTCCTTAATGTTGCAAGTCAAAATGCATGTTCCAGCATGAAAGCCTGGATTTTCACTGTTGAGCAATAATATATAAATCTCTTGAGTGTGTTTCTCTAGGGAAAAAGTTCTATGTTGAAGCCTATAAAGACTTTTCTCATCAGAGAATGCTTCATGCAAAACCTCTTTATGAAGCAAAGAAATATTAAAAAAGTGTTTCTTACAATGTATGTATGAACTAACAAAGTGAAAAGAGATGTTGTAGGTTGTAGAAGACAGCAGATGATGTACTTATCACTCACCTGATTTCAGCTTGGCTGGTCTTGGGGTCATATGTACCACACCTCTCAGAAAAACACACCTGACTAATGAGTGTGATGTTCACTGAAATACAGCTTACTGTAGATCAGCACTCTTCTGAGACATATGATACACACCGACCCACGTACTGTTAAATCTGTAGGTTGATGAAGGGAGCAAAGCCCACCATGTTCTGTAGCAGCACCAGCGCCCTCTGGAGGGGAGGTTCCACATCGATCTCTACATTCCGCCTTCGTAGCACACCCAGACTGGACTCACTAACGTTATGACAGTGATTCACCTTCAGGGACTGCAGTTTAGGGCAGTATTCAGCCACAGTCCTACACACACACACACACACACACACACACACACAGAAACATAGAGGTTTATGTAATGCATACTAATATTTGAATAATTAAAATTTATACTAAATACTAAGAACAATAATTCAATATACTTAAAATAAATAAAATGCTATTAATCTATAGTATCTACTTAATCTATTTATTCTATTTTTACTTTATTTAGTTTATTGTGGACAACACAGATGTCATGTCCAAACTATTTACTGGAATTAAGCTCTCAAGAACACATTGCATTGCAAGATGTCATCCCATTCAATCAGCTTTTAGAAACCTTAGTTACACACACACACACACACACAACACACACACACACACACACACACACACACACAGCCTGGCTCACTTGATGGCCTCATTGTGAACCCTCAGACATCCAGTCAGGTCGAGATGCTCGAGCTCTCTGCAGTGCTTGGCCACTTCCTCCACAGATGTGTCTGTGATGTTGGCATTGATGGCCACAGAGAGTGAGCGCAGGGTGGGCCAGCGTGCCGCGCCGTAACACACGGCCTCGTCTCTCAGCTGCCTGCATGCCGTGAGATCCAGCATTTGCAGCTCGGTGCAGTGATCTGCTACGCTTCGCAGTGCTAGGTTATCCACCCACTCACAGTGCGCCAGGCCCAGGTGCTGAAGACGGGGGCAGCCAAGAGCCACAGCCACCAGAGCATGCCGGGTGAGGTGGACACAGCCGTGTAGGTCCACACGCTGCAGCTGCTGGTTCTGACCGATCACAGGAAGCAGCTCCTCATCAGTGATCCAGTCACAACAGCCGTGTACAGAGAGACTCTGGAGGACTTTATTATCACAGAGCATGGAACAAAAAGCTTCCTTAGGAATGTGAGGACCTGTCTAAAACGAGACAGAGAAGTCTGTCGGATTATTGACACCCTTCAAGAAAATAGGTTAAAATGCATGTAAACTTTTAGAGCAGAAATAACTGTAGTGAGAGACTGTATAGTTTTATTTTAGCAGTGCATGTTTAAGGGTCTGTAAAACACACTTTTTCAAATTGTTGGCATGTCTTATTTATCCAATTATAAATGTCATATTTGCTTATAAAGGGACATGGTCGAAGGAAGCAACAGTGTTTTTATTTCTTTTGAATACAGTTTTGCTTGCCAATAATTTGGCTACATATTTTGATGGAAATCATCATCATCCATATTCTTGAATAATTTTGAGCTGGACTGTTAATGCAGCAAAGGAAAATTCTATTCAGTATGAAAATTCATTCAGAAAAGAAAACATAGTCAAACTGATTAAAAACAACTTCCCACCCCTAGCTTCAACATATGTATCAAGACTGAGCATGCATACATGCACACCTGCAGAACATGTGAATCCATCAGGACATTACAGAGCTTTAGAATGAACCCAGCTCACCTGTGCAGGGTCGAATGAGTGGCAGTTGGCCAGATAAACCTGAATTAGAGAGCGGAAGCTCTTGCTCACTCGCTGTAGGCTGACCAGATGTCGTAAAGGCAAGTAGCTCAGCACATGTGTCACGAGGACGTCCTCCCAGGGCAGATCCAACAGCTGATACCTGCAACAACATGATAAACATTCATTCATTCATTCATTCATTCACTACCGCTTATCCGAACTACACTTGGGTCACGGGGAGCCTGTGCCTATCTCAGGCGTCATAGGGCATCAAGGCAGGATACACCCTGGACGGAGTGCCAACCCATCGCAGGGCACACACACACACTCTCATTCACTCACGCAATCACACACTACGGACAATTTAGAGATGCCAATCAACCTACAATGCATGTCTTTGGACTGGGGGAGGAAACCGGAGCACCCGGAGGAAACCCCCGAGGCACGGGGAGAACATGCAAACACACACATGGCGGAGGCGGGAATCGAACCCAACCCTGGAGGTGTGAGGCAAACGTGCTAACCACTAAGCCACCGTGCCCCCCCAACATGATAAACATTCACAAGCAAATATGACTAGACAGCTGCTCCACTAATTACAGACCTGTAGCTAATGGAGGGAAAGAAAGAGCATGAGAAGAGGGGAATTACATACACATAAATCAGCATAGGCACTGAGCTGAAAATAAATACATTTTTTTATCTTTCAAGCTAATTCTGAACTAAGGGACTTTATTTTTTTGGTGTGCTTTTTTTTTGGTGTGGCAGTACTTTTATAACACTGCCTGATGCTGCAGTTAATTAAAATAAAGTCATATATATGTTGTTCGGATATTAAAACCAACCAACATTTTTTTATTCCATTGTTTTAATATAACAGATTAAATAATATAAATAATATATAAAATTTATATATTTTATAACATAATATAAAATTAAACAGCACATTTCTTGCTAAGACATTTCCTCAAGTGACAATTATAGTGTCTCCTATGGTCAGAGTTGAATATCAGAGGAAAACTACAAAGCGGTGGGTTTTAAGGCTTCATACATGCTTATTATTCTACTGGTGTAATCTTCTTCTTCTTTCGGCTTTTCCCTTCAGGGGTCGCCACAGCGAATCATCTCTCTCCACCTATCCCTATCTTCTGCATCCTCAACACTTGCACCCACTAGCTTTATATCCTCATTTATTACATCCATATACCTCCTCTTTGGCCTTCCTCTTTGCCTCCTGCCTGGCAGCTCCATGTCCAACATTCTCCTACCAATATACTCACTCTCCCTCCTCTGAACATGTCCAAACCATCTTAATCTGGCCTCCCTAACTTTGTCCCCCAAACGTCCAACATGAGCTGTCCCTCTGATGTACTCGTTCCTAATCCTGTCCAACCTCGTCACTCCCAAAGAGAACCTCAACATCTTCAGCTCTGCTACCTCTAGCTCTGACTCCTGTCTCTTCCTCAGTGACACTGTCTCTAAACCATACAGCATGGCCGCTCTCACCACTGTCCTGTACACCTTCCCCTTGATTCTCGCTGATATTTTCTGATCACACAGAAATTCTACTGGTGTAATATTTCAACATAAAACGTCTCAGTAACTAGTGACTCAGGAACTACAACTGAATGATGACTACTTAGTGATGCTTTTGGTGATTCTGTTGTTTTTGTGTCTGTGAATCGAGCACTCATTATAATGGTGAAATCAATTTGTAATAAATTGTAAAGTTCACATTAATACCATCATCAGTGCCATTGCACTCATCCTCTTGCAGATAGGCAACTAACTGAGACTCAGCATCACTGTCACATAGCTGCACCAGCATTTTCTGTCTCTTTGCCAGATTTCTCATTAATGAGACACTTCGTATACATGTTGAATGTAAACGCTCTAGCAGAAACAATGTCCCCATGTGATGTTAGAGAAGCAGACTACTATATTGCCAAAAGTCCTGACCTCAGTCCTCAAGCGGAGACTGCAAGCCAGACCAAAACTGGGACCTCTGCCTTTACATGCACATGAATTTAATATGAAGTTGGCCTGCCTCTTGTAACTATAACAGCTTCAACTCTTCTGAAAAGGCTTTCCATGGACTGTGTTTATGGGAATTTTTGACTATTCCACTAGAAGCGCATTTGTGAGGTCAGGCACTGATGCTGGACGAGAAGGCCTGGCTCACAGTCTCCACTCTAATTCATCCCAAAGGTGTTCTATCAGGTTGAGGTCAGGACTCTGTGCAGGCCAGTCAAGTCCCTCCACACCAAACTCACTCATTCATGTCTTTATGGACCTTGCTTTGTGCACTGGTGTGCAGTCATGTTGGAACAGGAAGGGGTCATCCCCAAACTGTTCCCACAAAGTTGGGAGCATGAAATTGTCCAAAATGTCTTGGTATGCTGAAGCATTAAGAGTTCCTTTCACTGGAACTAAGGGACCGAGCCCAACCCCTGAAAAACAACACCTGAATTCAATGATTTGGAGGGGTGTCCCAAAACCCCTTTTGGGCAATATAATGTGCAAGTGTGATGATCAAGTGTCCAGAAACTTTTGGGTCATACACTATAATGTATTACTGCTATCTCGCCATCTCTTCTCAAACATCCTACAGCTAAGCCAATTGTAATTCATAAATGATCATTACTTTATTGTTCAATATAATACTATCTGTACACAAGCAAGCATGCAAACAAGCAAGCAAACAAGCAAACAAACAAACAAACAAACAAACAAAAATAAAAACATGGAGGAAATGCGCTTGGGACTTTGCACTTATGGAAAATCCCAGAGGAGAAAAATCATAGCAACATGACAGCTATACACTCAGAAAATCTGCATGCACAAAGTAAAGCACAATATTCGCACATAAATTTAAATATAATAAAGGTTTCTGTACTTGGACCCCCCGGCTTGTTCCTCCAGCTTTCCGTCTACTGAAGTGTAAACCATAACTGAGCGCTGATTATTGTCGGTCATGTTTAGTGCTGCTGACCGGGTGATACGTTAAAGAACTTCTCTCTACACAGTCTGCACCTTCAGGACCCCTGTGGTATCTTTCGTGTCCGCCTGATTTAAAATAAATACACACTCACGACCATATCATTTCCTATATAGTTTTGCTTGTTTTTTTGTTTTTGTCTTTTTTAAATTATTTCAATTCTTATTTCACTTGCTTCACTAGTTTTGCATAAAGTACAAAAGTGATAAAAAAAAAATTTCAATTGGACATTTTTTGTTATTTTTTTTGCAGATGATGTTTTGGGCCACTTAGATTAAATCCAGTGACATTTAAAATAAGATATTTTAGCTAAATTTATAACTGTACATTTGGGTTTTGTTTTACATTTATTACATCGGAATCAGGCACATATATATCCTGCTAAATAGTTTGTTCACGGGCGACTCGATTCATCTAATCAGATTATGACAGGAAACACGGGGTACATATCTTACAAAACATCGTATTAAAGCAGCACATCGTTTTCTTATTCTTTGGTCACTTTCCTGCAGTTCTATACCGCCATCTAGTGTGCGATCAAAGGTAGTGTAAAAGCTCCACTTATCTTTTATGTGCAATTATTTGCCTCTTTGGTGACATAAAATAAATCTTTATACTGAAACACTTCTTCTTCTTCTTCTTTCGGCTTTTCCCTTCAGGGGTCGCCACAGCGAATCATCTCTCTCCACCTATCCCTATCTTCTGCATCCTCAACACTTGCACCCACTAGCTTCATATCCTCATTAATTCCATCCATATACCTCCTCTTTGGCCTTCCTCTTTGCCTCCTGCCTGGCAGCTCCATGTCCAACATTCTCCCTCTATAGTTACTGCAACTCTGCACGTCACCCTTATTCTTAAAGATCGGCACCAACACACTTCTTCTCCATTCCTCAGGCATCCTCTCACTCTCTAAAGCCCTGTTAAACAAACTAGTTAAAAATTCCACAGCTGCCTCTCCCAGACACCTCCAGACCTCCACCGGGATGTCGTCAGGACCAACTGCCTTCCCACTTTTCATCCTCTTCAAAGCCTTCCTGACTTCATCCTTTCTAATCTTTTCTACTTTCTGTTCCACAGAGTTCACCCCTTCTACTCTTTTTTCCCTCTCATTTTCCTCATTCATCAGCTCCTCAAAGTACTCCTTCCATCTCCTCTGTACACTCTCCTCACTTGTGAGCACCCTTCCATCTCTATTCTTAATAACTCTAACTTGCTGCACATCCTTCCCATCTTGATCCCTCTGCCTAGCTAACCTGTACAAGTCCTTCTGTCCTTCTCTAGTGTCTAACCTAGTGTACAACTCGTCATATGCCTTCTGCTTGGCCTTAGACACCTCCCTCTTCACTCTGCGCTGTAACTCCTTGTATTCCTGTCTATTCTCTTCAGTCCTGTCCATGTCCCACTTCTTCTTGGCTAACCTCTTCCTCTGGATACTATCCTGAACTTCCTCATTCCACCACCAAGTCTCCTTATCTTCTTTCCTCCTTCCAGATGACACACCCAGCACCTTTCTCCCTGTCTCCCTGATCACTTCTGCTGTAGTTTCCCAGTCATCTGGCAGCACTACCTGACCACCCAGAGCCTGCCTCAACTTCTGTCTAAATTCCTCACAACATTCCTCCTTTTTCAGCTTCCACCACTTGGTTTTCTTCTCTATCTCTATCTTTGACCTCTTCGTCTTACAGACCATCAAAGTCATCCTACACACCACCATCCTATGCTGTCTGGCTACACTCTCTCCCACTACCACTTTACAGTCACTAATCTCTTTCAGATTGCCTCTTCTACATAGGATGTAGTCTACCTGTGTTCTCCTACCGCCACTCTTGTAAGTCACTCTATGCTCCTCCCTCTTCTGAAAATAAGTGTTAACCACAGCCATGTCCATCCTTTTAGCAAAGTCCACTACCATCTGTCCTTCAAGGTTCCTTTCCTTAACTCCAAACTTGCCCATCACCTCCTCATCACCTGCGTTCCCCTCACCAACATGTCCATTAAAATCCACTTCTATCACCACTCTCTCACCCGTGGGAATACTCTCCATCACCTCATCTAATACACTCCAGAATCTCTCTTTCTCCTCTAACTCACAACCTACCTGTGGGGCATAACCACTGACAACATTCAACATCACCCTTCAATCTCTAACTTCAGACTCATCACCCTGTCTGACACTCTCTTCACCTCCAGAACATTCCTCACAAACTCCTCCTTCAGGACCACACCTACCCCATTTCTCTTACTATCCACACCATAATAAAACAGCTTGAATCCTGCTCCTATACTACGAGCCTTGCTACCCTTCCACCTGGTCTCCTGTACACACAGTATATCCACCTTCCTTCTCTCCATCACATCAGCCAGCTCTCTACCTTTCCCTGTCATAGTACCAACATTCAGAGTTCCTATTCTCAGTCCTACACTCTTACCTTTGCTCTTCTCTCTCTGTCTGCGCACTCTCCTCCCTCCTCTACTTCTTCGACCAACAGTAGCCCAATTTCCACCGGCGCCCTGTAGGTCAACGGCGCCGATGGCGGTCGTTGTTAACCCGGGCCTCGACCGATCCGGTATGAAATTCGTACTGACGATTCGCATGGTTAAATTTGGCAATGTTTTACGCCGGATGCCCTTCCAGACGCAACCCTCTCTATTTATCCGGGCTTGGGACCGGCACAGAAGTCACTGGACTGTGACCCCCATGGCTAGATTTTTATACTGAAACACTGAAAGAGTCAATTAATTATCTGAGTTTTTTTTATTATCTAAATTGCTTAAAGTACCCAGATATCAACAATCCAAGTTATGTGTATTGGTAGCTAGCTAACATCCTCCTACAATTAAATAATTTAATTTGAATGATATGTCATGCTTTTAATTCATGCTTTTAATCCCTTCATAATTAATGTAAATTTAATTTCACAACATTATTAAAAATTAACGATGAATGTTAACCACATGTATTCAGGTTCTAGACCACGGCAAGTTACATAAACATATTTATCTATTCTATAATTTGTTCTTGCCATACAGCCAGGATCTGCATACCTTTGCAAGCATAGTAGCTCAACACACAGACACACACACACACACAAACAAAACAAACACAACAAAACAAAAAAATCAGCATGTCAGTTAACCTACAAGGCTAAATTACAATGCAGGCACCCGAGCGGAACGACTGCTGAGCCATGAGTTTGTTGGCTTGGGAATGAAACTGGACTGGTGGCCTAACAGAAGGTTACTTTAAAGCTAAGCAGCGTAATGGATCCACATGTGGACGTTATGGCAGGAACTTCAGTTTATAACTTCACCATGGAGTCATTGGAAGGGAAACCTGTTTCTCTCGAAGTTTACAGAGGGAAAGTGGTCCTCATCGTCAACGTGGCCACTTTCTGAGACTCCACTGTCACGGAGGTACCCCCAATCTTATGAATATGTTACATATCTTTAACTGTATATATTACCTGATATAGCCTGAAAATATTCAGGGAAGTTCCATCAAACTAGAAAAAAGTCTAATTTATTTATTTAGTTTAATTTATGAATTCTATTCAGGTTTACAAAAGAACTGTGTATTGACTGTGCTGTAAATCATTTTAATCATTTTAAATAGATGTTAAATGTTTGCCAGAATTCTAGTTAATCTGTTCATTGATATATCAGGATACAATATTTCTGTTTGTTGAAACCATTAAAGAAATAAAAATAAAAAGCAGTGTGTGTTCATGTGATTTCAGTACCACAGGCTGAACGCACTCATGGACCGGTTCAGTGGTATGAACTTCACCATTCTGGGATTCTCATGCAATCAGTTTGGACTACAGGCACCGGGTAAGAATCAACGACATGTACTGGGATTCAGGATGGACCATGAAATCTAAACAGATCATATTGTGTCTCTGTGGCTTTTATTATCATATGAAGACAGATTTATTTTTTATTATTTATTTTATAGACAATCTGTTGAAACATCTTTGTCTTGATGATCTGTAGACTGAACCTGATTTGTGCATGTGGCTGCTGTTCATCGTGTTCATGTTGCTCCTCTTGAATATACACAATACGTTCTGTGTAAACACTAGAGACTGAGATCACTTTTTTTTTGCTGATGTTTGTTGTGAACATTAGTGGCCCCTTAGTTCCAGTAAAAGGATGTTTCTGGACATTTGTCCATCACACTTACACACTATATTGCCAAAAGTTTTGGGACACCCCTCCAAATCATTGAATTCAGGTGTTGGGCTCAGCCCCTTATTTCCAGTGAAAGGAACTCTTAATGCTTCAACATATCAAGACATTTTGGACAATTTCATGCTCCCAACTTTGTGGGAACAGCTCAGGAAGATTGGTGTTCAAGCCCCAGTACCGCCAAGCTGCCACTGTTCGGCCCTTGAGCAAGGCCATCAACCCACCCAGCTCCAGGGGCACTGCATCATGGTTGACCCTGTGCTCTGACCCCAACCTCAAGGAAATGCAAAGAAGGAATTTCACTGTGCTATAATGTATATATGTCAAATAAAGACAAGATAACATAACGTTAGTCAATTTTTAGGTTAGTCAATTTTTTTTAACTAACATTAACGTTTTTTTTTAGTCAATTTTTAGGTGAGCAAAAATATAGGAAAATACAGTCTTCAAGTGGGGGGCACGCTGGCTTGGTGGTTAGCACGTTTGCCTCACACCTCTAGGGTTGGTGGTTCGATTCCCACCTCCACCGTGTGTGTGTGTGTGTGTGTGTGTGTGTGTGTGTGTGTGTGTGTGTGGAGTTTGCATGTTCTCCCTGTGCCTCGGGGGTTTCCTCCGGGTGCTCCGGTTTCCTCCCCCAGTCCAAAAACATGCGTGGTAGGTTGATTGGCATCTCTAAATTTTGTGTGTGTGTCCTGCGATGGGTTGGCACTCCGTCCAGGGTGTATCCTGCCTTGATGCCCAATGACGCCTGAGAAAGGCACTGGCTCCCCGTGACCTGAGAATAGATCGGATAAGCGGTAGACAGTCTTAAAGCCACTCTATAGCCTTACTGTTGCATTGTATGAGTTCAGTACCACAAACAGCACTATGATAAATTCATGGTGACACAAAGAGTAAACTAGGACAGATCACTGGAATATTAGCTTGTGGCACATGAGACTGAACTAGTCTCATACAACTAACAATGTTGATGTCTTTATCCATACATGTTTTGTAATGCCTTACTTTGTCCATGGTGAATAAATGCTAATACAACAAATACAAAAGACATCTTTGCTAGGCAGTCTAAATATCCTATAATTAATATCCCAGTGGTTAACAACTCAGTAGTTGTCTTATGTTCATTCTTCATCTTTCTCAGAGGAGAATCATGAAACCCTGGACGTCCTGCGGTGTGTCAGACCTGGCCATGGTTTCATCCCAAAGTTCCCCATGTTCAGTAAAATCGAGGTTAATGGGCTGAATGAGGAGCCTCTGTACCGCTTCCTGAAGGCAAGTTATTAATATTCTGAAGACGAAAGGCGTTTGTGTGTTTTACCTCGGAACAGATAGTGCATGGAAACTGCAGTTTAATTAAAGAATGCTAAAGTTTGCTCCTGGATGATTAACCTGCTGTAGAGTTCAAATCTCTGACTCAGACTAAAGACTTAGATTAACTCTTTTTACCAGCACACTGGCATTCCTTTCCAGTCAACTTATCGGACATTTCCAGTTGGTATAAACAAATGAATTATTTTATTGCAAGTCACAAGTCTGAGATAAAATGAGTCAGGATGTTTGTTTTTCCCCATGTTGGAATTTTAATGGTTGAAGATTACGCCTTTAAATTTCACATGCTTACAAACAAGCACTTGGGGCATCTCAGGGAGCAGAAATGGGTTTAAAAATCACCATTTACTTTGAAGATAAAAACATTTGTGTGTTTTTATTTGTTGTTGTTTTTTTGGAACTTTTCTTTGAATATATATTTTCGCTAGTAGGCTAGGTAAAAACAGCATATCTGCATATGACATAAAAATGACATTTTTGACCCTTTGATAAAAAGAGTTAAATGATTCATTCATTCATTCATTCATTCATTCATTCACTTCATTCACTTCATTCATTCATTTTTTTTTTTTTGGGAGGTAAATAACAGTAAACTAAGCACAAAAGTATTAACTAGTAAACTGGTTTCAGGAGTCTTTGCGTTCTGTGAACCCTCTCATTGGAAACATCAAGAAACTCTACTGGTCACCGATTAAAGTCAACGACATCCGCTGGAACTTTGAGAAGTTTCTTATCACTGCTGATGGGTTGCCATACAGACGGTATGAAAGATCCAGTTATAAAGTGCTGCAAAATCTTGACATTTAGTTGAAAATATCATGTATTGATCTTATGTTTCTCAATATGTGATTCTTATAGGCAAATGATCTGCCAAGAAAATACCGCTTTTTAAAGTTAAAAATTTACATTAATTCATATCCTTACATTTATTTTGTCACTTGATTTTTTTGTACACAACTTTAAAAACATCTTAATAATCACATTTTTAGGTTATTTATTAGTTTTTAAAACAATATTTTTTCAGATTTTTCTGTTCTGACTGCTTATTTTTTTCTTGGACAGCTATGACCCCAGTCTCCCTTTTGAAGAGGTGGAGAGAGACGTAGCTGCGCTCCTGTAAATCCTCAGTCTCCTCCGTCTACATCTCAACCGACCTTGGATCAGCTCTATAAAAACGACTTTATAAATAGTGCAGGGTTTCATTATTACTTGTATAGTATACTGTGCAAAAACACACTATCCATCAAATAGAACACGTGCATCTAGATATAAACCCTGATATGCCTTTACATTAGACCCCTTTTACACTGTGGTATCAGGAAGATGGTGAACAATCCGAAATGAGATTGCTAATTCACTCACATTGACCAAAATAGATTTTCATTACAAATTTGATATGCATTTGACATGCATATTTGACAAGCATGAAGATTTAAGACACTCAAATCCAAATCTGGAAAAATGCATTCTGGGAAATTCATAAAATATTTTGAAACAAATATGGACATTCAGCTGTCAGTAAGCCTCAAGACTCTAAAGTGGCGATTCAATTATTCTTTACACTAATTCAGACTCCTTTTCCCTTTTCATTACATCATTAATAACCTAGAAATAAATCCTAGAAAATTGGTCCCCCGTTACACCCCTACATGCAGCATGCAACTGCTCCTAGAAATTCTTAAATTATGCATGTTGTCCTAAATGTCACCATACATATGGAACATTAACAGTTTTTGGCAAACTTGGCAAACTCTGAAAATAAATAAATAAATAAATACATAAAAATAAAACACATAAAAATGTAAAATGAAATCAGTTTACCGGAACAGGTATTGAGGGACAATCAAGAACATATTTTAGTGATATTTCTACAAAAGTAAGAAATAACAAAGGAAAGTGCTTAGGGGATTTAACAAGGATTTGTACAGGGTACAGTATATGTGTGTGTGTGTGTGTGTGTGTATGGTGGGGGGCGTAGTGATGGGGCTAGTGTGATGATCCCTCAGTAAAAGCACTCAGGCAGCTGAGCTGGGTCTGATGGGGCTGGAGAGAGACTCTGAGCTTTGGTGCGTTCACTCAGTGAAACATCTCCACCCAGCACCATCACTGTCACCTGACACACGAGCACACAGGCAAGCACATGAACTGATCAGAGGTGTACTGATCAAAATGGAAAATGAAGAATAAATGCGATTTATTAACCCTACATGATGTGTCATGAATTTACTTTGTGTGTATGTATGTGATTAAATTCCTGTTTTGTTTTTAAAAAAAAAAAGAAAAATAAGGAAGTTGGGGTTCAGAGCACAGGATCAGCTAGATTACAGTACGGAGGGGATTCCCTAAAATGGGCAACCAAAGAACTGGAAGTAAAAGAGTGTCCAGTTTTTATTTCTGTTCGTTCATTCATTCATTCATTCATTCATTCATTCATTCATTCATTCATTCATTCATTCATTTAAATAAGTGACCAATAAGCAGTAATCTTTATGAACATGTTAGTTTAAACTATCTATCTATCTATCTATCTATCTATCTATCTATCTATCTATCTATCTATCTATCTATCTATCTATCTATCTATCTATCTATCTATCTATCTATCTATCTATCTATCTATCTTAGTGTGATCTGTGTTAACAAAAAGCTATCACTAGGTGTCAGTATTTCATAATTAATTGTAATAAATTATCTTACCACACATGTAGTTTATTCATTGTTTTCTTTTTTTTCGAACACAGTTTGATAAATTTATGTCACTGTATATCTAGGATATTTGATCATCTTGAAAAACTCCCTGTTGGACATGCAGTGCAGAACACAGCGTGTAGAAGCTATAATTTTACACCCTATTATGTGCACTTGCATAAGCAATAAGCTTTTAAACTGCCTATACACTAGACTCAATAGACTCAGCTGTCAAGCTCAGATATGAGGAACTTTTCATACCTAAATCGACAACGTTGTGCATTTTTCATGTGTGATTTTCCTTTGGCTCTTGTTCCTGACAACGTCACTCTAGAGAGAGAAAAATATCTCGAGGTACTCGAGAGCATCACTTGAAGTCAATTCCATGGTTATTTGGAAATATTCAGGATTAAACCAAATGGATTATGCATTCTAGCAAATAAAATATCAAGTAAATCTGTGTGAATGCTTCCTCAGAATGAGCTCTGTGTGTCTCAAGAACTAAACTGACAATAGATATTCATTCATTTATTCATCACAGTAACTGCTTTATCCTGGTCAGGGTCGTGGTGTATACACAAGCTATCCTGGGAACATTGGGCTTGAGGTTGGAATACACTAGAACATTGCGAGGCACCATGTCCACACACTAACACATAGAGGCAATTTAGGGGCATAGCCTGTTGACCAGCCTGTTTCTGGGAAATGGAAGGAAACCAGAGAACCCAGTAAACAGGCAGTAACACTACCAGAGAACCAGATAACCCATGCAAACAGGCAGTAACACTACTCTCTGTACCGCTGTACCACTGTACTGAAGTGGAAAGCAAAAAGCCTAAAACTGAATCTAATGGGAATCTAAAACTGAGAAAACCAGAAACAAGTAACAGAACCAGAGAAAACCAGAAACAGTCTCCCTTTTGAAGAAGTGGAGAGAGACGTAGCTGTGCTCCTGTAAATCTTCAGTCTCTTCTGTCAACATCTCTACTGACCTTGGATCAGCTCTATAAAAACAACTTCATAAATAGTGCAGGGTTTCATTATTACTTGTATAATATACTGTACAAAAACACACTGACCTGTACCGCTGTACCTCCATAATGATGTTGAACTCAAAAGGCCTAAAACTGAATCTAATAAGAATCTAAAACTGAGAAAACCAGAAACAATGGAAAATCAAAAAGCTGAAACCTGAACACAATGGGAAAATTTAATAAAAAAAAAAAAAATTAATTCAGATCATTCTGGGACGTCTTGATGAATTGATCTCAGGTTGATTGCTGACTTTTTGCAATAAACTCTATTTTTGCTTTTCTCTTCCGTGGCTTCTGTGAGTACTGTTTTTGTTAAAGTGAGTTGAATAGTTTGAGAGAAGTGACCGTATACCCAGTGTCATGGCAACAACATGGCAGAATATAACGAAAAATTATTTATTTTGTATTAAATTTAAACTTTCAGCCCAGTGCAATATTATAATACTACGAGTTTCCAGTGAGCAGCATTGTGTGTTTAATATGATATTAAATATGCTGAATATTATATTATATTATATTATATTATATTATATTATATTATATTATATTATATTATATTATATTATATTATATTATATTATATTATATTATATATTGCGGATTGCAGGAATAGTGGTGAGAGTGAAATGGTTACGGTCATAGCTGACGGACACAAACATAAATAATTTATCATCCTGTAGTGTGACGTGTGATTTATGTGTTTGCTGGAAGGCTTCAATAGTCTTTTATAGACTGTAGGCTAAAATTCCTCAGCTGTTGCAGTCCAAAGCTGTTTTTTTTTCTTTAGTAGATCATTGGCAATCCTGTATGTTGCACTTATTCATGTAAGCAGCTTGCTCTTCCAAAGAGTAAATCTTTTGGCAATAATTCAATATATACAACCAATAAGGTACCGTTAAGAGTTAAAAGCATAAACTAAAAATAAGTGATTTTGACCGTATTACTGTAGTTGATGTATTCCTTGTATACAGATTCAGTACTACAGAGCTGTACCATATTAAAGTGGCCACTAAGTGTATGTATAGATCCATTTGCGAACATGGCTAATGAGAGAGACAAATGAATAAATGAATCATTTATTATTTATGACACAGGCATGCTGCCAGTTCGCTTGCATCGTTTTCGTGTGTATAGTCTAATTAAAAACTGTACTCATTTTCATAGGTCATTAGCTCGCAGTTCGTTTACTGTCAAATGAGGAAGCTTTTTCTGAGTAATTTTTGGTTACTCCAAAATAAGCCATTGTGTGAAATCCATATGTTGGATGTAATTTATTTGTCTGTGCATTATGTTCTTATAGTTTAATATGCGTATGCAGTTATATTTTGTACGATAGAATAGAATTTTGTAAAGGGTTAGACTCAGCTTGACTGCTAGTTTTATAAAATTCAAGAAATTCTGCAAACCACAGAGACTTACAGCTGTATATGAATAGCTGTGATAATAAAGCAGTATAAGGTTATTCTAGATAATAAAATGTTTTTAATAAATGTTAATAATATTGGTAATATTAATCAACGCCAAAATAACTGCATGACACAACAGCATGAACAGATATAATAATACTAGTATAATTATAATATAATATTTTTTTAATTCAGTCACATTTTAAATGACAAATGTTTACGTAACACATTAAAACTAAGATGACTTTATGCAGATATTACGTTATTTGTTTATCATGTAGAAAATATTTAATGCCTTTCCACATCTGTGTCCAGCACTTGAAGCTGCTCTGAGCTGGTTTGGCACTTATGGGGGTTAAATGTACACAGCCAGACTCATCCATCATCTCCAGCAACCTTTTGCGTTATCATTGATCTACATGGACACTAAGAATAACATGCTTTTATTGTTCTATCCCCACAAGTCGGTTTTGCTCTGGTGATTGAGTACACAGCCACATCTCTTTAGACACACTCGCTGTGGCCTATTCTGTCTTCCTGTCGATAACATGGCACTTGTCCAGGTTATGGATCGATACCTGCTGATCCTTTTACGCTGTGCCATTATGAAGTTGGTTCTCTGCCACTACCCTTGACACTAAAGTTGTTTTCCATGCAGGTTTTATTCTTCTTTCGTTTTTTTCTGTAACTCTACACTAAATTCCTCTTCCAGAACTTGCAGAATTAGATCTCTGAAAACTATAGGATGGATCATATTTAATGGTTTAATTTGCTGATGTTTAATTTTCTTTGGGCTTTTGCGTGTTGCTCATGTGTGCAACTGTGGCAGAGAAGAGCAGCAAAGCAGGTCCCGTCGGGGGAAAACGCAACATCTGCTGCTCTTCTGGCTCCATCAGCTCTCGGCCAAGAGGGATTGTTCAGAGCTCCTTGTACGGAGATCTGTCTGTGGCTGTCGTTATTTCCAGTTTACCTGTTAGGAGGAGATAATAAAGTAGTTCTCAGGAGGAAATGCAAAGAAAGCAGATTTGATTGATTGTGTTTTACACTTTCAGTCTATTTCTTAATTTTGCATCAGCATGATTGAGCTGTTGATGTTGCTACATGTATGGATGGTTTTTCCTACATGCACATGATGTTCATTTTGTATGTGATTGTTAATGGGTTTAATCAGAGCTTGATCTGAGGGGAGATGCTATTGTCAATCCGCTGCAAAATCACTGGAGAAATGACAACTCTCAATTCAATTATCAATTTTATTTGTAAAGCATTCTTAACAACAGACATTGCACAATGAGCATGTCAGGTCACATGTCACAATGAGGAATATGCCCTAATGAGCAAAACAGTGGGGCAAAGAAACTTACTGAGATGATACGAGGAAGAAATCATGAGAGGAACCAGATTTATTGGTTGTCTTATAAAGGACACATTACTTAGACTTCCACATCAGTAGCTGCTACCTTGAAAAAAAAAAACACCTGGTGCCTGACAAGTTAAGATTGATTTAAGATTTCTTCTTCTTCCTCTAAAGTGGTCTTAAGTCATTTTCAAAACAACAAGATTTCTGGGAAGCTAAAAAAAATATCATACACCCACCTGTCCACTTACATGACATTTAAACCCAACATTCCCTAATTAAATGATAAAATATTTGACATAATCTATATTTACATTATGAATTACCCTTCAGTATACAGCTCCTAATTTTTTTTCCTCATTTTTTTTCTATTTTAAGGGCCTTTCTTAAAAGACTTTACCTCAGCGTTACCTTGCTTTCTCTGGCTGCTGGAACATTTTGCGGAAATGGCTGGATGCTTTCTATCTTAACCGGTATTCACTGAGATCCAGGAAATCCAATGCAATCCACCAGTTTGTCATTGTATCAGTATAGTTGAAAACAGAATGAAAAACATCAGACATCATTCGGTGCAACAAAATACACAAGTTTAAAGTAAAATTATATGACCTGAGAAACGGAACTGTACCATTTGATGCAAAATGATTTTATGAAAAAAGTGATTAGCCCCATACAATCTTAAAAGGGATTCAAATCAAAACCACAGTGTGGACCAAGTCCACTGCATGAATAACATTTCTTTTTAATAAGTAATTCAAATCATCACGGATCTTCAGTGACCAAATCCCACATCAGCACTCTAGATGAGTATCGGCTCGAGGTGGTGCTTCTTAAACCTGGAGGGCCTCTCCATCTCTCCTGGGTCCAGCTCATGCACTATTTATCTTCTGTCTGCTCGAATCGGCCCGCAATTTTTCATCTACACAAAACATTAGTCTCCCGTCTCAACCAGAGAGGCCATGCGTCAGCTCCACTTCAGGCCAGCTATAAATAATGTTACGTCTTTGCCTGTAAATAAACGCCCAAAACAAGTGCTGCAGTTCAGTCTGATTGCTCTCGGATGGCTCTATTACAGCACTGGCCTCCCAGTTTAGTCACTATGAGATGGACTGGAGTCATTTTGCCGTGAGTTATTGTTGTAGTAAACCCTGTGATCACCACTGTGTCGTTGTTTGTCCTGTTATAACTTGGAATCTTCATTATTGTAAGTAACTTCATTGCAGTTTTGACTCTGAAGCTGTGATCAGTATTGCACGTCATTTCAATAGCTTTGTTCACACAGTTGTTTAAAGATATAATGGCAAAAAGTGAAAAATAAAGTAATATTTGAAATGACTGGATTTTAAAATGTAATAATTCAAACTGCAAATTGAATGTTATTTACAGATATGTAAATATAATTGGAATACAGTTATCTGTATTAAATATATGTTTTTTTAATTACATGCATCTTTTTAATTTAATTACATAGGAAATTATTATTAATACAACACATTCCTTTAGTTCCTATTTAATTCCTTATTAAATTCCTTATTCCTTATTTCTTATTATATCTTATTATAATTCCTTTTTATATATAATTATTCAAGTCCTTCCCATCTTATTATGCATACTATTTAAGATCATATAATAACTACTATTATTAATTTTAGATTATTAGCCATAATGAAACTAATAGAAAATTGTTCTACTAGTTATGATATTACCCAATAACCTGGACCCAATAACAGCTTCTTGTTGAGTGTTAAGATGTGGTCCCAATTCCAGTAAATGACTCCAGAACAAGATTGTGATTTGCTCGAACCATAACATTTTAAAAGAGACACCTTCAATGAATTAACTGTATTTTATCAGAAAATTCACCAAATTGTAGTTTGTTAAAATGGAACTTTGCACTTCAGTTTTAGGATTTGTTATACACCTACGTTCTCATTCATTCATTCATTCATTCATTCATTCATTCATTCATTCATTCATTCATTCATCTTCAGTAACAGCTTTATAGAAAGGAACACTAAAATGTTTATCTGTCCAACACATACATACACACTGATACACTTTAGCATAGCTGATGGACTTAGTGGTATGTTTTCATAGGTGGTTGAAATCCCAGAGGAAACCCATGTGGACACTTGTGAAACTCCACACAGACATGTAGCTGTAAACAAGTTATTTAAATGTAGGACAGGTGATAATATCTAATTTACATCATGTACATGCAGTAGATCCCAAGCAAACTCTGGCTCTTGAACAACTATTATACAACTATTATACCTTCAGACAATTTCAGCTGTCAACTCATAGATTTTGTGATTTTTGTTAAAGGTAAAAAGCAAAAGAACAATAAACAGCAACGTAAAAAGCAATAAACAAGCTACTTAACTACAAATTTATAAATTGCTTTCAATTTTAAACAGAAAATGAAAATTCTAAAGGCAAACTTACAATTTTCTTTTTTCTGTCCATCAAATCAATCTACAGTAATTGGACTGATCAGTGATGTGTGCACGAAGGAAAAATAAATGTTAAGACTTCATAAAGGTAGTGGGGGAAAAAGAGCTACAACTGATGCTCCAGATTTGTGTTTCATTTTCATATTTCTAATTAAGCGGCTTCTTCTAGCGTGTTGGGCGGATGGACCGGCTCCTCTTCTGCGCTGATTTGATGTGTTTTATCTCTGAGCACCATTCAGTCAGGGTTTGACAGGATTGGACCAAATTTCTGGTCACCACAGAGGCAGAACTAATGATGACATTAGTCCAGCTTTGTGTGTGGGCCCACCAGATATGGATTAACCAAGCAAGAAATAATCTTGGATTTCATCATATGCATGAATGAACATGTGATGTATTTTTCTTTTTTTTTTTCTTTGTTTTAAATTTTTCTGTTTAGATTGGAAAGGATTTGTAAGTTTGAAATCTTTCTTGGTAGATGTTTATTATTATTATTATTATTATTATTATTATTATTATTATTATTATTATTGTTGTTGTTGTTGTTGTTGTTGTTGTTGTTGTTAAAACATAAACAACCATATGGGCCTAACTTCTGTGATGAAGCCCTTGCATTGCATTCAGCCTTCTTTAGGTGAGCCTAATGTTTAACTTCCCTGTTGAATTTTTGGTACTGACTCGTCAGAAAGCGTTATTTAAGGCAAGTCACAGGATCTAATTCATCAGTATTACTATGTTAACAGTTCAATCATATGATTTGTGCTATTTGTGTAAAATTAAACTGCTTTTAAAAACATGTTATGTAACAAACAAAGAATAAAGTATAATAATCAATATGGTGAAGCCTTTTGTAAATAGACTTCATTTATGGACTTTATTTAATATTTTTAGTCTCCATCGTCAGTAGTCAAAAGTAAAGCTGTTCCTTTAAGTTTTCCATCTTCAGGACAGACGATTAGCTTGTGCTTTGTATAATAGAAGGACAGCTTAACAATGTTTATAGCGTACGTTTCAGGAGCTAACTTGTTTTGAGAGATGCTCCATATAATTAAACATAACTGTAAATTAATTAAATGGGTTGCTTTCAGCTGCTCCCTGTTCGGGGTCGCCACAGCAGACCAACTGGTCCGCACAACAACTTGGCAAATGTTTTTCAGGCTTCAGACCAGCACTGCATCCAGTGGCTGGGGTTGAGGCATTGGCGGGGATTTGAACCTGGGCCTTCTGTATGATAGGCGAGAAACCTACCACTGAGCCACCAATGCCCCCAAATTGATTAAATGGGTAATTTTTAAATAATTAAAACTTTAGATTTTTGGCAAATTGCTGTGTTATAAGAGGAATAAAACACTTTGGGACATATTGTACAAAAATGTTCTATTTGTGTTTACATTTGTTTAATTTTTGGTCACTTTTGTCTTTTCTGTTTTTAGACTTCAAACTGTGTGCCAGTTTTTGCCACTCATTTTTGAACGAAAAATTCACCTTCTTTCTTTCTTTCTTTCTTTCTTTCTTTCTTTCTTTCTTCTGCTTGCCCTCTTTCTCTGTGAAAACGAGGTAAATGCCATGTCTCTAGCTCTACTTGCTCTTGATGGTTTGGTGTTAAGTGTTGGGAGTGTAAACACTTGTAGTTGGAGTGTATTCACGGATCAGTGATCTCACACTCACAGGTGTTTACGAGTTACAGGTCACTCGACACCAAATATTAAATCCCTTCTTCGCCTAGCAGAATCATTTAGGAGAAACAGAACAATTCCTTATTCATTTTAAACATTTTTTGGCCATTGCTTTCATTTTGTTGGCAAAATGTTTGTTAGTAAAATGGTAGTAATGCTAAGCTAAATCTTTCAGATCAAAAGAGTAATGTGATTAGCACGATTTAGTGCCTATGACCACACTCTTTTAGAGTTATAAGAAATATTAAGTATTAAGAAGTAAGTTTAAGAATGAAACTGCAAAAAGCTCATTTTTGGTTGCTTCATGGTCATAATTAAAGCAAATCCAATGTGTAAAGGAAAACAACACATGTGGGATAAATATGTGTTATTTAATGTCACTAAGCATTAAAAGACAAACAAATAAAATAAATCTATTGTTTACATTTGACACTTTCTGTTGTTGGTGAATTTGGCATTAGAGCCTAGTCATGACTACAGACTAACTGTGGTAACACTTGTTTATTTGTGAATTTCTTTTAAAATTTACAACGGACAATTTTATAAATATGCAGTTTTCTTTTATAATATAGAAAGTGTTCCAGGTCTTGTGCATTTTGTGAAGAGTTAAAGTGCATAAGAAGCCATCATGCATAAATATTGGGTTTTTTTCAGAACAGAGGTCAAAGTTCATCAGGCAGGCTCCAGTTGAACTAATAGTGTAGACAAGTCTCTTATAACTTGCCATGTGTTTATAAGAGCAGGTTAAACTTCACCATTTTCTTTTGATCAGTTCTTCTTATTTAAAGACTGTTTCACTGACTGTATTAGAAGCTGTAAATACTTGACTAATTTAGCATTGTGTTTGTGTGTGAGTGTGTGTGTGTGTGTGTGAGAGAGAGAGTGAGTGTGTGTGTGGTGTGAACTCTAAATAGCTGGCACATGTCTGCCCATGGTGTCCAGGTTAATGACAGATTAATGCCAGTTTAATTAGGTCCAGCTATCCAGTGGCCTCGATGGATCCCATCCTACTTGATTCTCTTACTAAATTTCCCAATTAATTCTTTTTTTCTTATTTTTATAAGCAGTTTTGCAGCCTGGTCGCCAACAGGAAAGACTGTAATGTCTGTAATGAGGAGTCAGCCTGTAAGTCTGTAATGTAATGATCCAGTTCAGACAAACACAGAGTGGCATTGTGTATAAGAGGACACGTTTGTCCTGTTCTCTTACACAGAGTTACAGGGTGTAATGTTTGTAAGTTATTGCAGACAAGCTCACACATGCGCACACACACACACACACACACACACACACACACACACACACACATGCACACACACACACACTTTTATGCAGACGAGTGACAGCGACCTGTTCTGCTGCGTGACGCCGGGGTTTACTGTTACACAGCGGTGCGTGATGAGTGTGATACTTCAGTAATCATGAAGACAGAAATGAATTCTGTCAGCAAATGATACAGCATCTGTCCTCTCTTGTATGTGTGTATATACAGGGTGTGTGTGTGTGTGTGTGTGTGTGTGTGTGTGTGTGTGTGTGTGTGTGTGTGTGTCATGCTCCGTGTAAATGATTAAATGCCACTGGAGCATGCTTTAACTGTTTATTAGCTGTTTTTGTAAAGAAAGTGTATGCAGTTTAAATTAAAGAAATGGTTAAGACTGAGATGCAGACGACTTTATATATTTTCCCTAATAATTAAAGGGTCTGAGCTATGCTAACTGTGTACAGCTATTTCCTTAGCTTTTAACTTTAATGCTTATGTGAAATAAATATAATGTTATCAGTATAAGGTCATGCTGGCTCATGGTGCTTGTAGCCCCATGGATGTCTTTGCTATTATTACCAAGCAGGAACATGAGCAAATAGGTTAAAAATGTTCTAAAAATAACTAGAAGCAGAACAAAGGATGAAGGATATTATATTATAAAAGGATATTTAAAAACATACAAGCCTTCTGTACTTGTATGTGTCTGAGAGAAGCAGCTATCAGTGCATCTTTACAAACTGCTGCTCATGTTGCATGACAGGGCAAACTAACACACTGCATTCTACCCTCTTACGCATACTTAAGTTCACATTATCATAAGTTCGATTCTGCCCACGACACGAGTGTCGCTTTTAGTATCGCACAATAAGCCAGTGTTGCTGTGTTTAGAAGCACAGCCAGTTTTTGCTCCTTTGGCTCCTGACCATGAATAGCTGTTGAAGGATTCAAACTTTATGCCACTTTTGTGTCCCTCAGAGCCCATAAAGAACATTTTAACAAGTAATATTTAATAATAATTATTAACAAGAAAGTTTCTTTTAGGGCACGGTGGCTTGGTGGTTAGCACGTTTGCCTCACACCTCCAGGGTTGGGTGTTCGATTCCCACCTCCGCCATGTGTGTGTGTAGAGTTTACATGTTCTCCCCGTGCCTCGGGGGTTTCCTCCGGGTACTCCGGTTTCCTCCCCAGGTCCAAAGACATGCATTGTAGGTTGATTGGCATCTCAAAATTGTCCGTAGTGTGTGATTGCATGAGTGAATGAGAGTGGGTGTGTGCCCTGTGATGGACATTGTCTCAAAGTAGCTTTACAGAAGTATGGAAAGGTAGAAAAAAAATATGAAGTTTAAAGTTAAGTTAATATTTATCCCTAACATTTATCCCTAATGAACAAACCTGACGTGCCTGAGGTGAGAGTCGTTATTTGCAGAAAAATGTATGAAAATGGTACATACAGAAAATGGTTTTCTCTATAAAACATTATTGTTATTATTATTATTATTATTATTATTATTATTATTATTATTATTATTATTATTATTATTATTATTATTATTATTATTATTATTATTATTATTATTTAGTAGTAGTTTTATACTATATGGGGGGCATTGGTGGCTCAGTGGTAGGTTTCTCGCCTATCATGCGGAAGGCCCGGGTTCGATTCCCAGCCCATGCCTCAACCCCAGCCACTGGATGCAGTGCCGGTCCCAAGCCCGGAAAAATGGGAGGGTTGCGGCAGGAAGGGCATCCGGCGTAAAACGTTTGCCAAGTTGATGTGCGGACCAGTTGGTCCGCTGTGGCGACCCTGAACAGGGAGCAGCCGAAAGCAACTTCTAGTAGTTTTATACTATATAGTGTAGGATCATCTACATCTGAATGTCTCTGAATGAACTTTTACTATACAAAAGATTAATGCAAATCTGGTGACATATCCAAATGTTTTATGTGTTATTAAAAATTTCTAAATTTATTAGAATGTTTTAAAGATAAATCTAAATTTAATTTAGAGTGTGTATGCTTTCTAAACCACAGAACCAGTTTTCACTCCTGATGTTTTTCTCTGCCTGAAACCTGAAAAGTTTAAGTAGCAGGTTGACTGTGAGAAGCTTAAAATAAATCTCGAAACTAGCACTACAACATCCTGCAAAAAATCCTGTCAACAAACATTGTGGGATCAAAGAAACATCATTAAGTCAAGAAAACTATTTAAAATATTTGGGTTTGAATTCTGCCAAAATCAGGAAAGTGAGACTCTGCTCTAAAGAAAAGATAAATGCTCTCATAATGTATTTTAATTTTCTAAATAATAGAGTTTTTAGGGTACCCATATTTTTTGACTAATCCATCAAATATTTAAATTAAAATTTAAAGATTTGCATACGCTTTTATTGATGATTTTGATTTTATTTCATACAGTATTTGTGGTCTATTGTTCTCTAGATCCTCTTCTGAGACCTTTTTAGCATGTATTCCTAACACAATCTATGTTTTATTAGTCTATTAGTGCCATTAACACTCACTTGTTATGTGGTTCTCAGGCATGTGGCTGGAATGAGGAGTCTGAGGAGGGTGAGTGGTGTATCCTCTCAGAACACACTAAGGACCCTTATCTAAAGAGGCTTTTAAACAGTCTTATCACACAGGAAGCCTTTTGATGAGAAAGAAAGAGAGAGAGAGAGAGAGAGAGAGAGAGAGAGAGAGAGAGAGAGAGAGAGACAGACAGACAGACAGTATGTTTGTGTGTGTGTGTGTGTGTTTGTGTGTGCGCGCATACGCACACACACACACACACACACACACACACACACACACACAGGCTGATGTGAGGTGCCATATGGCTGTAGAGGGTCCCAGCTGAGTGCAGGCCTTTGGCTTGTCTCTTCTGTATAAATCACCAGTCATTTGTTTAAATACCCACATTATTTGGATATTTGATATAAAGCTTAAGAATAATTAAATGTATAGTATTTATAAAACATAAGTGCTGAAACCTTGCAATATCATATTTATCCCATATTCTAGAAATCTATGGTTATCTTTTCTAAAAAAAAAAAAGTATAGTACAGTATCCTGCACCTGGTAATATTTGAGGTGTGCAATCAGACTGTAAAACAACACTACATGCACCTTTCTAGGTAAAAGATAAACATTAGAGGTATGAAAGGGTACCACCACAACAACAAGGCATGGTACCTTTTTCTCTGAGAGTAGAAGAAGTTGCTTTCGGCTGCTCCCTGTTCGGGGTCGCCACAGCGGACCAAGTGTATGACGCTTTTAAGGTGACTGTGATTATTACATATTTAAGCAGTGAGGATACTCATACAATGATAAACTCTTACGGTATTTTTTTTCAGCTTCTACAGCATTGTCATGGCTTACTATGGATATACTCATAATAGCAAAACAATGTCACATTTTTTTACACAAATTTATACGAGGTATACAATGTTTAGTATTAAAGGAAATGTTCTTAATGTTTATAATTTATTACCAAAATCTGCCTGTGAGGACTTGGGGTGTTTGTGTAAGTGATAATGTGGGAAATAGCAGGGTGAATTACTCTACATGGCCAGTAGGGGGCACATTGTCCTCATTTTGAGCAGAAATCTTTCTACAGGATTTTTCAGGCTCCACACACAGATTAAGCAGAACCTCTTATTAAATTACATGGCCAATAAGAAATGTAAAACTGAAGCAGCTAAACCACATCAAACAATCAACAAGAACTAGTACGGTAATTCAATTTGGTGGTAAATAATCAGAGTGGTCTCACCCAGATGAGGATGGGTTCCCTTTTTGAGTCTGGTTCCTCTCAAGGTTTCTTCCTAATACCATCTAAGGGAGTTTTTCCTTGCCACAGTCGCCTGAGTCACCTCAGGCTCGCTCACTAGGGAAAATTTTGTCTAACATCTAGGACTGTTTGTTTGTATGTTTATTGTTTCTTATGTTCTGTAAAGCTGCTTTGAGACAACGCTCTTTGTTAAAAGTGCTATACAAATAAAATTGAACTGAATTGAATTGAATTATCCCTTACAGAAATTCAGTTTACAGTGTAATAACTATATACACCAAGTTATCATATTAACTATGTTTATCACATATACACTCGACCCTGATATTAACAGGTCTTTACTGTAGCATTTAAATAGGCTGATAGATTGAAAGAAATTATATATAATTATTATATAAAATAGTTCATTTATAATTGATACAGAAGGAAGTACCATAATATATTGTTTCCTCCTCCAACCTAATAAATCAACGTAATAGTTATAAAGCCTTGTTGATGTATTAACTTCATTCACCGTCGCTGTCTGTGATGGTATAGTGACCATAATCTCAGCAGCTGTAGTCAGTCACACAACATAATCTCTGTATTCTCATATTTTCTACACATATGTTTGTGTATATCATATACTCTATGTAGTCATGCTATCTGTATTTGTTTACTACTCCAAATATCCTCATATGTATTCAGATTTCTACCTGAAGTAGACATGGAATAAACCAGATGTTTTACATTTCCCAAAACACCTTGTGGGGTCTCATTCCTGATGCAAACCTCTAGTCTGGACAAGATGCCCTGTGAACCTTTCTGGCAAGCTTTCTAAAAGCGCTTCAGCTATTCATATTTGTATATGAATCTGCAACATTGTTCCTTCTGAATAATGTATTTATATCCAGTTAGGTCTTTATTGTACATTATTTAAATAAATACAGTAAAATACATTAGAGTATGAGAGATTCACATTTCTTGCTTTTAGACATTTTTCTTCCTACTGGAGGCAAATATTCTCCCAAAGCCTTTCTCAAGTGCTTTTGAGTCTCTCCTCTCTTTCTTGAACCAATGATGTATGGCCCTAGTAGTGTGAATAAGGAAAGTGTGTGTGTGTGTGTGTGTGCGTGTGTGTGTGTGTGTGTGCATCTCTAGAGGTTTAAAAGGTAATGAAAGTGCCTAATTCAGGCAGCTTTGGCTGGGCTGGGGCTAGTGAAGTTATGCGGAGGGCGAGAAAGCGTGTGAATCTTCCCTTTGAGCGGATTTGTGCAGATACAGATAAGCCAGTGTGATAGTTGTAGTCTAAGGCTATCCAAAAGTAGAGAGGAATAACAAGGTCACACACAAACA
>JAUCMX010000012.1:19446355-19488855 GCA_033459395.1 Hemibagrus guttatus
TTATTTATTTCAAACTTCAGTATCACAGAGCACTCTGTACACTTTATGAAGTGCAGGACACACACACACACCTGTGATCATTTAATTTGTGTGTGCTAGAGGTGAGTGATATGTCATGAATGTACAATTATCACACTGCAGGATTCATGTGCACTCAGCATGCTGTGAGACACGCTGTCCTTTTCATGCTCTAGAGTGTTATGGAAATGATGCCATGGTGAATTGCAGTATAGAAATATTACAAGTGCACAGTCTTAATGAAACAGTGTGATATTTTTGCTCTCGGCCTCATTAAAAGATTTAGAGCTGATAAAGCGTTAAACTGACCTGACATGAACTGTATAGGTTTTAGAATACTAATAATAATTTATTAAATTATCATGGATAATGGATAACACACACACACAAACCAATAAACAACGACAAATAATAAATAAGGGATCAGTTTCTGCTTTCATTGTGACAGAGACTAATTGGATAAATGTTAAGATTTATTTATTTATTTAGTAGTTGTTGTTTTTTTTTTTTTTTTTTTTTAAATATTTAGAACAAACCAACATGAAAATACAGGTTATTCTGAGATAATATTATTATATAATTCTTATCATATAATTTTTTTTAAAATTGTTTGTTATTCAACTACTGTAGATAAAAGTATTTTTACACGAATGTCTGTTAACCCATACAAAATGCACACACACACACACACACACACACACACACACACACACACACACACACACACACACATATGCAATACATCCATAAAAGTAGAAGTAGATGCACAGTATATGTAGATTAAATGTGTGTGTGTGTGTGTGTGTTTGAGAGAGAGAGAGAGAGAGAGAGAGTGTATTCAATGTATATGTGATATGTTTTTTTTTAATCGTGGGTATATGTGTGTGTGTGTGTGTGTGTGTGTGTGTGTGTGTGTGTGTGTGTGTGTGTGTGTGTGTGTGTGTGTGTGTGTGGGGTGCTGGGGGGATTCTCTCCTGGGACTCAGTGGGTTACCAGTTAAACATTTTCATGCTGGATTTGAAAATGAGGTTATGTGTGGGTTTGCTCAATTGTCCTAATGGATTTTAAGGGAGCAGATCCTATTAATAAAGAGGACACCCCAAGGCACTGGGTCCACCTATAGCCCACTAATCTCCCATGCAAATTAAATCTTACCCCTCCCTGTGTATGTGTGTGTGTGTGTGTGTGTGTGTGTGTGTGTGTGTTTGAAGGAGGTTATGGGGTTCTGAGGGGTTGGGGTGGGATTTGTTGCATGTGCCCAAACTTGTGTATTACATCCCTCTGAGTTATTCCAGTCGATGCTGTGTAAGAGGCTTCCAAGCTCCTGTTATAAACGTCACTTCGGGGTGTCTGATTACCAGATCAGTGTGACACTCTAATGGAAAGACTTGTATTCCCCTGGAATAGTGGAAGATGTCTATTATACCTCAATTATAACTACAATTAGAGCTTAACTGCATTGGTAGAAAGAGATACTGTTATATTTAATTACTGATGCTGGTTATTGGGATTACTGAAGAGAATTAATACTTCTAAAAGGCTCAGTAGAACCTAAGAACAAAAAAAATTAAAGGTGAGTTTATAAGTTCTCATATTCCAGTATAGATTTAAGAAACTGTCATGTCATGTCAAATATCAAATGATTATATTGAAGAGGATTGTGGCTTTGGAGAGATGGTTTATTTCTTTTCATGTCCATCCAGCTTTAACTAACATTTATAACATCACTGACTTAAGTGACACGTTATTCTGATTTTAGTCGAAGACTACAGTGATTTTTAAGAACAATCCAGAATTTGTTTCCAGAATCATTTTAGAAATCCTTCCAAGCCATGGATGTGATTAAAGAATGATAACCTGAGGAGCTCGGCCCATTGCACTGCTTATTTCATTTCAGCTAATTAGCTAACTCTCATATTCATGACATTGGCATTCTAACTAGGAATTTAACAGTCTTAGCTTACATCTTAGCTAACAAGTTGTTAGTGTTTTTACAAATTTACATGGCTCTTCTAAAATCTTCTTCTAAAATCTACATCAAGCAACTAGCTATCCAATGCTAGGCAGTACTATTTAAGGATCTTTATAATAAACCTGTGTAGCTAGGTAACTTTATTCAGCTAACAAATAAGTTTATGGCCTCTGGCTAAACAGTATCTTGGCTTTCAGTACCACAATGGCCTTGATGCTGTAATCATAAAATATTACATCTTTGTAAGTTGTAAACATCAGAAGACTTGCATGCTATCAGTTTCTCTTTAATATAAACGCTCAGAGGTTCTTTGAGATATTTTTATAATATAGCCACTGCAGGCTACGATCTTCCAGAGTTACTTCAGCATTCCCTGTTTTTGGGCAGTAATCCATAAACATATGTGAATAACTTTTTTCTTTCATTCCTATTCCTATTCCTGAATAAAATTCTTGATAGAACCTTCATTCAGATAACACCCAGTTAATACCCAGAATACTTGTCTACTCATGTCTTTTTTTTGCAGTCTCTAGTATGCTAGAAAAAAATGCAACTAGTTTGCTAGCAGTTGACTAGCTGTTTAGGAATAAATTAGGTGTTAACAAGTTGCAGGTTGTCCACAAATTGCATATTTATGCTTATTCAAAGATCCTGGCATTGTTAATGAGCATCAAGAGGGGCATGGAGAGGCTTTCACTTTTGGAATCTTTATAATCATAAGAAAGATGTTTGTGACACCTTAAAACCTTGTGTAAGATTTTGCATTCACAGAATACAACAGGCTATATAAACAATTGCACTTGGTTCAAGTTGGTTGATGTATAGTGTGTGCTTTTATCTGTGTGTGTGTGTGTTTGTGAATAAAATAAAATGAGAGTGGAAGAAATAAGGCAACGCCAGGATTCAAGGACAGATGTGAAAGGAGGTGAATGGAGCTGTTTTAACTCATATGTGTTTGTGAGAGAAACAGAGAATATCCAGTTTATTCCAGTGTGTGTATATATATGTGTGTGTGTGTTTGTCTGTGTGAGTTCCTTCCTAGTCACACTGCTGTCAGTGCAGCTGTAGCTGGTTAGTGTGAATCGGGCTCTGACGGTGTTGGATGGAATGAGGGTCAATGAGAGGCCAAGAGCTGTGACACTGCATCATGACCACACAGGCTGGTGTTCTTTTGTTTGTAGGTGTGTGTGTGTGTGTGTGTGTGTGTGTGTGTGTGTGTGTGTGTGTGTGTGTGTCTGTGTGTAGTTGTGTATTTTGAGATTTTGAGCTTGTTCATGAGTCTGTGTATATTTATAGATAATCATGTTAGACCTGAGGGGGGCACGGTGGCTTAGTGGTTAGCACGTTTGCCTCACACCTCCAGGGTTGGGGGTTCGATTCCTGCCTCTGCCATGTGTGTGTGTGTGTGTGGAGTTTGCATGTTCTCCCCGTGCCTCGGGGGTTTCCTCCGGGTACTCCGGTTTCCTCCCCCGGTCCAAAGACATGCATTGTAGGTTGATTGGCATCTCTAAATTTTCCGTAGTGTGTGTGCGTGCCCTGTGATGGGTTGGCACTCTGTCCTGGGTGTATCCTACCATGACGCCTGAGATAGGCACAGGCTCCCCGTGACCCGAGTGTAGTTCGGATAAGCGGTAGACAATGAATGAATGAATGTTAGACCTGTAGGTACACACACACACACGATGTTGTTCACAGTAACATGAGATAATACCTATCTCCATCCTATAAAGGAAACTTGCTCAGATTTCCTGCAACAAAACCCAATTTATCTTCAGCGGCATGTATCCGTGTCAATTTTACTTTTTTCGGACCTGCCTTATCAACAAGTCATTTTCTGCAGAACTTTCTCTCACTAATTGTTTTTTCTTTTTTACCTGCACCATTCTCTGTAAACTCTAGGGCCTGATATGTGTGAAAATCCATGGAAATCAGCAGACCTGTAAGTCTGCTTTCCCCAAAAAAGTGCTTTTTGCACTGTCACTGAAATCTCTAAACTGGTTTCATACAATGCTAGCATCGTTAAAACTTAATGAAAAACCTGTAGAATAACAACTGAGAAGTTTAAAGAAAACCACAGAGCAATCACTTTCTAACCAGGGAGCTGCTGACATAATTTCTTATGCAGCAGGAGGAATTATTCTAACATCCACCATTATTTTTAAATACACTTCAGGAAATATCACAACAGTGTTTTGATTAGCTGAGTGCTCCGGATGAAAGATTTGAGATGTGTCACTGTGTAAGTGCATAATTAACACTACCATCTGTCGAAAACAAACTCCTGCTCTATCATACTCATATGTTATTATCAATAAACACATCTTAAGAGTAGATATTGAAACATAACAGATGTTTATGCATTTTATTGTTTATACTGCTTTCCTTTCATAAGATGGACCTGTCTTTGGGTCGAATGAGTAAAGAAAATGATCATTTTCAAAGCCCTCTGTTGCATATTTGGCAAATTGTAATTGCAATGAACTGGCAAGCCATGTCTCTTCCCTGATCTCTTCTGCCTGCCTTGTTGGACGCCTTTTAGGGAAAAAAAGGCAGAACTAAGTGGATATGTTGCTATTAGAGGCTTATTTCTGAGCTGAAAATATGTAAAGCCTTTAAGAAGAAAAAAAACAAAAACCTTTCCTTGTATAGCAAAATTTGTGAATGGTAATTTTACTAAGCTTTATATGAAGATATCTAATTATTTAGAATTCCAGGACTAGACTTAAAATGATAGACTGCACATCTAAGTGCACTGCTTAGTAAAAGATTTTGTATATGAATGGATTAATGAATGGAAAAAAGGAAAGGAATATAAATAAATAAGTCCCATCCCATGTTGGTAGACCTGCATGTGTGTGTTTGTGTGTATGTGAGTGCACAGTTGTATATACCTCATTTCAAGCGCAATTAACTTGAAATGGAGTGCTGTAGGATCAATAGTCCCCAGTTGAGCCCCAACCCTTTCCATGTCTCTAGAAATGACACACATATGGTAATAGAGGCAACCTAACAGCCACACACACGATTTAGCATCTCCGTTCGGAGATCTGCCTGAATAACAAACAGTGGGACACCTCTGCAGGAGCCATATTCTTTTATTCAGACCTCAGTTAATCTACAGGGGAGCACGCTACAGTATTTAAAGATAATGAAAGACAGGAAATTACAATGGCTTTTGTTTGTGTTTCTGTACAGCCTCTGCTTTCACTCCTTGCTTGTAGGGTATTCCCTCTTGGATAAATTTGCACATAAAATAAGCATTTAAACACCCATGATGAACTTGATGAAGAACAGGTTAACACATATATTCAATTTCTTTTAGGCTAGATCTAAACAGGCATGTGAGAGTTGTGTGTATACCTATTCCCTGTGTGCTCATGCTACAAATTGCAGCTTCCTGGCTCTCTCAGGCTTATTGGGAATTCATTCCGGTTCAAATTGAATGAGAAAGAAAGAGCAGTTTTGGAGGAGGCACTTGGGAGTGTGTTTTATTTCAGGTCTTGTAATGGCTCCAGAGCACTGCCTTCTCTCGAAAACACATCACCCTTCTCGTTCCAGGATTAAATGTCGGCAAGCCTCACAAAAAGCACTTTTCTGTGTGTCCTTAGAGCATGTATTTGAATGGGTTGGGTGTGTAGTGCAGTTACTGTATGCATTTGTGTGTGTGTGTGTGTGTGTGTGTGTGTCTGTGTCTGTGTGTGTGTGTGTTTTGGTTGGTGAGCTGCTCACAGACTTGGAGAGCTGAAATCTTGACTAGTGAAGCACTTAGCACTACCCAGAATGTGACAGCTGCTACTGTGGTTGAGTACACTTACCCATCTGGCTTCAGCTACACAACTAAAGGCATTTATTTGCCCACTCTTCACTGATAATATTGTCACTGCTAACACTACACACACACATGCACAACTTTGACAGTGGTGTACAGCGCAACAATTGCACTGCACAAGCTAAAAAAAAAAAAGCTTCACATAAACAGAAAACTGTTTACTTGAATAAACAACCTGTTACTCTGAACAAAGAACCTTCACCTATTTCACATGCACTTTGTCAATCACTGCAGATGTGCAGATTTCTGAGTGTGCAAAAAAAATAGTTTAAACACCACACATGACTGCCATTGATTGTCTGCATGAATCTACAGTATGGTCTCAAAGGAGACCCTAGCCTTGCTTCTTTATCATTCTGTTGTTTTTATTTATTTATTTATTTATTTGGGGGAAAATACAGACTGTAGGTGATGCTGCTGTTCTTGGTTCCAATACTAGAAGCACCCATGTTATGCCATTTGTTAACACCGCCGAAAATAAATTCTTTCTTTTGTGCCTTATTTACTTGAAAGAGAGAAGAGGTTTCTAGCTGATTTATACCTGCATGTTCTGATTATTATGACTTTTTTTCTAATGCCATTGCCACCTGCTCAAATATAATGTCTAGCCCTGTTTTTCTTGTGCATTACTAAGACCTCAGAAGCCATTCATAACTTGGGTTGAATTGGTCGAATAAGTATATCTATCCTTTTTGTTGCAGTTGTTTATTCATTTGGAGTAAGGCTGCCTACTATGTTTGACTTTATAGCATCTTATATGTATGTTTTAGTAGGCTTGAAACCTCCAGCTCGGCTTACTGTCTGTTCTCAAGGGTTTCCCCAGGGTTCTCCAGTTTCCTCCAACCTCCTAAAAACATGTTAGGTGGACTGACTGAATTGCCCCTAGGTCTGAATGTGTGTGTGTGTGTGTGTGTGTGTGTGTGTGTGTGTGTGTGCGTGTATGTATTGTGCCCTGCCTTTGACTGGCATTCCATTTAGGGTTTATTACATTTAGGGTTTATGCTCTGAATCCACCATGACCCTGACCAGGATAAAGCGGCTACTAAAGATGTATGAATGAATTCATCTGTCGGTGTACACACAGAATATATTTACTGGTACATTTATGTAATCCTGACAGTGATTTGGAGTGTAACAAAAGGGCTCATGCTGTTGGGAGCAGTGATATCCTCTGGAGAGGTAACTTCTCCAATTTAACAGGCCTCCTATGGCTCTGTATGAAGGCAAAGGAAACTATGGTTAATAATTCTTATATTTTGAGTGACAGAACAGCAGAATAGCAACAGCAGGAGACTCCAGTCTGAGAAAAACGAGATTCAAGAGGAGCATACATGGACAGGTTAGGATGAGAAATGTCAAGTGTTGGACTTAAATTTGTTGAAATCAGATAATATTAGCAATTCATATTAGCATATTAGAAACGGAATATGAAAAATAACTTAAAATTGCATTGAGGCATCGATATAATTTTAAGGTTACATTATTTTTTACATTTAAGATGTTTAGATACAGGAAACATAAATCAAACGGAATAAAATATAATATAAAGGTGATAAAGTACAGCAGGTCTATAATTCTCCCAGTTTGACCTCAGGGATGGAAGCATATGGGCGGCTACTGCCCAAAGGGTTAATGCTGATGAAATGCACACAGACTTGACTATAAATAGGTGAGTGCACATGGAACCCAGTCCTTTTGCTGCTAGTGGCTCATTTCAGATTCAGCTAAATGTTTCACAAAATGGCGTAACACACAGTCCGCCTAGCAGGGGGTAAATTAGACCTCCGAGTTGAACGATCAAACAATTACAAAGTCAAGAACAAGGCCGGAAAAAAGAAGCCACAACAGCATGGAATTTCTAAATGCACAGCACATTACAACTTTCCCTGAATCTTTCTGTGAGAGGCTATATATGCAAATTAAATTCAGAATTACTCTAAAAATTTAAAACTTTTAAATTGAACCCGTACCAGATTGGAACTTCAGTTAAAAAACAGCTTCAATTAGCTTTTTGATACCATATGGAATTGGTCCTTAAGTCATCAATGAACACAATGTGAGTGCTGTTCTGGGAGCTGCCATTGACTTTACAATTTTCAGCTATTTGTTGCCATCTGCCTCAGTGACCGAATGTCGGCTCCCTTCCTCAATCTTTCAGGCCCTTTTCTCCTGCTGGTATTTATTTTCTTTTCAATTAGAGAGTTTGAATGTGCAATAGTGAAATTGCTTTCCTTTTAATTAGCTCTTTTAGTATGGCAGTTTCTGAATGCAATTGTTACTTTCCAGCTTTTTTTTTTTCATTTTGATAAAGTACCAATCCCATTTCAGTGTCATGATTGAATGAGGTCTGGGGCAATTTTATTATTTTTTTTTTTGACCTGATAATTTTTCTCCCCTTTCATAATGATGGAATGATACTGATTCTTTGCCTCCCTCTTTTCCTTTCATTCATGATCTTTTTTTGTGTGTGAGTTTCTATTATACAATTTTCTGTCATTGAGTTAAATGTGTTAATGCCTTCTACATTCACTGGAGAGTGAAAAAATTTTGAAATAGTCAATCACATAATATATTATATTCATCAATAGACCAAAGGAGGTCCATGCTTCCTGGGGTTGCCTCACCCATGCAAAACCTTAAGATGAAAATTTACAAAAGTTAGATTACGGTTTAGGTTTGGTGGATGTACTTATGAATTACATTCTTAGAGTCTTCTCTTTTGTCTGGGTTTTTTTTTTTAATCTGGTTTTGTCTTAAATGCTTTTAATAGTTTGATTCTTTTATTTGTCATCTACGTTATTGCTGTTTGTATTTACAAATTGCTATTGTACAGCACTTTGGCCAGCGCTTACCTTTTAAATGTGGTGTACACATAAAGTTGCTGAATAAGTCTAACATAGTACAACCACATTGCTCTTGTTTTCTCACAATTGTTCATAATAATCATCTTAAGTTTGCTTTCCAAAAATAACAGCATTTGCTATTGAATGATGTCATATAAGTGTTCAGTCGCACTAAAAAGAGCTTTTAGACCATGCATGTAGATGTATTGCTTCATTTTCATACTCAGACATAGCTCCTGTCAAATATCATGGATAAATATTGCAATTAAGCCTGAACCATAGATAAGAAAGCCCTGAAATGTGCAGTGCAGTTTTTTATTTCTTAAATGCTATAGTTAGCTGTGCTCTAAACTAAAAAACCAACACCAGCCATTTAGTGTTCACTTGATGCAATGACTATTTAAGTTAGACAGATTCACTTAACAGAAAACTGTTTCTAGAAGGATTTAAGATACATCAAGCTTCAGTATCTAAGTTGAGTTAAATTAATGTATTGAATAATACTGAAGAACAATTGAAGAACAATAAAATCAAACATATCTAAATAAAATGAATAATAATAATACAAAACAAACAAACATAAAACCCAGAATAACCACAGCTTTAAGGGAACATTAGTTCATTAAAAACAAGAAATGAATCTGACAATCTAAGTCCAATAGTGATGGAAGAACATTTAGAGAAGAAAATAATAAGTTATAACTCTGTATAACTGTATGCAAAATTAAACTCTGTAACTAATGAACTGTTAAGATGGATCTTTAAGATGGAATGAATGACAGAAATTTAATTTATAATTTATAATACCAAATCATTTAAGGTGTTTTGTTTTGTTTTGTATATTCTCTGAAGCAATGTTTAAGCATTTCCATGTCTTTTTGTTTTTTCCCATATAATTGAAGTTTAGATAGACCTACAGGAATCCACATATTTACATTTTTATACTACTTAGCCGTATATAGTGCACAATATATAATGCATAATACAAATTAGATTTTTTTTTATTCTATACAACAAGCAAAAAAAGAATAAAAGCAATGAACACCATGGGAGTTAATAATTCTATTTAATTTATCATACATTACAAATTTTCAAGAAAACACTGTAGCTGTCCTGTGGCAAAGCTTGTTGCTAATGTATGGCTATGTTTACTCTTCAGAAAAAAACACAGCTAAGTGTACCGTTTGTAGTAAATGTTGTCGTCAAGTGTTTTTAACTTGTATGCATTGTCTGAAAAGGCTTAATCTCTGCCATTGTCTGATCTCTATAATCATCTGTTAATGTCTGATCTCCTTTCAGCCCTCTCTGTTGAGGCCTCACATCAGGCTGCATGGACCATAAGGAAAATTAGCCGCACCTGAATGACAAGGCAGAGGCTCCCAGCGGGTCTGTGATTGGGACACAAACTCCCTTTTAATAGACTTACACCTCATTTGGCCCCTAAAGCCGACTGAAGGGTCCCTGGGGTAGGGGCTGGGCTCAGTTCCCTCCCTCCGCTCGCAGTGAAAGACGGACGTTTGATTAGATGGCCCTTCCCGTCCAGAAGGGTTCCAGCGAGGACAATGCGCTGTTCTCCCTTTCAAAAACAGCGGCTTTTTGTCCGAGCTGTCAGAAATAATGTGTGTCACAGTGAAGCCTGTGTTTTCAAAAGAAGGTTGTCGCCTTTCTAGCTCTTGTAAAACTGCCCTGCTTTACAGAGTTTCAAATGATTAACGTGGAATTTTCTGCTACTCTTAAAGAACATATAATATTATATTGTCTAGTAAGTCACAGAATAGTTATTTCTGTTGGTTTTCTTTTCTCTATAAGAATTTATAATACCAGATAATAAAACTAACAGAGTTCAACAGTTACATTTCATGCTAACTTTCACTTTCTGGAAAAAATACACAACAGAAATTAAATTCTCAAGTGGGATAATATTTAATCAGAGGATGTTGATTTACACAGTCTTTTTTTTACCCACTCTTCATTCTCTGACATGCCTGATATTGATGCTTAATTACGTCTAAAGAGCCACTGTGCGGAGCCTGCACTCCTCTGTTAATTCGGGAGCATGACTGGTCCTCCCCCCTGGGTGTACAGTTTGCATTTTAAATAGAGCAGCGATACAGAATTTCAACAGCCGCTGAACTTTCTGAGTTGAAACGCTGCTGAGGTTAAGTGGTCCCTGAGCTCACGCCACCTATCTGTGCTCAAATGGGACAGCTGGGGACCCTGCTGCTGCTATAGAAATCATCTCCACCTCCACCACCACCACCCCATTCAGCCCCTCAGCCTACAGTGTGAAAATAACAGACTGCTCATTTGTGGATGTGGAATACTAAACTCGTATCCCTTGTATGTAGGGATTTTTTTATACAGGAAAGTTTAAATAGAAACTGTTATGAGATGTTCAGAAATCTAATAACACTATCATTGTTTGCGGTGTATGTGACCAGGCTAAAAATGGACTGTAAGTGCTTGTTAAAGTAAAATTTAGTACTTGATATATCTTATTAGATTGATTTTCCAAAACACTAGCTAGTGTCATAGTTCCGGTGCATCCGAAAGCTATGAAATTGTGAAGTTAAGCAGTGGACACTAATTAGCTTTAGCATTAAAACCACTGACAGGTGAAGTGGATAACATTGATTATCTCGTTACTATGGCACCTCAGGCAGATAATTTTTTAAAGCTGATGTGTTAGAAGCATGAAAAATGGCTGAGTGTAAGGATCTGAGTGACTTTGACAAGGGCCAAATTGTAATGGCTAAACAGCAAGTTTAGCCATTACAGTCAAAGCATCTCCACAACAGCAGGTCTTGTGGAGTGTTCCTGGAATGCAGTGGTTAGTATCTACCAAAAGTGTTTTAAGGAAGGAAAACTGGAGAACCAGCAACAAGGTCATGGTCACACAAGGCTCTCTGATGTGGCTAGCCTGTCTGGTCCAATCCCACAGAAGAGCTACTGTAGAAGAATCTGCTGACAATGTTAATGCTAGCTATGATAGAAAGATGTCAGATCACACAGTGCATCACAGGTCATATGAGGCTCCATAGCTGCAGACCAGTCAGAATGCCCATGCTGAGCTCTATCCACCACCAAGAATGTCTACAATGGGCACATGAGCATCAAACTGGACCATAGAACAATGGAAGGAGGTGGCCTGTACCACCTAGCTAAAGCTCGTTGCAGACCAAGTATATCTCTTCATTGAAATGTCTCTATGCTAGAACCCACAGCACACCTTCAGAGGTCTTGTGGAGTCCATGCCACAACGGGTCAGAGCTGTTTGGCGGCAAGAGGTGGTGTTAATATTATGGCTGATATGTCAAATAAAGCAATAAGCCACATGAGGGCATGCATTACAGTGACTTTATGATGGGTTAAGGCGTTCTTAAATCATAATAGAGCACACCCTCACATGCGGTAATAAAATGGTTACAGTTTCATTTTATATGGTCCTCACCAAATCTATTTTACTGTTTAGAATTCCCTCCTAGTAATTGAATTAGAATTTAATTCCTAGTATTTATGTTATGGTAATAACATGTTATGTTATGTTAGGTATGCATGTTAAACAACACAAAACATTATGTATCACAGCACCCAATTTTTAGGCAAGCAAAAATATACCACAAAAACAACAGAAGAAACCAACGGTTTGGTGATGTCAGTGAGCCACAGACTTGATGCAGTTACTGCAAGCAAGGAATATGCAACCAAATATTAAGTAATATTTACTTTCATTTACTTAAAGACTTATCTGTTCCTATACTTTTGCTCAGCTAAAAATTGGGTGGTCTTATTTAAAAGGTTGCATATTTTATGTTAACATATTGTAAATATGATACCTAGATATGTACATAGATGTAAATAACAGGAAATACAAGTAGAAATCCTAATCTCTTGTCTCATATCCATCCTTCGATCTCAAACCCAAAAGTTTTTTACATATAGCACAAAAAATGAATTGGCCTTGATGTTCAAAAAGTTCCAGAGGGAACTGTATATACTGTTTTTCTGCTGCAAAGCCCAACAAATAACAAACTCCATGGAGGATCATGTTAGTTTGCCTGTTATTCAGAGTTAAAATTGTTCCTGATCTCAAGGATAGAGAAGGTCATTATGACATTCTGTTGGACAGGTAAGACCTAACATGTTGTTTACACAGTAGGGGGGTGAGTGCAGCTGTAGCTAGTGTAGGGATTTAATTCGAGATCTGTCATGAGTGAGGGTTTGGCAACCTTTCTGAAACGACGCAGCACAGAATCTCTGACCCAGGTCTGCATAAAATCTTCCATATCCCCTCTGTCAGGTGGCCATGAAGGTTGCAACAAGGAAAGGCAGCCGTATTTGTGTGTGTGTGTGTGTGTGTGTGTGGGTGTGTGGGTGTGTTCAGAAGAGCCTACCTTACCTTCCCACGTCCCAGCCCAGCAGGTCCACATTAGGGGAAATTTGTTCCACAATATTGCCGCCTCCTGCTTCTCTCCCATGCTGGAGGCCTGCACAGAAGGTGGAGGCAGAGATTTGGGTGATGGCCAAATGCTGTGCACCCGTCACTCGTTCCTCGCCGTGCGTCGAGGACAGAATCCCCGCTGGTCCTTTTTGCTACCATGCAGACTCCCTGCCTGTCAGAACAAATGCTGGATTGTGGAAAATAAACTTATCTCATTCGCATGACAACACGTTCCCTCAGGTTATGATGCGACGCCAGTTTTGGAGAAGCAGGCAGGGTCAATTGCTCATTTCCAGCACAGGGAGGATGTCTATCACTAGTAATGGCTGCCTCAGCGTGTGTAGCAGAGGCACACTGGAATGGATAATGTTGGTGCATTTCAACTTGCAGGGCTGTGAGCATATATTCCATATGTGTATGTATTTCACATGTATTTGCTGAGATGATTTCTTTTACAAAGCTTCACATATTGATTTCCTGAAAATAGAAAAAAATGAACTGACTGACTAAAATCAGCCACATAGGTCAGTGTTTCAGGTGTGAAACTGATTTGATGCTAGCTAACCCAACTTATGCTAAGTTAATGGCTCTGGACAACAAATGTTTGTATGTTATATATTTAGAAGTTTGTTAGATAATAATATAAGCATCTTATCTTTACTTTCAGCTCATTTAGTGGCATATATTTATAATCCATATAACCAAATTACACTGTCTCTCAACTATGAAAATCCAAAAGTGTAATTTGGAATAAAAATATATCCGCTCTGATCCACTATTGAATACATTTCTGACTTAGTAACGTGTACAGAATTAGTACACAGTTCCTACAGAATATTTATACTGCATTCAGTTTTTACATTGTCCTTTAGCATACACTATTTGACTGTTATAATGAAGAAATTTATTTTTAATATAATTTAATATAATTTATTTATTTTTATTCTTTTAATTAAAATGCTTTGTATTATTCATTATGCCTTAAGGGTATGTAAACCCTTGCACTTCTAACTGTGCAATATGGCATCTAGCATAATTTCTACATTGAACATATTGCAATAGTGCATTTGAGCAAAAAAAAGTACTTTAACTAAACCAGAGTATGCTAAATTTGTCAGCGGACTAAATCTAAAAATCAAGACCGAAGTGAGATAGGACTTCTAAAAGTTTCTAAAAAGTACCCATGCAACGCACTGTATGAAGAATAATGAGAATAAAATCTACTGTTTTAAAACTATTCTTTTATGAATAGTTAATTCTATGATTATTAAGCATATTTCCAGAATTTTTAACACTTTATAATAAATGATTCAAAAAAGTGATTGGTCCAAAATACTTAAAGCTCATCAATGCTTCAGTTTAGAGACTCTCTACTAGCAAAATGATGAAATTGTTCTGTAGATTTTACAAAAATATATTTTTATATAAAGCAAATTGATTTTTTACTTAGTCATTTAATGAATATGGTTATCCAACACCAATTATCCCTATGTGGAGAAGTTAATTGTTTCTTAGTTAAATTTAGGACTAATTTAAGACATAATTAGAGTCAGCTGATTGAACACCAAACCTTGCTCAATATAAAGCTTACTTATTTTGCCCTTTATCATCAAAAGTAAGTTGCCTGCATGAACCTTTGTATCTGTTGGGATTAAAATGTATTCATGGTGCGCTTAGAAGGAACATTAGGTGATGCTACTGAATATTCTGTGAATACAGAACATTGGAAGCAGTAGTAGAGTTTAATGTAGAATCATCCAGGAATTAACACAAACACTCATATAATAGCCTGAGGTTAGGGTCAGTGATGATCAGGAAACAATCACTAGCTGAAAATGAACATAAATGCTGTTAAAACTTGTGAGGATTATCAAGCTTTTAGGGTAAATGTTGTCCACATACATCAAGTGGAACTTTCTGAAGCCATATTTTCTGTATATGAAATGTTTCAGTAAATGTGGTGATGTGTACCGAGGTCTAAAAAAGCCATCACTAAACCTTATTCTCTATATCAAACAATTCTTAATCATAATCATCCATCCTTAAGCTAAAACATTCACCTTAACAGATTACCATAGTTCTTTCAAACACTTGAATTTCTTTCAAGATTAGGTTGATGGCACATGTAGTCACAAAGGAAATTACGAGGAAGCTGGTGATTTAGAAAAATAGCAAAAAAGAGAGATTTTATATGTGTCAGTGCACAAAACAGTGTATTTAAGTAATTTACAAAGATAGCAGCTGAGAATTTTACACACTAAGGAAATCTCAAACAAAAATAAGTATTAATGTACTACTTGGACATTTTAAACAGATATGTAAACTTATATAACTGCATCTATGGTGCATTGTACTTTGTAGCCCCTTTTAGTGCTAATTGAATTGCATTATCCTAATCTTATTGTGTGTAGAATGGAGTGATAAACACAGCTGGCCGGTCTTTAAGCTAATTTGCCCCCTACACAGCCTCTAACCTCTGCACTGCACCTGCAAAATAACCCTTTCACCCTTCACACTACCCAAAGCACAATTAATCAGAGCAGTCCCACAATCAGCATGGGCACATTTAGAGTTTGAGTGTTTAAGCTAGAGTTTTGGGTTTTTTTTTTTTTCTTGTCAAACACAAAATAAATTGAATATCACATGCCAGCAACATTAGCAGCTAATAGAAATATAAAATTAAAGAATAAGTGTTTTCCCCCTCCATGACACTTGAGAAATTCAGTCATTTGACAAACCTAAAATAACTATGTTCATGCTTTCTCTCTCTACTAGTAATTTCTGCATAGTTTGCATTCCCTTCCCCCTAAGAGCTGCCTCTCATTTAGCAGCAGATTCACTTTCCCTTTTTCCATAATGAGACAGGACAGAGGTTATAACTGCTCAATACAGGCGATAACCAGTCTTTGATCCAAACACTTATGCAGAACAGCCTGGTCAAAGCTGCAGAAAATGTGCTGTCAGGACATTTGGATTTAAATTAAACCCTCTTAACCCAGAGAGCAAGACTATATACACGCAATGAGGGGTGAGATTCAGGTTGTGGTCTTTTTATTTGATGTCAAGACAGTCACCATAATAATAAAAATAATAAAAAATA
Source organism: Hemibagrus guttatus (assembly GCA_033459395.1). NCBI lineage: Eukaryota > Metazoa > Chordata > Actinopteri > Siluriformes > Bagridae > Hemibagrus > Hemibagrus guttatus. The sequence continues at coordinate 19,462,559 of JAUCMX010000012.1, forward strand.
AAAACTAAAAATTAAAAAACAACAACAATAATAATAATAATAATAATAATAATAATAATTAAAAATTAAAAATTAAATTTTTATTATTATTATTATGATACTAATAATAATTTTCTATTCTAGATATCCTTCCTTACTTTCTCACAACTGCAGATTTATAGAAATTATAGAAAGGCATATGTTTAATACAGTGGTGTGCAGGGGTAGAAAAAAAAGTATAGGTTCTTTTTTATTACATTACTTGAGTACATGGTTCAATGTATGGGTATAATTATATGTATAAATAAATCACTATACTTATAGACAGAATCTGCAATTTGACCAAATCATAATAAAGCGGTTTCAGGTACCAAATGCTTAACAGTATATATCAGGTATCTTCTTGTTGAAATGCTTAAAATATGATAATCATGTGACAATTACATGAGCCAAAACCAGTAGATCATCAGCTCAACATCTACAATTAAGACATTAGCTAGCTAAACTACGTAGCCAAATCTTTTGATATCTGACAGTAAGAAAGTCTTGCATTGAGTGTTGTATTAAACGTAAGGTGCCACTACAATATTCACTACGCTAGCTAAGTACTGTTAAAGCCTATAGTTAACATCCAGGAGCATAATCTCCAGATCATGTATGTATAATTTCCAACTATGTAGCTAGAAACATTTATGAATTAACCAGAGCTAGCTAACTACCAAACTACAGAACCCCCACAAGATTTGGATAGGTTAGTTAGCCAGCTAATGTTACCTTTCTTTTTACACTGGTGATAACTGCATAGCTCACTTCATTAGTTAACATCATTGCTTAAAATGCATTCCTCAGCAAGAGGAACATTTGTGGATTCGTTCGGTCAATTATAGACAAATTCAATTCTTAAAGTAATTAATTAAGGAGTTTTTCAGACAACTTATTGTCCAGAGACCTCTGGCATTGAGGTTTTGATTCCCACATCCACCCTATGCACGCGGAGGTTTAATGTTCTCCCCACGCTCCAGGGCTGTCCTCCAGGGTACTTTGGTCTCCTCTCACAGTTAGTAGTAGGCTGATTGGCATCACTAAATTCTCTGCAGTGTGTGAGTGTGCGATTGTGTCCTGCGATTGGTTGTCAGCCCATCAAGGGCGTCCCGTACCTGTCCCATAGAGGGTGTCCATTGTGACCCTGTATAGGATAAGTGGTACAAAGAATGGAAGGATGGGCAGGATTATTACTATTCTAGTAATATTTTAAGACATTCTGGCACTTGTAGTGTGTCATTCATCATTTGGAATTGTATAGGACTGTCTACAAGTAGAAGAATTTAAAGGATTTTTAGATGAAGCATGAAAAGAGTCCAAGATCCAGTATTTTAAAAATCACAGGGAAAAAGTCCACTTAAGAAAACTTTAGCTGTATTTTCCTCATCAACTTGTCATGTCTAAATAAAATAAACAAGATCCCAGTGTGCTTATGATAAAATCATATCAGTTCAAGTGTTATTTTTTCGTACAATTAATTTCTCTCTATTAATTTACAGTTCTTTAAATTGTGTATGAGACAGTTGGTCTGCCTTTAATCCAGGATATTTTGAAAGACACAGATGCATTTTGTTAACACATGCTTCTGCTCCAAGTAAAGTTAATTATAGTCAACACTGCAGCATTTCCCTACAGAATACACCGTGTTAAACAAACCTCAGCACCACAAAAGCTGTTTCTTTTCCAGTAATGAAATAACACGCCTCTAATTAATAAATATCTCATAATCCTGATTATGCATTTAAAAATGCATGTGCCCTTTGCCCTCTCATTATAGAAATTGTTGATTGATCACAAACACAGTGATTGCCTGGAAATCCCTGGGCTCTATTAAGTATTGAGGTCAGATGCAGAACAATGTGGCATAGAAAAGGTACAGCTTTAAAAAAACACCTCAGGGTCGAAGTAAGTTCTCAATCAGAGGTAAAGTGTTGTTGGCTTATTAATTTAAAGTGTAGTTTAAAGCCTGTTTCTTTAAACATTTATCCTTTGTCTCTGCTTCAAGGCCATTGGAATGTCTTTGTGTGTGCCTGTGCGTGTGTGTGCCTGTGCGCGTGTGTGCGTGTGCGTGTGTGTGTGTGTGTGTGTGTGTGTGTGTGTGTGTGTGTTTGTGTGTGTGTGTTGGCATACATAGGGGGGGATCTGTGGAGATGTCAAGTTCTTCCTCAACTTGTGGCACTTAAATTAAATAAAGTAATCCCACTTCTTGAAAACCTCAGGGGCGAGTGATAAGACAATTAAAGCACTGTGATGGTTTACCCACAGAAAGGGCCAGTTGAAGCCCAAGAGACAATTAACTCTGGTTTAATGAACTCCCTTTTGTTACCTTTTTTTTTTTTTTTTTTTTTTTAAAAACATACCCCATCCTAGTCTGACTGCTCTTTTATAGTAGCTTTCACATGTTCTCCACCCCACTCCTTTCTCACAGTGTCTCTGAAATGATAACAGATCATTAGTTAATAGACCCTCTGTGATCTGATGGGTCTATTTAAATGCTTATATGAAAAGGAATATGATGAAAAACAGTCTGTACAATGGGTAGTTTAAGATCAGGTCTTGTACATATATAAATACTATTATTATTTCTGAATATCTGTTCTAGCTGATTGCACTACAGAACTATCTAAATGAAGGTAGATGTATCTTTTTTTTGTATGTGCAATATTTGCTGCAAATTATGTTAGAGGTGCATTGGATATCATCTGGATATGAGCAATTACAAATCACTGATTTACATACTCCTTGACCTCACTTCATGTCCACATCCCCTTTCCAGAATAAACAGTGGCTGATGGCAGCCATTCACAATTCTGTAACTAGCTAGGTAACTGACTTCCATCTCATTTGGCTAGTTATGGTACAGTTAGCTAGCATACAAAATACTGTGACAACAAATGACTACTGATTTTCTTTTGGTTTAGCAATTTTGCTACTACTACTACTACTACTACTACTACTACTATTAATAATATAGCTTGTTCAGGAGAAATAAAGCTAATTCAATGTTCACCTTTGTCCCCTTAATAGTCCCACGTTTAGTTGTTTTATTTCTTTTCTCGCCATTTTATTTCATCAGATCATAATATTCTCCCAGTGACACTGCCATTTATTAATGAATTCCTCCAAGTTTGTGATTCTGAGCCATGAAAACATGCATAATTTCATAGGACACACATTTTTGGTCACTTTTTTCCTCATGAATACAATACTGCCTTGATTCCTCAGATATTCCGTGGCATATGAAATAGTAAGAAATGGAATTTCACTGGTCAGTGAAAATTCAACTACTTATTACTTATTAACAAAAGTAGGGAAGTGGTGTGGTGTAAAAACTGAAGAATTCTGTTTTTTGCCAGAGTTTGCAAATTCGTGATTAAAATGTTGATGGTCTGGTCAGCATTTCCCATGATCAAATTGGATAAATTAAGAAAGAAGGTGTTCAAATTGAGCGCACCTCTCGGTTGCACCTCTCACCTGCTAATTGTGCCATTTAGATCAAGCACAGCCACTCAGCTGCCTCTGTTTAGTCTGGCTAATGATGATGCACAATCTCAACCGTCCCCTCGATAATTAAAAAACTCTCAGCTGTTGCCATCACATCCATGCTGGCTGCAGGTGACAGATTCCCACGCTGAGAAAATATCAAGCTGGCTGTCTTTAAGACTTTTCTGGTAGAGCATGCCTGGGAATTTAGTTTAGTTCAGTGTTTACTCAGTAATGTATTTTTGACATTGTACATGCTGTTCCTGTTGTGAATTTTAGTCTTTAAAGGTGTCTCTAAATCTCTCAAGAGTGAAATCCTGTGGGTTTTTCTTTTTAATGTATCCAGTCTGGTTGAGTCATACAGGTGGTAAATTGTGTTTAGTGTAGAGGCTACAAAACAGCTGATCATTAAGAAACCTGTAGAGAAGTAAGGGCATAGTCGGAAGATAGTGTGTTTCAAGTAAGCAAAATAGTATGTCTGTTTATTTTGCATGCTTAGTATTAAACATATGCAGTTGAAGGTATTTTTAGTTAAAGGTGCAAAATACTACGTAGAGTTAAATTACAATTATAATGAAAACAGACTGACATAGCCAAAGTACACATCCTGAGTCATTACCATTAAATAATTCCCATTTAATACACAAGCAAACAAACAAACAACATAAAAAAAAAACTAAAAATGGACAAGTGTACAGCTATATTGGCATTACTGGAAACTCAATGTGGCACTATTTTTATATACATATGCTGCAATCGAAATAACAGACAGCTGTTTATAATACTGTTTATAATGTTTATAATGCTGTTTATAATACTAAATAACAATCAAACTTTTTATACTAAATAACAATCAAACTTTTTATACATAAAACATCTGTAAACCGTACTTCTCCAACAGCACATAATCATTAAAATACACCGTGCTATTCCATTTACCAATGCTTGCTGTCAATTTTTTCACCTATTTTTCCACACTCATGTGTTGTCGCATTACTGACAAGCATTCCTTCAGTATAAGTCAGCTTAAAAAAGAGTTCTTCAAGAGTTCGGATATACTGCAACAAATGGCCATGCCAAAAGTGTGGCCACCCCTGACCATCATATCCGTATGTGCTTTTTGAACATCCTATTACAGGCCACAATCATGTCCATTATTATGGAGTTTGTCCCCTTGGCCAATGTAACAGCCTCCATTTTTCTGGGAAGGCTTTCCACTAGATTTTGATCTGTGGCTCTAGGGATTCATGCTCATTCATTCACAATTAGTGAGGCAGGATGAGAAGAGCTGGCACACGTTTAATGTTCCAATTCATCCGAAAGGTTAATTGTGTACAGGTCACTCAAGTTCTTCCACATCAACCTTGGATAACCATGTCTTTATAGACCTTGCTTTGTATACAGGCACAATGTCATCCTGGAACATGTTTGGGCCTCTTAGTTGCTGCGAATGATAAATGATAGAAATTTTAATACTGCAGCATACAAAGACATTCTAGACAATTGGGTGCTTTGAACTTTGCTGCTTGGTTGCAACTCCACTGCCCTTGATCCATTTATCCATCTTCCACCAGATTACAAACCCAAGCTGGATCATGATTCCCCTCTCTATTAGGGTTGTTGGAAAAGAGTAGATCCAAGGACTTGTCACAAGGTGAATGTATTTCTGATGACGTCACACAGCTTCAGTATGTTTTCAGCTTAGACAACTGAACAACTTGTTATAATGCTTTGACTTGATCATCCATAGATCCTCTGTATATCATTGTGACTCTACACTTTGCCACTTTATCCTACTGATTGTAAAGATTGCCTAATCTTTTTGTGAAACCCCACTGATTGTCCCATTAAACGCAAGAGCTGTAGTTGGCTAGATCTTATGTATGGTCCCACTGAAGAGAAACTTGGTTGAATTCCCAGCCATGTTCAAAGGCTCTTGTTAATTCTCCTCTCCAATCTCTCCACAAACTCAGTGGTATTTCATAGAGTGACAACTTCATATTAGTTTTGGCAGTGTACCATGCTTTTGGAGCCATGTCTTGCAAACTCCTGATGTTGCTTTGGTCTGTTACGCAGTTCTTTGCAAAGTATTTGATTTGATTTTCCGTTACTTCTCTCTGAAGTTTCAGTTTGCTGGTCAAATTTCCTCTCTTTCCAGGATGAAGATGCATAGGGGAGGTTGTATAGCCTGTTACTATTCCAATTTGCAAGTCCTGCCACTGGGTTGTATTTGGGCTGATCTGAAATGTAACTTCATGTTTTCACCAAAACAGACCACAAATAGTTGTTCCACTTTCATTAACTACATATCACTCCTGAACTTCCATAAATGTGTACGATATCCGGTGCACCTTTCGTTCTTGTAAACTTGGCCTTAATATGTTTCACATTCTGACAATGACCCGAGGCCATCATATGTCTGACTGGCAGCATTTAGTTTGTATTAGGTGTCTAAACTGCAAATGACAATGCGGTCACCTTCACTTGTGAATGCTGACCAAACTGTATGTCCACATTCCCTTCTTCAGTCAAATATAGTACTTTTATGATGTTTTTTTTTTAGCTTCATTCATTTCATCTCTCTGCAAAAACACTATCTGTTTCTCAGACAGCAAATGAAACAGCTTGGTGAAGTATGACACCAAAAATTAGGATTATTTAGGATCTGTAATTTCAAATTCAATGGCATCCTAATTTTAGTCGAAATAAATATGGACTTGCAGTATATTCTGAATGAGATCAATATCCTAGTGATTTCATCTTGGAAATGTATTGCTGTTTGCAGCTTTTCATTGTTTTCTCAAAAATTAAGTGCCTGAGTCAATAAAAATTGGTTACCTTTCTGTACATTTCGGAGTATTTCTCTCCAGCTCAACACTTCTCCCAGACTCTCACTTAAGTGAATGAATAAAAGGGATAATAAAGTCCCTGCTGGATTTTCCTCGCTCTTCCTTCGCATTTCCTTTGACACAAATTGGATGTACTGTAATTTATTATGATTTTGGGTGCTCAGAGCTTTCTGAGACCAAGGAGCCTGTCACCTTGCAGGTGGAAAGCTTGAGGACAGCAACAGAATCGCCTTCCCCCCTCTCACTCTCTCCACACACTGATTTACTATTCCACACACACACCTCTTGCAGACTAAGTGACATCAAGCCTCGTTATTGTCATCACATGCCACATTTGTAACCTGTTAAGGAGCAAATTGTGATAAAATGGGGCGATCGTCCCTCTTCTGAGTGCACTTAAACAATGTGGACTCAGCTACACACAGTCGCACGTGCCAAGTGTTCCTATTTAAGATGATCACCTCTTTTTTTAGTGTTTCTGGCTCCTTACACATAATGCATAACCCATTTCCTCCTTGACATCAAGGTTAGCATGTGTTCAGTGTATTACACATGGTGAAAAACTGTTTTCTGCCACAAGTCTTGACTCTGCTATGACACTTGGGTAATGGCTGATTCCATCACTCTGTGATTTGTTCCATATAGCGAAAGGTCATGTTCGACTCTTGAATCATTTGGTATAAACACATGTAGAAAAAAAGACACAACATGAAGGATTTTCTACATGTTCTACAAACATGTTTTGCTTACATCTTTTTATGTCAGTAAGATTCCCATTGTAGCTAAACTTCTTATATACATATATAATTAATAAAACTGGAATGTAAAGACTTTAATAAATTTGTCAATATAAGAAAAATCAAGAGACTACTTTGTGGTTTTACATTATGTATGTAGTCAGTGTAGCTCAAAAGTGCTAGGATACCTCAAAATATTCTAGAAAGAGCCAGTAACCTGAGTTATTATTATTATTATTAGTAGTAGTAGTATTTCACAATACTGTAAACGGATGATGGTTCCTATATTGATTAATTAATTAGTTAATTAATTAATGAAACAACCAACCAATTAATTTGTTTGTTTGTTTGTTAAAGTAGTAACAAAGTTAGTAGTACAGAACATCATCCAAATACATAAAAAAATTAATTATTTAAATTTTTCATCAGCTTTGAAATTCTAGAAAAATTGATTTTGGCACTTTGTTTTATTGAGATTAGTATTACATCAAGTGCATTACATAGTATTAAATTAGTGTTTCATCAAAGAAATTTGGATAGCACGGCAAAAGGAAATCAAATTAGAGCTGTGTTTCTTTTTTTTGTTGTTTTGTCTTAGCATTGATCATAAATGAGAACAAGATGAGGATTGGAGAGAACAGGGGCTTCTTGCTTCACTGATGTAAACTCTGCATTTGATTTAACAGGAATTTGTGTGTGTGAGTGTGTGTGTGTGTTCAGAGGAGGATTGGACTGACCCCTACTGTGCTTTGGTCTCCTTCATCTCCCTCTGTATTCCTCTGAGGGTTCACATCACAAAATGCAGAAAGATGGTTTGTCTTTTCGTTCCTCCTCATGTCATGCAGTAGGTCTTTAGTCGGATGGTTTCTTTCTCTCTCTCTCTCTCTCTCTCTCTCTCTCTCTCTCTTTCTCTCTCTCTCTCTCTCTCTCTCTCTCTCTCTCTCTCTCTCTCTCTCTCATCACTGTCTCTCTGTCAGCATCGTCACACCACAGGCTGCACCTGCTCTCTCATTCCTAATTAGACTTGTTTAATTAATTATATTCACCAGCACAACATCCTTAGAGTATTTGGGCTCTTCTTTCTTCTTATCCTGAGAGGATCTGTCTTACTTTGTACCACATAATTCTTCATTTCATAAAAGAAAAGGCCAGCATAGTACTGTGGATATACACCAAGTAGAATTTGCAGCATGTCTGGGTATTTTTTTCCTTTGCAAAACCATTTGCTCAAAATGACTTAAACTGAAAAAGAAAGCTATATTATGATAATGTGTAATGGTAATGTGGATGTTGTTTAAGGGCTGAGCGAAGAGAATGAGGAAAATAATGTTAATTTGAAAAAGGATCTGTTGATCAAATTGTAATATATGTGCACATTATCATGCTCTCTATTCTTTATAAACTGAATAAGGTGTGTGTGTGTGTGTGTGGCCACATCCTCTAATCCAGGTAAGGGAATACCTGCCTGTATCCTTTGCCTCGCAGCTGCCGGGCCTCTGCTCTACCTGCAGTGTCAATTCACATGCAGAGAAAAGAGCCTATGAAATATTCACCTTCTGATCAACTCTGGCACAATGGGCTCGATCTAGAGTAACTTTTGGCAGCATTGTGGTGTGCAGCTGTATTGTGTGTCCTACATGTTGACACTGGCCATATGGAATGTGTACACACACACCACTGTGACCTGGTTAGTGCTCTGAGGCCATGATCCTACTCAAGGCCAAATATGATTTAAACTAATTGAGGAATAATCGGAATACATGATGCAAAGCAGAGGAGGTTAATTTCCCTCTTATTGTGAGGTAGCTTTGCCAGTACATACCAAGTGCATTTGTTCACTATAGGAAATACTTCAGATACTTAAAACTATTTCAAGTAACTCAGAAACTTCTGCAACATTTTGGCCAGAAAAACCTGTTCCAGAGCCATAATTACAAGAACAATTTTAATACTTGTTGCAGTGTACTGCCTTGTTTCAACACTGTTTTTTAAACTTCAATATGCCTTTTTCCCTTTGGAGATCCTCAGTGCTATTCATCATAAGACAAGTTCTTCTAGATGACCTCTTGGAAGGATGAGGGATCAAGTCAACAAAAACAGTCTTAACTTGCCCTAGAAATCATTGAGAAGCATCAGACAAAGCTCCTCACAAATGCACTCCAGGACACATCTGTCATATTCTATCATGTTCGATCATAGCCAGCATTAATGTTTTCAGCAATTTTTGTTGGATTGGATCAGACAGGATAGCCTTCACTCCCCATGTGCAACAATGAGCCTTGGTTGCCCATGACCTTGACATCAGGTGTCCTTTGTTGGACTAGTCAACCACTGCATACCAGGAGCACCTCACAAGACCTGCCTACCTCTCCTTGAAGATGCTCTGACCCAGTCATTTAGGCATCACAATTTTGTCAAAGCTGAATCAATATGCACTTTAATTCTTATTGGTTTTAATGTTATGGCTGATTGGTGTAATTTGCTATGTTTCTGCTAAATATGAATTTATAGATTGTATGCACAACACCAAGGAAATTGCTTGATGCATATTTGTGCTCACTACTGAGGGTAAATGCAACTGCTTGTGGTTGTCCCATTTGTTCAGCAGGCAGTCACTTGTGTGAGAAGTCAATAAGAATTATACTGATAGTAGAATAGGTGCTTTTCTGCAAATCAGAAACTGAGTGATGTTTACCACGCTGATTCATGAAACACAAACTTCACAGAATGACCAACCCTCTTAAACAACATTAAAAAAAAGACTAGCAAATCTAAGAAGTTTCTTTTATAACAGGAATCTTCAGTCTTTTCAACAAAGGACCGGCATAGATTCAGGCTTTAATTTCTTCCAATACAAAGCCACACTTGATAGATGATTGGAGTCTGAGACAAACTGATTAAACAAGTAGAATCAGTTGTTGCTCCTGCTTGGTTGGCACAAAGCCTGCAGCCACACTGGACACTGGTGGATAAGATTGAAAAGTTTTATATCACCACCATGGTAAGGGATACTTGATTTTAGATCTCATGTCTCAGGCTGGCCAGCTTTCTTATCTCTCTGGCCTGTTAACCCACTAGCTTAGATAACTAATTTGCCTGTTCCTAATTAGCTTTAGTATTTATACATGTGACTCCACACACACTCACACACACACACACACACATACACACCCCTCTCTCTCTCTCTCTCTCTCTCTCTCTCTCTCTCTCTCTCTCTCTCTCTCTCTCTCTCTCTCTCTCTCTCTCTCTCTCTCTCGAAAAGCGAATACCTTTTGTGTTGTCATGATTGCCTACTTGAATTTAATTGTTGGTATTGAACAGTATTGAAAAAGTTCCACAGAGCTTTGCTCAGCAGGTTTCAACACATTTCCTGTCTGTTGCTGGTTGATATGTAATGAATATAATCACTGATTATATCCAAATGCCTTACTTTAGTGACAGCCTGAAACACTGGGACAGTTGAAAGATGACAAGATTCTTTTACTGCAGGATATAAGACTGCCTTTTAGACCCTAAAGGCCACATCACAGTACATTATTCTGAGTAAAATTACATTTTTGGTTTCTTGTCACTTTCTTGTCAGAGAAAATTGCTTGTTAAAAATGTGTATAGCATCTGAGGAGTTTAGTGATGTTTTCTCTTTAAATAAACTAGGAGGTAGTTCTTCATATAGTAGCACTAATTTTAGCTCTGTGAATGCATTACTTGACTGGATTAGATTGTATAACTTATTTAACTTTATGGGTTTTTTCTGTTTGTTGGCTTGCTCGTTAAAAAAACTGAGATGTTTGCGAGCATATATTGCCAAGAAACTCTCAATGTGGATATCTAAACTTGTTGTAATTCTGCTAAATTCTACTGAGAAATCAGAATTAATTTACTGCAAGTTAATTTTTTAAAATAATCTTTTGGCTCTAACCTAGCCATGCCAATCTCACAAAGAACTACGAAAAGCTCATTTCCAGCCGAACTGCAGCTTTAAGAGAAATTCAGTCTTTCATTTCATTCAAATCTTGCTGCATCATCTATCACCTGTCACACTACAGTATGTATGAGGTCAGATATAACACTCAAGTCTCTTGAGGCTCATGAAGCTCTTTAGATGAAAAGGCATGGCAGCTTTTGGGGGGGAGAAAAGCTGTGCATTTATTTGCATTGGACGTCTCGGTTCTATTGTGTTAACTGCTGAGTGATGCTAAAGGAAGTGTTTATAGAGGGCCGAATGACAGCTGATGGGGTTGACAGGGACTGGAACGAGACAGTGGGATGCCCCCTCACTCTTCAGTATAATTAATAAACGGACTACCATGGGATTTCTGTAGCACTGGCCGCTATGACAGGACCTGTCTTCAGAGCACTAAAGCATTAAATGACCAAGTCCTGTCAGGCTAACTTTCACTGCAGTCCCTACACACAGGCACTTCTCCAAAGCACTTTTGTTTTCACAATTTCTAGCTCTCTCACTTTTTTTCATAGACACACACACACACACACACACACACACACACACACACACACACACACACACACACACACACTACTTACTTCATGCCACCCACGCCCCTGTCTCCTATAAGGAGCTATTAATGCCTTCTTGTTTTGTGTGCTTGCTTTTTGAACTCTTGCCCATTTCCAACATTTAATATTTAATAATTCAATTCAACAAGCTTTATTGACATGACCATCTGCATGTACAGTATTGCTAAATAATAAGTGGAATAGTTCATATCCCAATTCTCATCATTTTTTTCAAGGCAATGTTGTCTTTTGTTGCTTTTTTCAGTTTCTGAATCTCAATTTGTGCTCTACTCAGGTGTTCACTTGAGTATGTAGATTCAACAATGACATTTTGTAATACCCAATGCATGATTGTGCGTAGTGAAGTGGATAACGTGGCATTCATCTGAGCACAGTGTTTGAGGGGCTTAAAACTATATTCCTGCATAAATATGTGTTGACACAATACTGTGTATAATAAAATGAAAACAAACCTGAAAGAATTGAGCTCAAAACCAAAGATAAAACACTGACCTTGGCTTGCTCCTCCCTTTTTTCTCCATTTGATTTGTATGAGCTATGAATTCAGAGATAGCTCTTCTAATTCTAATGTTTTCATCAGAATACCAAACCAAACAAATAATAAAGCCATTCATAAAAGGAAAAAAAAGATGTCTCACATAATAGCCATTGTGCTAGCTAGCAGAAACTGCTGTACATAACTTTTCAGTGTTCACATCATTTTCACTCCACACAAAACACCCGTACAACATACCTTTTTGCTACTTTTCCCCTCTCATTTTATTTTTTCTTAATTCTATTCTTGCTTCCATCTTGCTCCTTTTCCTCTGTTGAATATAAAGCACTGTTTCTCCTCTTTCAGAGTTTTCCAGCATCTGATGGCTCTAGTTCATTTCTGCTGGATTAATTGGTCCCTGAATGAATTCTGTTGACAGGGCAATTCATCATGAGTTTAGCCTGACAGTGACGGGGCAGGAATGGGGGAGGGTTGAGAGGAGAGACAGGCCAAGTAAAGAGGGGTATAGAAGACTACTTTCTCTCTCACTTTCTCTCTCTCTCTCTCTCTCTCTCTCTCTCTCTCTCTCTCTCTCTCTCTCTCTCTTTCTCTCTCTCTCTCTCCCTCTTTTCATATTTTACCATGATCAATGTAAATGCACACAGGATTTTGTCTTGACACATTTTGGAAGCATCCCAAGCTCCTCTGATAGAGAGTGGACATGCATTTGATTGGACTGTTAAAGCAACGTGGTGCTGAAACGTGAATCCCCAAATGCCAATCAGATTGCCCAATATAATCACATTTGCACTAAGCATTAGCCTTTAATTGCATCATGTATCACACAATAGCCATTAGAGGTGATTAGCTAACAGTGATGGAGAATGAGGTTTGGCTCTGACATGACTGGCCAGAACATTGGCACAGCCTGTTCAATCTCTCTCTCTCTCTCTCTCTCTCTCTCTCTCTCTCTCTCTCTCTCTCTCTCTCTCTCTCTCTCTCTCTCTTTTATGTCCTTTATTATCTAACATGTTTTATTTGCATGAATTGCTTGTACTATATTCCTAAAAAAGTTTAAATTTAGCACTATATATTCAGTGTTGTTTGTATTCCAAAACAGAAAATTTCCATTTTACAAGCCCATTAGAAAGTGGACAAGCTCTGTCACTGACCACTGACTAAGCCATTACTAATATATTGTGTTGCATATCTGTTCGAAAATTAATCTTGTTTAGCATTTTTGCTCTTGCTCTTTAATAGTGATAGAACTGGATTAATCTATTTCCAGCACAATGCTGTGGCAAACGTTAATAGCTTCGCAGAAAGCTATAAATTTTAGCCATCCAGAAAATCTTTAAGAAACTCTTTTTCTAAATATGCTTCTCAGTGATCCTTGCTGTACTTCTGCCCAAAGACAAACTGCAACTGACCGCTTGATGATGATTAGAATAGTTAGGAGTTCCTTAGTGACTAGCTCCACTGTGGTCACTAAGGTCATGATCTCCTTGAGATATATTTGGTTCTGTTGATCCTGGAAATCTTAGATGGACTGACAAATGACTAAATGTACATTTAAATATATTCCAATGAGTGACCCTTAAGATAAAAAATTGGCCACAATTTTAATATAAAACATTTCAATGGAGTATTAAATCTCCACCATTCTAGGAGTGTATTTATGTTCAGTGCATCAGTTTTGGGATATTAGGATTGTGCACACAGTGTCTCTTGCACAGCCCTGTTGGCTCTGGTCAAAAATCACCCATAATTGCTGCTCAGGAAACATAACAAGCTGGGCTGCTCGGCTGCCTCGCAGGGCTGAGGTAGGACATGATGGATCCCCGGGACTGCCATAATTTATTGCTAAATCCAATTAGATTCAGAACATAAAGCAGCAGATAGATTTGCTGTTGGGTAATGTCACAGAGCTCTTCCTGATTTGAAGATGTGAAATGTGTATCTGATTTCTCCATTTCCAGCACGATGCCATAGCAAATGAGATCGTCCCGGGGATTAGTGGCGAAGATGAACTGATAAGACAAACTGAAGCCATGGCATAACACGGCCTTGTTTTAAACAAGTCACAGATAGGAGGCTGTTAAACGCTTATTCGTTTGTGCATTGGGCTGTGAAAATCAGATGGGTTTGTAGTATGATGGGGTTTTTAGTGTTGAAAGAACGACAGTGGTGTTGCACCAGGCCTGTTGCTCCACTGCTCTGCCACTTTCATTTAAGGTTTGCAAAACAAGCAGGCAAATCTATTTCATTCATTTAACAAATTGTATACAGACTGCAGTTATATTATTTCCTATCACTTGTTTTCAAGAAGCATTTCACAATTTAATAAAGCAATTTAATTAAATCCAATTAATACACTTGCAAAAAGAAAGATGTGCACTCTAAAAAAAAGGTTCAATCGAGAACCTTTGGGTGTTTTTTTTTTCCTGCTGGAGCATTTACCTTACCAAAATGTGTTTTAAATAGAAGCCGATTTAAGACGATGAGAGCCCTCAAGAAACTTAACTCTTCACTACTTCTTCTCTCACCGTAGTAATACAATGCAATAAATGTACTGACACCTATCATAGCAGAATTTTCCTACAGCACTGATAAAACTGACACAACTTTTCAGCTTTGTGTCATTGGACACCAAGACACCAAGACTAAGCAATTTAAGTCACAATCAAGGAACTTTATGTAGACTGTAAAGCAGCCCAAAGAGTTTAGTTTATGATGATGATGAATCCAGTGATGAGTTCAAGATAGCAACATGGCAAAAAGAAATAAATTAACGTAGTTACATAAACATATTTATGTTTTCTGTCATGGTATAAATATAGCTTAGATTTTTAAGTGTTTAGTCTACTACAGCTAGCACACTTATTATCATATAAATATTGCATAAATATTTTAAATTGTGAACATGAATACTGAAAGAATGAGGTCTTCCTTACTTTTTAATCGTTTTAGGTTTAGATTTTTTTTCTTGTAGCACATTCCAGCCTACTGAATCCGGGTCTGTACATTATAAAGTCTTTAGTACAACTGAGCACATCCCTACTGACATACAGTACAATGCAACCTGAAAGTGTTGGAAAAGAAGTAATAATTCTGTGACAATTACTCAGATATTTACAGGTTGCACTGGAGATAAACAAATAGTTACTCTCAGGAACAGGAATTTGGATTTCAACCTTAAAGAGTTTGTTATTTAAAACATTAGACAGTATTAGACACTGGAGTCAGATTTAACATGGTTTCGTGCTTATAGATTCACAACCTTGTCTCATGCTCGTAAATTTACATGACTCAAGTTATATGACTGCAGTTTCAGTTCAGGACAAGGGTTAGTTCAATCACTTTGATCGGAGACAGAATATAAATTTCCAGCTTAACAAAGTGAAATAAAATAAAAGCAACATAAGTGTTTTTACTGGAGGGGGTAACTTTGTCAGACAATTCTTCATAATTTCATGCCTTTCTTATTAGTTCTTTGTTGTTGCTGAATAATTATGAGCAATTTCATAGCATATGCTATAGGATGAAATGCGCATATTGTAAAATTTGTTAATCTAAAATAAAAATAACTTCTAAAACAAAGCCAATGCACAATTATACAGACTTAGTCTTCCATGAATACTGCATAATAATATCAATTTAGGCACATTGGATATTTTTGTCTCTCTCTCGTGTGTGTGTGTGTGTGTGTGTGTGTGTATTCTGGATTTTTTTTATTTGTTTGTTTGTTTTAGTTTCTGATGCATTTTTTTTGGAAAATAAAACATATAAATTCCCATCAGTTCAAGTTCAAAAATGAAACATTAACATGTTTTAGTAATGACATGTTTGAGTAAGTTTTGTTTGACTTGACGTGTGCACTAACATGATGTGAATGCACACACTATTAGTGTACTGTTTGTCTTTTCTTTTTTAATGTATGTGTATATTTATAATGTTGAGGAGCCCTGACAGTGACAGGTGCCTTTTTTGTAGTATGCCTCTGATGAAAGCCATTCCATTTATCCCATCTCAATCTGCGTCTGTCTTTTTTTCTTCTCTGCTCCGGATGTCATCTGGCATGCTGAAGAGACACTGCGCTTGATTGGCAGCTGCATCCAGGTTCACAGTTTACTGGTTTCTGTGAAAGAGCCAGATATGCCAATTTAGACAGTGGAGTGACAAAAAAAAAACTTTGCCTCTAAATGGAATAATTTTACCACAGGGAATTCTCAGCAGAGGGATGGAAGAAATCAGGTGGGTTTTCTCCCCCTCTCACTAACAAGGCCTGAATGACAAACACAGACGACAGTTCGGAGCTGACGGAACATCCGGCCGTGAAGCTTCACAGGGGAGCAGTGAAACAAACAGGCAGCGAGGGAAAGTGAGAACGGATGAAACTGCTCCTGACACCATCAGGAACAGAAAAGATTTCAACATATGAAAATAATGCATAGAATATCTATAATGTCACTGGATTATTCAATGGTGTATATTATGCTGTGAGGGCCTTTCTAAATAACTAGGTGGTTAAGTATTGTATAATAACCAGGAAAAAAAAACATTAAATGAAGTTATTTATTTGGACATTTACTTTCTTATAATTTTCTTAAGAAATCTTTCATATTAACCTTTAGAACCAGATAAATACATTTTATGGAAATATTTTGTGATTCTCTTGCCTTCTAAACTCATTTCATTGCTCAGGAATATGACCTTGATCATTAATAACAGAACACATTTTTTTATACTTGATATTATTTCTTAGTTTTTATTCACAATAGACAGAAACCAGAAGTTTTTTTTCCCCCAGGCATGAAACAGTTTTCTACTGTCTGTGAGCGAATGTATTGACGTAATAAGCATCAAAAAGCACATCAATCTTTGCTTGTTTATTTTCCACATTAAAAAATAATTTGGTTATTTTGTTCAAGGTTTGCCAAGTCACATGAAGCAGAGATGAGGATTTGTGTTCACTAGATCTATTGACTTTATAGAGAATAAAGACAGATTTCAGACATCAGCTGCAGGAGAGACACACACAACGACATGGCAAAGAAGATATTTCTTTTGAATTATTTAATATTATACAATCAAAGAAAGAAATTTCAGCAAAAGTATGATTCAGGCCATGTTTGGCTGTCTGGCTAGGCAGGGCAGGGTCTTGACTGTAAAATGAATATTTTTTCTCAGTATGTTGACATACTTTTCTCTGTTTAAAAATTCTCAGTACGTCACATCATGAATTAAAAAAAAAGTATAAATAAAATAACATTTTATATTCATGCAAAAATGCTCTAATTTCAATAAATACAAAGTACATTTTTATTGATAAACTCAAACCTCAAATTTTTCATTTCAATCCCTTTGTGTACGAAACATTAATACGCCCATAAACACACAGAGATAAAAAACTAGTGTGATTTATTTTTTTATTATTATTATTATTCTACTAGAGATTTTCTACACTGAACACTGCAAACATCGTGAGATTACACAGAAAGCACTAGTGTATCTGATGCATAAAATAAAATAAATAAATAAATAAAAACCTTACAGGCACTTGCTTTCACATCACGCTTCATTAAACACCACCACTTTGAAATGACATTAATAATGTACACTACATAAGTGTCAAATGATGCAAGTATGAGTTTAAATGATGCAAGTGTAGGCCATTTGGTAAAGTTACATGCAACATTACCAAATGTCCATCAGTTACCAACATTACCAAATGTCCATAAAGTCCAACAGGCTCAAGTTTATTTTTTAGTTTCTTGAAATAAAAAGCAAACCTTGCAGGAAAAAAAAGTACAATTAGCATATTAAGCTTTTTTGTGTATGTTACAGCAACTCATTTCATTTCTAGAATCAAAATATGAATATTATGTCTTCTGTTTAACAGCAAATAGTTTTCTAAATACTAGGACTTACTGGAAGGTCCTTTAATTATAATACATCTATATCTGTTATTTTTAGACTATGTTTAAACTACACACTATAATTTATTTTTTTATGATAAATATTCAAAAATAATAAATTATTTATTTAATCTCTATCTGTTATCCGTTGAAGAGACAATTTATACAATCTTTAAAATGTGTTTTGGCATTGGTCCTACACATATATACTATCCATCTAAAATAATACCCTTAGTTTGCGTTTTGATGATGGTGGTGGAGAGCGCTGTCCAACACATCACTCCATAATCTCCCCTAGGTGTTCAGCTGGGTTGAGATATGGTAAGTGTGAAGGCCATATCATATGATTTACATCATTTTTGCATCATTTTAATGAAACCGTTCGGTGCAGTGTGAACAGGGGCGGAGTCATCCAGGGAGAAACCATTCCATCAGGATAGAAATGTTTTCTCTTTGGAGACCAGTCAGAACTTTGTGTTCATTTACGTTGACACAAATGCCAGTGAATTTGTTACCTGTCTATTAAAAAAATAGAATTTATTTTACCGCCAGATTCTGGTGCCAATTATTTTAAACAGTGATTTGGGTTTTCTGACTATTGTGAGAATTTATTCTTAATGACATTAGGATCTTCAGTGCTGCTTTCATGACCAGTGAAGTGCCATTCTGTTTTTTAGTTCTACCTCTGGAAAATATGTGACGGTCAGTTTACACTCACTGAAATAGTCTCCAGCAGGTTAAGTGAACTCGTTTAGTCGGGAGGGCAGGAGGATGTCTTGCATCACTCCCTCTGTACAAAGGAAATCCATGAGCAATCTTACAATGTTAATCTACCCATCCTCCACCTATTCATGATCAATAACCACATAGAAAAGAATTCTCCAAGAAGCTGGAAGGATTAAGAGACATTTCAAAAGGGCAGAAATGGCTTCTTGTGTGAGATTTCCTGCATTAATACCTCTCTCTCTCACTTTTTTGTTCAGTTACGCTAATTGAATTCTGCTCCATTTTCAAAATAATATTTCTGCTTTCCAATGCATAGAGAGGTTAAACACTTTATGTGCTCAGTGATCCAAAACATGAAGAAAACATTACTTCAGCCCTCTTTATAAATGCCTCTCACTCTCTTCCTACCGTAAAGAAGTTCATTCACGTAGCTTTAAATTTCCTAATTACATTTTGGATTGGGTGAGAAGAATTTCCCTTTCGAAAAGCACTAAGCTGTTTATAAAGCTCCAGGTGAAGGCTTCAGTCCAGAGCTTGAAAGGGTTTCTCTAAGTGTTTGGAAAACTTAGTCTGAATGTTTTACTACTCTAATATGAATAGATTATATTACATAATACCACAGTTCTTGAATCTTATTAGTCAAAAGGTGTTAATTTTCTATAAGAGAAATAGAAAGCTTGACAATCCTGACAGCTATTTGGTTCGTATTAATGTGGTTGTTCTAGTACTTTATTGTTACTATAGTAACACCTCATTCACAGGGACTTGTATGATGGATGCGATTTAAAGTCAAATAATTAATTAGGTTAAACAATCAGAAATGTTTTTGTAAGAATATGTTTAGGTTATATTAAGGAGTCTCCACTGTCAACTCTTTGCAACACTCAGTAAGCGTTACTGGGATGTCTTCGGGACAGCTGCTTATAGCTGCTTTAAATACAGTGTTAATAAAAATTAACATGTTTAATGTTTTGTATAAAATGAAGAATCATTAGCAAATTATGGAGATATAAGAATATTAAACCCCCCGAGGAGATCAAATCAAATTGTCACTGATTATTTTCATGACCTGTCATATGTTATTCCATACTTAATGTATGTGGGTTTTTTTTAAATAATATAGCTCTGATAGATAGATAGATAGATAGATAGATAGATAGATAGATAGATAGATAGATAGATAGATAGATAGATAGATAGATAGATAGATAGAAATGTTCAAATTGTGATTATATAAACATCTTATAGTTTTTAGAAACAATCATCACATTCTGAGGTCATTGATTTGACATATAAAATTTATTTTTCATATGCACAAAAATTCAGACTTATATTTAAACAATGATTGAAGTAATACGGCTTTGTCATTAATCATCCACATCGCTTCACAGTCAAGACATCCGTAAACTCTCAGTAACGTGTTACTGGGATTTATTCAGGAACACTGAAAGATTGTAGTCAGATTTCAAGATGACACAAGGAAGAACATCCTTCACAAAATCCTTCAATTCTTCCTTAATATATGTTAAATGTTCTGAGGGACTCGAATACAGGTTTCATCACTGTGTGCAGAAAAGCATATATTCGCTGAAAGATTTTCATCTGATTGCTCTTGATTGGTATTGGTATGAAACGTTTAGTGTTTCAGACAGCGCTCTGTTTAAAAGAAAGAGTCGGTGTGCAGCTGGTCCTTCGAGTGCTCATAATTTTTGTGGCATGGAAGGAATATTTCACTAAAGAAATCATATATTCGTGAAGTTGGTACGACCTTAATTTCAGTGAATAATTCTTATGTTTTAAAGAAATATTCATTTACATATGCATAGCAATTTCCAGGTCAAAGATTTATCAGTAAAAATGAATGAATATTATTTATTTGCATCCAACAGCAAACTGAGGCCATTATTTTTAACAGGGCAGTTGTCCTAGATTGATCTTTCTTCTTCATATCATTTTATTAAAGTTGACAGTTAAGACCAGTATGCATGATACTGCTTCAGAGCAATATGCAATATTTTTTAAATGACTATTTACAGAGGGTAAAATGTTACATAGTAAATCATATAATAAAGCATAATTAACAAATTAACAAAAAATAATATAAATAATGGAAAATAAACAGACTAAAAATCATTTCAGTAGTTTTATATGCATATGACAGCATTTTTTCCTCTGCATAGGTACACATTTTAAAATGGTTTTACCATAATACTGTTATCACAATACATTAGACTGCAAATAAAACATTAAACAAAAGTCTTTGGCAAGTGTAATGTTAGTTCTGATATATTATCATTTATTCACTGTCATTAATTTGTGTTTCATGAAATTCTCATCCTTTGAGCGCAGTTGATTTGATGTGGAAGGGATTGTGTAGACAAAAGTCTGAATGACAAGCAATTGCACTTAAAGTGTTGGATGAAATAACTTGCCCTTTTCTTTTAAAAGAAAGTTGGATCATCCTAAAGCACAGGATTTTTTTTTTTTTACTTAGAAGTTTAACTTAGAGTCAATTTTGAGTTACTAAGAAATCATTATCTGCTGTGGTGTCAGCTATATCGATTAATTTGAAGATATTTTGAACACATGAAGCAAGACAAATGCTTTGTAAACACCTTTAGAGCATTAGATGCCATGTTGGATCAGTAGTATGTGTTATTTGTTATTTCTCCATAAGATGCCTTTCAAACCTTCCGTCAAAGCTACAATAAATATAGTATAAGCTGTCTGAGTTTTGAGGATTGGACTGTTTTTAAAGAAATCACTTTTCACGTATAACACAAGCTGCCAGGGTTTTACATAATAATTTACAGTGTGGTTTACACTAGATCCCTTCACTACATCCCTTTTTAAGTGTAATCACAAATTGGTTAGATATTGAATATCGGATTCCAGTGTATATTTGAAGTAAGAATGATGTGTAGTGCAAAATTAAGAGAAAATGATAACACCTGGTATTGCCATATCCAGAAAATTCACACAATTAACAAAAATAAATCATGCATACTGCATTGTCATTTAGGATTAAGCCTGCAAGTTTAGATAAAAAAACAAAAATGCAAAAACAAAAAAATTAAGTTAGGAATATATATTTACTAATTTCCCAGTCTGGGTGGATAGAAATGAGGGTATACAGTAGGCTTGTCCTTTCTTGTAAATAAATCTGTTTGTTTCTCCTCTCTCGTCACATTGTTTTTCAAGGGGGCGACGTGTTAATCCTCAATTCACGGCTTTGAACTGAAGACTAAGGAGCTGACATGCTGAGTTTAGATATGTTCTACTGTATGTGTGCATGTGTGTGAATATGTAAAGAAGCACCAGATGAGTTCAGATAAATAATACTGCATTGCAAAGTTGAGAGAGAGAGAGAGAGAGAGAGAGAGAGCAGCATGATATGAGCAGAGAAATGTTGTGCTGCCATGTGCCAGTCACAGAAAAGAGAGTTTTCATTCACAACAATAAATAAAATTAAATTTGAATGAAAAAGAAAAGCTAAATCCGTTGATTCAAATTGCCTCATTGTGTCAATTTCCACATTTATATAATTTCTCATCATTATTCTTTGAGATGTGGACACCCACTGTAAGTGTTGGCCGCTTGGATTTGGATGGCTGAATGTGGATGAGCCTGATCTGTTGTCCTGATTGGCTTGTTCATCATCATGTGACATGTTCAAAGCGACCCTTGTCCAATCTGTTCCAGCGTTCACACTGGCATGACAGGAAGTCCGAGGAGGTGTTGGGTTTGGTTTGCATGGTGTCTAGTGGCGGTCGTAAGCAGCGGCAGCAGCTGGTGGTGCAGAGGCTCGGGATGCACTATAATAATAAGGGGAACCTGGAAGTTAACAAAAGAGGGATGCACCATTTCAATAAGGCACTGACAAACTCAAGACCTAAAATATACAGTCAGAATCATAAGCATAATAGATTATTATTTTGTATTTGTATTTGCAAATATTTAAAACTCAGCTGATGGAGTAATAACATGCCAGGCAATGTGCTCAGTAGCTCTTCTATCATTTACACTGGTTATTCGTCTCTTCCTTCAAGCAATATGAACTATTTTTATATTAGTACTTCAGAGCTTTCCTCAATAGCTAGCAGATCGTTTAATGTACTCTAAACTTTTTCTTTCACATAATTTAATTCATTTAAAACGTTATAAAGGGTTAATATTAGTGGCAGGATTCTTTTCCATCTTAGAAGTAAAATGGTTGCTTGAGAACTATAATTAAAATGGTTTAGCTTGCTAAAGTGGTTTTTATTTATAATTAAAATGGTTCAAACAAGATTTATCCATATATTACTTGTAATGATTGACTTGTTTCTAATGAACTCTTACCAGATTCATTTACATTATTATTGCTTCTTCACAATTGTATAATCTATCTTTTCCCATTTATTCTAAACTGTATATTTTATACATTTTATTTATTTTCAATTCAATTTCATTTCATTTGTATAGTGCTTTTCACAATAGACATTCTTGCAAAGCATACACAGGAATATAAACATTTGGAAACAATTTTACAAAGTTTAAAATTTATCTCTATCCCTATTTCTTTTTGGATTTTGGATTGAATTGTAGTTTCTGGTTCTGGACTATTTCACAGATTAAATACAAACTAGAATTCACACTAGAAGTCAAATCTGAATATAAGAGAGATGTGATTTTATTATTCCTAAACCTAAATAAAAACTACCTTTTCATATAAACTGAGTAATTGAGTGCAGTAAAAAATTGTTATGTTGGTGGTGAGGTTCGAGCATGTTAATGTTATGTTATGTCAGTAGTAGATGCAAATGTTAAAGTGTTAGAACGTCTTTTCTCCAGTTGCGGTAATACTCACTCAGTAAGGCTGGGTTGCTGAAGCGCCATGCCTCATTGTATGCTGTATACTGTGGGTGACTGTAGGGATTCCCTGAAAATTCGCTCCCTGCAGCAAGACATATATGGCCATTAAAAAAGTGCTTGCATTTTATCAGAGAAATGCAGTACATTCAGAATCAGCAAGGGAGTCACAGGGAGGACCAATAGCCTTTTTATTCTGCTGCCTGAAAATTTGCCCTCATTTTGCTGGTCTCTTGTGAACAGTAATCTCATGTTAAAATCAATGTGGTGCTCCTCTCTTGTTCATGTTGGTGTTTCGCTCTGCTCTCTCTTCCCATCTCATTCTCTTTCTTTACCTCCCTGACTGTAGGTTCCCTGGTGACAACTTGCTCTTGTGCACTTTTTTTTTTTTACTTCCCGAACTTTCTTTCTTCTTGTGCTGTGGAATTTCATTGTGTAGGAATTCAGACAGTGGCACTGAGCTGTTTTGTTGGTATAACACCCTCTCATTTTTATGACACTATAAAGAGCAGGCTTTAAATGAAGAAGGTGAAGAATGGCCTTCTTGACTTTAACAGTGTTTTGAGACCCATCACTAAATCTCTTTCTGGAAGGACCGGGAGAAAGGGAAAGACCTGGCTATGGAACTGACTACATTTAAGAAGCTTGTCTATACAATTCAAAAGAAGATGAAGTGACCATATAGGCTAAATTGATTATCTACACTTATTTGGTGCTTCACAGAGAGAGGAATATCAAGGAATCAATAGATTTTTTTTAAGCTTTCTTTGCTAGACAGTTGGATGTTTATTAATTTAGATGTGTGTAAAACATTCAAGGATATTACTCACCAGGAACCATTCCAGCCAGTGTGGATGTTGGGTAGCTGCCTTGTCCTGTAGGGGGGACGTGAGGTGGATAGCCAGGTAAGGTTGTGTTGGACATATCTCTGCCTACACCTAGACAACATACAGCACATTTAATTAGTGTCAGCTATAAGCAATATGTGTCAGCTATGTGAATTCTCTTTAAGGGTCATAACTGTATTTTCGATTATTTTCATTGTAGCTCATTGTATGGAGAAAAAAAAAAATCTCACTGTAAATGATTGCCTTTGCTACAGTTGTACAAGGATAAATATAAAAATGACCCCAGGAATAGTTATAAGAGTCTACAAATTAACATTGACCCCATAATGCAGATTCCTAATGTTGCTTAGAACCAGACAATTCTAAATACTGGACCTCACCCCATATATGACTCAGAAAAGAACACAACTGCTAGCATGAGTCATAATAACCAATAGTGACCCTTCCGGACAGTCATTCCTTCTATAGACCCAAAGAAAAGCTCTGCATTCAGAGCAGTAATTGGGGCTGACGCTTAGCTGTCCTAGGCAGCCACGTGTAGCCCCGAGCCAGCCGAAGCAGCCAGTCAGGGGCCCCTTAATGACATTGTTGGAGAGAGTGAAAAATTGGGAGAGGGAGGAAGAGGGAGAGGTGGCAGGGGACGAGGGGAAAGTCGGTCACCAGTGCAACTTTAATGAGCAGGCCAGCAACCATTACGGCAATCACAGACCATCGAGTCTGTTCCACAGAGAGTACCAGGAAGAAGCAGCTTTTTCCATTGTTTTTTTTTAATCTGCAGTACTTCCTTACTCAAATATAGCTTAATATAAAGTTTATCCAACTTTTTTTTTTTTTTTAATTCTTTCTGTGCAGACTCATTCAACATTCTCTCTTTTTATGCAAAGTGATCAGTGAATCATTCTGCTTCTGGCTTTGCATCTGTCTAATTATTTCTAAATATTTTATCCCAGTTTACTGCTTACCAATTTATACTCTTGCAGGAAACACTGAGCATCACTGAAATATCCAAGGTAAAAGAGCCACAAAACAGAGTCTCTTTATTGTAAATTTAGGCAGTTTATGTTTATGGGACTTTCCTGAGTACCAAATGAGTCAGCAATTAAAGCTTTATTAGTTTGAATGTATTATCTCCATTTACATGCACTGAAACCCAGACTTTAGCACTGCAAATTTAACATTGTTTAGCTATGTCAATACATCACATTGAATTTTGATGACAATTTGAATTTGACTTCACAGCTTTCCACCAAGCAACATCATAAAAGTTTTGTTTTCCAGTCCAAATATGGCTCCATTTAAATATGTCAATGAAAAATACTAGAGTACTACAGTATTTCAGAGTTTCTGTCAAGTAAAATAAAACAAACTTGAAAACAGTCATGGACAAATCGACAGGTTCGAGCCATGATTGAGAATCTAATGAACACTCTCATATTAAATCCACACATAGGAAGATCCGAGTCTGTGTCAGGGTGAGAACAATCAACAGATATAATCCTGTTTCTTTATGAGCTATAATCCTGTTTCATAAAGCTGCAAAATCTTTGAGAAAGCTTTTTTTAATCATCAAGATAATAGACAAGATAATAGACAAGGATAACAGACAAACAAAACCTACATCTATACCTTGAAGCCAGTTATTCTCATTTACTGAGAATTACTTTTTTATATATTGATCCTAAAAACTGCAACTTATTATTATTAGTAGTGGTACTGGTAATAGTAGTAGCAGTAGGTCAAGCTGTAGCATTTTTATATGAAAAGGACGCCTTTGCATTTGCAACAAGAGTGAGGAGGAGAAGAAGAAAAAGAAGAAATTGGAGGAGGAAGAGGAGGAGGAGGAGGATTAT
>JAUCMX010000012.1:19493855-19506355 GCA_033459395.1 Hemibagrus guttatus
ATTGTAGAAATTGGGATAGTTGTGCTTTTAAAATACTTTGTAATCGAAAATTCATTCCTTTCACTTACTCGCTGATTTGTATGCACTGGGTTTATTAATTTACTTTAGTCATGAAGCTGACACAGGTCAAATAAAGCCATTGTCCAGGTATAAAGTGATTATTCAGTCCCCACACTGGTTAAACAACAATTTGCAAATGCAGCAAATTCCTCTACATAACCTGCTGACCTGATTAGCCATTCTCTTAGAGGAGAGGGGTGTCTGCTTTTGTTGCCTTTCTCACTACAATTGTGTTTGTATCTGCCTTGCCTCACATAAACACATATCCCCCACACCACCATAAACACACCCACACCCAACCAAACACACACACACACACACACACACACACACACACACACACACACACACATTGGTAAGGTATTTTGCTCTCCTATGGAGCTGCCAGTCTAAATTTGCCACAGATTATGTTGTCTCCTTGGCTCATGAGCCTGATAATGTATGATATGCACAAGCACTATCGATTTCCCAGCTATGAAAAAGAGGGAGAGAGAGAGAGAGAGAGAGCATAAGTGTGAGTGAGGTAGTAATAGAGTGATTGGAGGGTGAGAGTGTGTGATGGGGTGGGGGGATAGGACAAGGCTTGAAATGAAGCTGAGATGAACATCATGGCCTGACTCATCGCACCTATAATGCTGAGCGTAATCCAGCGCTTTTCTCCACTGCTGAATTCAATTGATCAATCATGTCTGTCTGCTGGTTCCATTTCAGCACGTTATTGCCTCTGTGCTCCTCTCTGTGACCTTCTTCCCACCACATAACCCCAGGCGTGAGCCCCTCGCCTATCATTCACCTGGTGTGCATGCGTGGGTGGGTGTGGTCATGAAATTATGACAAATCGATGTCTGGATGTCATATTGCACTGAGAAGACTTAGACCTCAAACTGGCTTAAAGAAATTTTAATTGATTCTGTAAACTAGAAGAGATGTGATATTAGCTTTTGTCATATGAATCTTTCCTGTCTGTATGCTTTCTTTTCTCCATGGCTATCTCTGATGCAGCTCTGGTGGGTCCTAATGGCAGGGGGATCGTTTCCTCTAGTGTGCACTGGGGCAAATGGAGTCATTAATTACCCTCCATTACAGGGCCAGGACCACAAACCTGATCAATACAAGTGCATTTGTCATGCACACCAGTGACACAAACTTCCCACACACAAACCCACATATACACATGCAAACACACACAAGCCAATTACTGCTGGGGCTAATGTGGCTTTGGCATTTTGACTGCAGTTATCAAATGTCATCGTCAGCAGAGCGTCTCTCTGCAAATCCAACACAAAAGCTGTACAGATGTGCTTGAAGATGAAAAGGGACCCATCTGTACTTACTGTTCTGTTAGTTTGACTGTAGGTGCTGAATAACATGCTTTAAAATGAATAAATACATAAAATGTGGTGAATGTGGAGATTGTATCATAGTGTTAACAATAAATCGCTGTGTATTTTGTACACTAAACATCTTTATTCTGGATTTGGAAGGTAATCAAGCGTCTGCTGAAGCAGTGATCAAGACACCAGAACACCTTGGCTTGTCAGAGATGGAGTCTGCATTTTTTTTCCCCCATCAGTGCTTATGTAATAGCCTTCACCTGGAGCCAGATTGGCTGTGCGCTTTGAGCCTCCGGCCCCGAGTCGCATTCTCTCCTGCCCTGCTGCTGGTGTATTGATCTGCGAGTGTGAGCACTGGATTCGTTTTGACGTGAGGCAGTATTAGAGCTGAGGTAACGAGGGAGGCCACTCTATCAGAGCGCAGGAGCGGCTCTGAAACACTGCGGGATACACAACACCCACAGGGCATGACCTCTCAGTGAGAGAAAGACTGAAAGAGGGGACAGAAAAGAGGAAGAAAGATGATAATAGAGGGGGTGAAATGATTGTAATAGGAAAATGTGATAGAAGTAGACGGAAAGGGACCAGACATGTCTGAAACATCATCATACATTCTTGTAAAGATGGTTCAAATTTATCTTTCGTACATAAATGAAAGGTACACAACATTCCCCAGCCACAATAAAACAAAGACATATCAGGTGGCCACCTTTTCCGCTTTAGTTTTATAAGGAGATAATCAACATGGCAAATGTAGCTAACAAACTAACGCGTGCTTATAGACACCATTTTACTATTATACAGGAAGCATGTCAGGATGAGTAATATACTAGCTCACAACAACATCAAATAAATAAATAAATAAATCAAGTGCGATCTACACTTACATGCTAACAATTCCATTTATACCACTATAACTCACACATACAATTTCTGCTTCAAGGTGCCTGCTAAATGTTTTTAGCTATGCATTTTTCTTTTTATCTGTTCTAATACACTGTTAGAAAACACGAAAGCAAGTCTGTTTGAGCTGAGAACTACTCGTGTGGTGTGTGGTGATTGTGTGGTCATTTAGGCAAGCTAATCTGGTGACTATAAAAATATCTAATTTGCAGGTTACATCAGCTTCACAGCTCAGGTGAAGTATGTCAGAGAGAAAATAGGTCATGAAGATGTAACTATCTTAGGGAATAGATGGGAGAAAATATTTTTTACATTCTACCAGTGCTTTAAATTTTATTATTGGCTTGAATTAATTTGTGTAAATGAATTTGCAGTATATATGCAATAGGAGTCAAGCAATGAAACAAAGTTTGCAATATCCTACAGTTGTCCTCCACATAGAAATTGATCTCAGCATTCATTCTAATACTGGTGATGAAAATAAGAGTCTTCAAATGCTTCTTTTGTATATACAAATGAGCATTTGTATTGAAATTGAGTAATACATAATTTATTTGATAAATCTGAATAATTTGTTGTCTCATGCATATTGGACACTCAAGGTCAGGGTTAAAAAAAAAAAAAAAACCTACTCATGTTATTTCTGCTTATACTCCTTGCTCTAAAATCCTAAATGTAAATTTTATACATACAAGTCCTAAAACCTGATCCTAATTTTAATGTAAGAGTGAAAAATGTGATTGGATTGTCTTTTTTATATATAAATGATGCTGTATGGAACAGTGTGAGCGCTTCCTCCACTCCTAACCCTAACTGTACATTTGTACAAGCTTCTGATAAAGTAATGTGGAGTAATGGAAACACCAGCACACTTTTACGAGAAACCAACCTATAGTACATCCACGCAGAAGCAGAGTTGCAAGGTGCTTTAGCAGAGTGTGTGAACCCATGCTGAGCAGTGTGTAAGAGTGACCAGTGTGATCTTTCATCTCCTTAATAGCCGGAGTGAACAAGGCAGCAGTACAGTAATTTCTGTGATATGAGGTACTAGTGGAGGGGTTGGGGGAGCAGTATGGATGGTAGATGTTAATTTGTGAGGTAATTACTTTTCTCAGTGGAATTGCAAATTCCCTTAAATGTCACTTCCATCTCGCTGCTCGGACAGCCACAGGAGCGAAGGCACAGCATCTCTCTCTCTCTCTTTCTCTCTCTCTCTCTCTCTCTCTTTCTCTCTCATTCTCTCTCTATCTCTTTCACTCCATCTCACTGCTTTTAATTTGCAGTAATCCAGTGACAGTGGCAGATTAATAGCTGAGCTGACACCTGTGTCCCTGTGGCCATCCCTGGCAGAGCGGTGGTGTACATAAACGTGTGTCATGGCGCATTATCTCATCACTGCGTGGGTAAGAGGAGCTAGACTAGAGGAGCAGAGCCTGCTGATGAATTCAGCCCTACTGTAAGGACAGCAACAGCTGATGTCTCAGCCTGGCACTGTGCCACGGTGCAGGCTAAAAACAAACTGACGCCACCGCTAACACCATCTATTATCTTGTAGCTGACATGGTGACTCTTAACCCTCAGCAGGGTTTTCTCTGAGCACAGCTCAGTGTTATTTTTTTCTTCTCTCCCTCCATTTGGAAATGCTTTCTCCCTGTAATGCTGAAGTTCTCTTGTTATGAAATAGGCTGGGTAACCTCTGATGCAACACTGAGTTTGTAGTTTAAAAAACCTAAGTGTGTATGTGTGTGCAAGAATATTAAATTCATCGTGTTGATCTAATAACCAGTAGAAATGATTAGACATACAAACACACAAATGGATTGTGATTGACTAAAACTGTCACACATTGGCTGGATGCTTTTCCTTACTACATATAATCAAACACCCCTCCTTAAACTCATCCCTCTGTGCTAATATATTTAAATATTATGTTTCTAAATAAGTTTTTAAAAAATAAATATTCCTACACTTGCTCATACGGATGTGTGTATGTAATAATCTATTTGTAGTTCACATCCATTCATGCAGACCTACATAAAGCATATAGAATGTAAAGCCCCACCCCCCAGACCTCGCACTTTCTCTTCTCTATCCTCCCATTACTCTTTCTCCCCATTTCCTCACTGCCGATACTTAAATCAAGAAAATAGGCTCCCATCAGGAGGGTCATTTCAGAAGGAGGAAAACCCCTGAAACAGTCAGTCATCTTCTAGCACATGACACACACACACACACACACATATCCAGTCTCCTAACTCCCATCATTTCTGTGGTTCAGCTATAATGTGGCGCTGTGCCCTTGCCGCTTGCCGTGCCCAACTGAAACAGAACAAATGGAAGCATCCCATAGTGACTGATACTCTAAGCAGGCGAATGACCTCTTTCCCAGATCTCTGTACCATACGCCCGCTAAATGCATCTTTCGTGTGTATCAGCTTCACACTGAGCACTGTACTCTTCTTTGAGGTGATTTAGCAGCTACGGGCTACATACAGCAAGCCATTTACCCCCTGTACATAGGAACATCAGATTGCACTAACAGCACTGAAACCTTGCATAAATGGTGACCTCATGGAGGAAAATAACAGCACTTGAGTGGGCTCATATTTGCTTTTTGCAAAATTCAAATTAGTCATTCGATTTATTATGATCTGTTGTGGTTGTTTGGACTGAATATTCAGGATAGACGGGGTGTAAATGCGCACCAGATCCTTCACAGCTATCTACAGAGATATCTATGGATATCCTGTAAAGAGCACTGACTCACAAAAATACAGAGAATATTATTTGGGGTCCTTTTGCTGAGGGGATTCTTGAGACTAACCACTCTTGTTCTTATTGAGTTGTTCTGACATGCAATTACTAAAGAGCTTTTAATCACAGCAGAGTAGATCAACTGAGATCACGGCCTCACAACCAAAACTCACAACATAATCACTCTTTGTCATACTTCTAGACCAACAAGAGCACAGCCAGAGTACAGACAGACAGACAAAGGTCGTGTGCTTTATTATTTCAAAAATGAACAAATCTCTAAAGAACTGAAATAATTTAAGACTTTAAAGTCAGGCTACAACTGCATCAAGAGTAAAACGTGGCATTAGCATGCTATTGTGTAAATAACAAAAATGCATAATACTTTTATAATGCTACTGCAGTGTTTAAAGGACAAAAACATCAGCTCTGTGTTTAACAATGCAATTTGTCTTGCAGAATAAGTCAAGTATTTCGATAAAAAAAAAAAATCTGACACAAAAAAACCGCTTCTAATAGCAGTATATATTATATTACGTATAGTATTTTTAGTCACTTATTTCTTAAAAACAATTCATCCAAAATAGGACTATTAAGCTAGTTTGAAAATATTTTTTGGAAAAAATATACTAAATTAAAAAATAAATAAATAATCATTTTTAAAAAATCGAAAAAAAAAAAACATTCGCTCTGATTTTTGATCCCAAGGGAAAAAAAACTAAAGTATCAATAAGATCACTTCTTCATCCAGCAGGAAAGGTTAAAACATATAGAAAACCCATGTGCTTACCATCATCTCTTTTCCTCTTCTCTCCATTGGAGCGAGGGATCCCAAGGATGCCATTGATAGAGTATGAACCCACAGGATCACTGGATCCACTTGATACTGGAGGGGACGCTGTGCTGGGGACTATAAAGGGATACAGGAGAAGAGCGATAAGCTAAGAAACATGTCGCTTTAGGAGTTGAACTCTACAGACAATTTACAAAAATTCATAATTTAACACTATTTTTATACTTAATTATGTCTAGGCACAGTCTGTGAAACCCAAGCAAACTGAGTGTATACGTGTTTATTAGTGTAGAAATACCGGACGTTAACTCCTAAGTGGATTTAAAAAATCAAACAACAGTAAACATGAAGCAGTAGGATGATCTCACCTATAGTGTGTCCTGGTGTTGAGAGAGATGTTCCATCAGGAGAGGGGTGGTACTGTTGCTGAACTTTAGTGCGAATAATCCTGTAAAATGAAAATGATACAGGTCATAAAGCTTCAGCACCTGTAGAGTATTATACTGAAGACTTGCTATCAGATTGCATCAGAAGGTTTTGGTTTTTTTTTTCTGAAAAAGTAGAAACTCTAAAAAATGAAATAGAAATAAAGGTAAAAGAAGAAACAGACATCTTAAACATTTTGGTACCCAAATTAATCATTATATAATGTTTATATTATATTTTTCGTAGTTAGTGCAACTTTGCAAAGAAACAAGAAATGTTGGCAGCAATACATGTACAAATAAATCCACAATGTGCCATATCCATTGATCATAGATGTTAATCTTCTTGATTGGGTTCATTTAAACTGTTAAAGCTATCTGTTAAAACTTCTAGACAAACTCCAGTGAAGTACAGATACTTGAATTTACAGTGAGCTTTTCAGATTATTATACTGTAGATAAAAGGAATTTGATTGTAGTTAATAAAGAGAGAGAGAAAGCATGAGCTTGTGGTTCCCCAGGATGGGACTAAAGATGTGTCCATTTTATAACCAGGTTACAAAGTATAGAAGCTCTAGCTGCATTTTTGCTTTGAGTGATCTTGCAAACTAACCATGAAATCACATCAATTCACCTCCATGATCGACTTCACCATCGTTGCCTGTCTTGCACTAATCATTTCTTTTCTTTGCTCAAACACATGCACTCATTTCTTCCTTCTCTCTCCCATTCTTTCTCTATGTCTTCCTGAGGAAAACCCCAGCGCTGGTATGGATGGGGTTTTATTGATCCAAACACAGAAATAAAAAGTTCAGGATTAGCCACATGGGCAAACAGATGCAAATAGAAGGCTATAAATTACATGTGACAGGAAGGCAATAGTTGCTTAGTGCCTTTGCACCAGCTTACGCCAGCATCTGATTTCTTTAATCTGAGAGGCACTTTAGGAATAGAGGAGGCTGTCACACTCATTTGTTAACTTGAGTTTCATTTATCATAAGTGCCACTGTGTATGTTTTAGTTCAAATATGTCAAATCTGGCTTAGAAAACTAGGTATGGAAATTTTATTGTACGTTTGCTGGCTACACAAGTGGGTTTTTTTGCTCTAATTAGTTTACAGACAAACACACAGACTTTCTTACTGTTTCCTTATTGGTCACATCAATTTACTTCGCAATTAATTTTGCAATGCTAAATATTTATGAGGTTGAGTAACATTTGTCTTGTGGTTGTCCTGTTTAAAAGTCAGAAATGTACCTATTAAAATGACAGTGCTGCCATTGATATCATGACATTATGCATTGATGTCACCTCAGACACTCCTGACCTCAGGTCACAGCTTTAAAGAAACTGATTTAGGTTTACCAGTGATCAAATATCAATAATTATTTATTGCTTCTTGTTTTCTCTCTCTCTCTCTCTCTCTCTCTCTCTCTCTCTCTCTCTCTCTCTCTCTCTCTCTCTCTCTCTCTCTCTAACAGTAATTTGACCCCATCACTTGTGCGGTCTCCATAAATCCGAACACTTTATTTGGGTTCTTATTGAACAAGTAATTTGAGAGAATGAATTAATGCCATTCCCATAGCTGAACATTCCCTCAAGAAATATTAAGATTGCCTTACACGGGAATCAATGATATTGAGTGCCACTGAGGGCTGTTTTGATATCTTGTGGTCAGTGTTGTGAGTGACTAGAAGAGCAGAAACCTCGGTGCAACAGGAACTCTGTAAGAGTTAATAATGCATGCCAAAGAAAGGTGTTTAAAGCTGAACCATCCTCTCATTGTCAACAGCCCCAAGCTCAGCGTTTCACATGCATTTACAAAAACACACACACACACACACACACACACACACAGACACACACACACACACACACAGAAAAACAAATATTTTATTGAGATTGTTATTGCATAATGAATTTATGTTGAATAAATGTGTTGTAAAATAAACCTGCATATTACATCACATCAATATTTTTTCAAGTGATCCTCAAATTTAGATTTGTTGCTATCACTCTGAGTGTGCACATACACTCTTGGGGTTACTCTTCAAGGATTCTTTCATGGGATAAGTAGAGGTTCAACTTTGCACCCTCTTCGATAGGGAAACAATGATATAGAGTTCTATAAAGACTTCTTTAAGAAGCCACAACTAAAAATTTTAACTATATCTAAAAACACATCTAAAAGAGTACGGAATACAGCCTATACTTGATTTCTTACTTTCTTATTTTTTTAATGGAAGCCTCACATTCATATTTTAATTTTATTCCTCAAGACTCAGTTTTCCCTTTCTGAGTAGCCAGCAGGAATTGATTTTAAATTCATAAAAGCTTAAAGAGATGCTATTAATTGTATTTACGCAGGCCACATTTTGAATTTCTCATCCATTTATGTCAAAAGCTGTTTTTTAAGCAATCACAAGGCATGAAATGATTTTTCCCCCTTTTCTTGTCTGAGGCGTGTCTATTCTTTGGCATTCAGGCTCATTAAAATATAATGCCGAGGCTGGTTTTATGGAAGAGTGACTCTTAACCAAAGCTCACAGGCCTTTCTTTTCCTCTCCTGCCGCTTTTACTCCAGTGCACTTTTGCTCTTTATCAATAACCCCCGTCTCGTTTTCACTTCAGACCTCTGCAATGGAGCCTAATTCCAGATTTGATTATTTATTGCTTGGTTGAACATATTGTGTTGGGCTACATATGGAATCCTCTGTCCCTCTTTAGAATTCCTACCAAATCGGTGTGGAGTTGTTTTTTTTTTTGCTTTGCTTTGCTTTTCATCTGTCTATTTATCTATCTATCTTTCCATCCCTCCATCCCTCCATCCATCCATCCATTCCACAGTATGTAGCAAAGTATATGCTGTAGCTTAATACAGCTTTTCATTATTTATTTGTTAACAGTTTTTCCTTAAATATAATTTTGTTCAGCCACGTATCTAAAAGTTAGCAATGCGTTATCTGGCAGTTGTGTTTCTGTTGTATGAAATCCGTCTCAATCACAGTCGTGCGTCAACATTCCTACGAATTTAGTCTGTGATCGTGTTACACGCGGAGTGCTGGTGGCGCTGTGGACGCCGTCCTGAATAACACGTCAAATCCGGTACCATATCAGTCTGACATGCTATTTAATATGATAGCGTGCAGTTTGGGTTACAGTCCGAGATTCAGCAAGGACTGCAAACCAGGGTGGAACTAAAGGGACCCAATTTTCTCTCTTAGGATAAATATGGGCACGAAAACCGAACCGAATCTTGTTCAGAAGCAGTAGTTTCACCCTCAAAAATATATTGGAAATGATCCCACTAAACATAAACCGTGTATTTAGCATTTAAAGCAGGGATTTAAAGAAAATATATCTTTTGTAAGGTTTTTGTGTAAAATCACATTTACATTTTGTGCCAAAACGCCCTACAAACGTCTATACATTCCTTGTTCGGAGTGCTTGCAAAAAGTTTCTGCGTCATCTAAGTCACATTTAAAGATATTCCCCCTCTCTGCACTCATGGTCTGTGCTTTAATAATGAATTTCCGTGCTGCTTACCTGTTGATGGAGGAGACGCTGGGCACGGTGTCGTTGTCGCAGATGCCCTCCGCCAGCAGCCTGTCCCGGATCTCCCATGCGAACATGGTGGGGTTGTGTCTCTTATAGTCCGCTATTTTGTCCACCACTTTCGGAGTGGCCACCTTCGGCTTGGAACCACCGATCACTCCAGGCTTTATACTGCCAGTTTCATAGTACCTGGAGCACCCAGAAGGAACAATGGTACACGCAGGCCTACAGCAATTCAGTACAGAGTAGTATAATACACAACAATAATTTCTCACAAGTGCAAACTTATACAGCCTTTAAAATACAGCATATAACAAATAAACAATTTCGAATTGACACTAATGTCTAATTTCATTAACACAAACACTAAATAACATTTTTATTGTTCAAGTTATTACTTAGATTAAGAAATTTATAGGTTTAGGGCATGTTTACTGTTATTTTTAAAGAGAATAAATAGCTTAAAATAAAACTAGACCTAAAAAAAAAAAAACAGACCAAGAGAGATTTCTTAAAATAACAAATTTCTTAAAATTAAGAAATTTGTAAATTTTCTTAAGATCATTTGTGAATCTTCACCGACTGGACAAAAGGGACCAGTTGTGTTTAGCATAATCTAAATTCTCAATATTTTATAATGTAATAATAATTTGACTAGAATCAAATCTAGCTTTAATTGGAGCTGAAAGTGGATTAATGCTTTCTGGTTTTTTTTTTGTTTTGTTTTGTTTTGTTTTGTTTTAGATATATTATCTATAGCTAATGATTTATTGGATAGTTAATGGATGTATTTAAGATCTGTTAAAAGTAAACATTAAAGTGTAGGAGAAAGTGGAAGTAATTCTGCAAAAGTAATATTCTGGAGTCGAGGTCAATTGTGATCTTTCTAACTGGCCTGCTCACATCCATGCAAAGTGCACAATGCAGATGATTTTGAGAACAAATATTTAGGATTTAATTATGAATAGAGAACTCTCTCCCTCTCTCCCTCTCTCTCTCTCTCTCTCTCTCTCTCTCTCTCTCTCTCTCTCTCTCTCTCTCACCTGCCCAGGATCTTGCTGACGCATCCGTGACTGACCCTCAGTTGGCGTGATATGTCGCACGGTCTAACTCCCTGGTGCGCAAGCTCCACGATTCTCTGGCGAACGACGTCCGGTAGCGGCCTGCCGTTCACGAAAACACCACCCAGCTGGTTAACTCCGCCATGCCCTGGACAGACAGACGGACGGACGGAGAAACAGACAGACAGACAGACAGACACCCACACACACACACACACACACACACACACACACACCATATTGAATACACACAGCTCAATATCTCAGAGTTTTTTCCCCCCATTCTAATAAATATTAAAGCATCTTAATTAAGAAAGTGAACCAGACTACACATTTATTATTTATTTTATTTTTATTTATTTCAAGTTAAGTCTTTAATTAGAGAGCAGAATTACAGGAGTAGAGCATTGATTCAAACATTTCAACGTTGCCGAATATAGAAGCTGAAATTGTGAATTGCACAATGTCTTTAACTGCTGTATGATGTGTACGTAGAAAGCTTTTACTTAAGTAATTTATTTACGGATTAATTCATTTTTTATATTACCTAGACGCGTCCAAAAATCAGTTTGGACTAGGCATATTTGTGTGTGTAAATGTTAACTCTTTGTAACAATAAAACGTGTAAAAAAATTGCCTTTTTAAAATAATTGAGAGATTAAAAAGTAACAATTATTATTATTATTATTATTATTATTATTATTATTATTATTATTATTATTATTATTATTATTATAGTGCTGCAATTAATTATGGTGGCTAAATACTGTTTCTTGTGATATTTGATATAAATATTTCAGCGCTTTTTTCTTTTAAAAACTGAGAGGTACCTGTTATTTGTCTTATTATTACATGGTATTTATTTGTGATTTAATTTAATCCAGTTCCATGTTGTTTTCTTCTTTCTGGAGCCAGCAGTGGCGCTTGTTCTTCTTTGCTGGGCTATTACATTACGTGCTAATTCATATTCCTTACTCCGTTTTTATAAATAATTAAGAGTTCCTCCTGTTACACATCTCTAAAAAGAATGTCTTCATTATCTTAAATTAATAATGCTGAATGAAAGGCGACGGCCGCAGGTCACGTTGTTGAAAAAGCTGATTGTTTTGTTTGGATGGAGAAATAGTAAACATATTTTTTTTGCTTTTATTTATTGAGGTTTTTGTTTTTATGGTTTCATTAATGCAAAAGATTCCGTGCTGATTTGGAATGAAATTAATCGGAAAACAGTAGAATAACATTTAATTAAAAATTGTTTTTAATTCTGAACATGTGTTAATCAAAATATTTTACAACAGAAACATATAGTTACACATTATTATTGTTATTATTATTATTATTATTATTATTATTATTATTATTATTATTATTATTATTATCATTGGTGTTGTTAACAAATAAACTGTTTTCACATTATTTTAATAGTAAATAATAAGTGAGAGATAGCGACATTTCAGGATAGGCTAGGTAGAATTAAGCTAAGCTAAGTTTTTAAATATATTTATGAATAAATGGTCATAATTACTTCCTTAGGTCTTATCAAACATGTGAAACTTACGGTGCATGGCGGAGAAGGGGTCTGCTTTGCAGTGAATATCCATTGGATAGCAAAGA
>JAUCMX010000012.1:19513855-19671355 GCA_033459395.1 Hemibagrus guttatus
AGTACAATACAAAAAAGCAAATACATTAACACAGATTAATAAAGGGAGTTGCAATTGCCATGAACACATCAACAAGCCTTCTCATTCCATGAAAACTAATTTTCAGCTCATAAAAATATAATCAGGAGCCTGAAACAAAGAAACTAGCTCAAGCCACCGCATGACTATCCAGATTTAAAATTATCCATAATATTATTATGAGTGTAAAAACAAAAATTACACACTGCACCTTTAACAGAGCTGTTTAGTCGTTGCTCTTGCACACTTTTTACAGTAATGAAGACACTACTGAACTGTGTATTCATGTGTAATAAGGTATTAGGACCTCAGCTGAAGGCAACATTGGGTAAAATAGGCATATATTTGTTGGGTTTATATCTTGGGGTATATTTAATAAATGTACATTTTTACTTGTGTTTTATTTTTGGAAACCTGGTAAGAGAACAAATTTGCATTTAAAAACCTAAACATAATCATAAAATACAGATTATGGTCCTGACTATTTGAGAAATCTACATATAAATGTAAAAAAAAAAAAAAGAGAATTGATGTAATTTAGGTCAAATATGAAGCATCCTCGAACACTTTTCACGAATGATATCTAGTCAGTCACAGTCCTCTGCCATGCTTGTGCCTGTGAAGTGATGTGATGATCGAAAAGTGGAGTCAAAACAGGAGACATGAACCATAATGAGGTAAATGAATCCATATCTTCATTTACATTTACAAAAACTAGCTAGAACACTACCTACAAAGTTAAGCTGCACATTGATTAAACATATGTTAGAAACATGTATTAGAAACTAGCCAGAAATGTTTTTATTTGTTAGACCAGTCTGAAACATTTCCATGCCAATCCTAGATGTTTTACTTTTGGCCTATTTTTCATAAAAATTGTATTTAGGGAATTTAAATGTTTTACATATGACCTCTAATTTTGTTCAAATATCAAAACTATAACCTGTAATTTCTAATTAAAGCCAAATCTTAGCTCTAGCAAGTTTAAGCTAAAGACAAAAACCCTGGCATGATCTCAAACCTCTTTATTCTGGATCCACAGCACCGTGAGCTTTAGTAGTTTTATCTGTTTTGGTCTTCACTGGTGTGTTGCCATTGGTTAATTTCATTATACTGTTAACTGCTGTCTACTCTTCACATTAGTTTGTAGATTTGAATCTTTTGTGCTTTGTATTTTCAATGTTTTCTCTTTATCATGCATTCAATTCTAAGCTTTCTTTCCAAACTATTTTACTACTTCCTTCTTTTCATGGTTCTAATGATTTTCTAATTTTGGCTAATACCTGCTCTGTCCTAAACTGATCAAGTTGCTTTTACTCTGTGATTTGACAATCATCAATTTTTTTTTGCAATAAACACCACACTGAATTGGATTATGTTACAACAAGTTGATGTTACATTAACATTTGTGCCTTGAATACCGCCAGGTTTATGTTTTTACACCATATTTGGCCTGTTGTGGAACAAGGTTGATGGTAGAAAAAGGAATTGGGTATTTTGGGCTGGTTTAAATATTCTGCAGCTACCAAAATCTTGTTTTAAAGCAAGTAAGTGAAATAAATTTGAATTAATTTCTGCAAACTTAGGACATGGGAAAACAAAGGCGAAGTGAAGTAGAAACAGCATATGTACAAGATACAGAAGCATTTCTAGTGTAAGACATGTATATTGTAAAGATTGGATAGTTAATGAATAAAAAGAGAGTTGTTGATAATGTGAAATGCACACACATTCAAAGACAACCCCTTTCCCATTCAAAGACAAAGTAGGAAAATACATCTTCCTTTTCTGATGCCCAAACTTCGATCTCTCATTGCCTGCAGTACTGTTTTCCTTAGGTTGTTTTAAGATGAAGTTTAAGGGTGTTTGGTTTTTTAAAGAAAAACTCTGCTTTTTCGTACATTATGATGTATAATATCATGTGTGTGTGTGTGTGTGTGTGTGTGTGTGTGTGTGTGTGTTTAAGAGAACCAAATAGAGCTATCAGAAATGTACAGACAAAAACCAAGAAAGAATTCCAATAAAATTCAGGTTTCTATTTTAATTTTAAACAATAATATTTTCAGACAAAACCCTGTCCCTAACATTACAATTATTTGCAGTAATTTGACACAAAACTCCAAAAGCATATGCTTAAAGTTTCGGCATGTAGAGTTCCTCAGGACTCTGTCCAGGCCTACAGAGAGTAGCAGTGTGCACTCACAACTGCTCGAGTGTGTGAAGTGAGCAGGATTTGAAGAATAGGCATCATCTCTCTCGAGCAGCACCCACATCCCTCACATCCAGCGTTGTGTCTGTGCCTCTAAA
This sequence comes from Hemibagrus guttatus, assembly GCA_033459395.1. Classification (NCBI taxonomy): domain Eukaryota; kingdom Metazoa; phylum Chordata; class Actinopteri; order Siluriformes; family Bagridae; genus Hemibagrus; species Hemibagrus guttatus. Next base: position 19,516,181 of record JAUCMX010000012.1, read on the forward strand.
GTGAGATCGATGTCTCTCTCTCTCTCAGACCAGAAAGATGCCAGGAACAGCTTTAGTATTCAGCCTGGAGCCCCTAAAATCAAACGCCACAACTCTTGTCAGGAACTGGAGAGATACACATTGTACGCATCTTTGTGCTTTTAAACTTATTTTTGGGTTTTTTAGCCAGAGAAGTACGTAAGTTGATGAATTGTGTCACATGTTGATAGTTGGAAATAATAATGATGTTTATAAACTATCGAGTGTGAAACTTAATATACTTTTCATTGTATTTTCTATTTCACAAAGCCTGGATCCACTATACAAGGCTATGTGAGATGCAAAAATGCAAAAAAAAAGAATAAAAATGTTTTAACTTTGCAGTTTTGTGAAGGCATTATTCAGAGCCTACTAACTATTGTCCATTAGTGTGATATTATCTGATATTACTGGAATATCAGTTAGTAAGTTAAGGCTAATTACCTTGAAATATACTGTACCTTTACAGAGAATCAGTTCTGCTGAAAATGTATATAATATGTATGTGTCCAATGCACAGTGATCAAATTGGGATGTATTGGGATATTATTGGATTTCCAATATAGATGTTGTGCTTTTATTTGTAAGGATATTGCAGTAGATTGAAAGTCTAAGTATTTTGCTAAGTCAGGCATATGAATGTTTGTATGTTTGTTTGTTGTATGTTGTTTTCTGTAAGAGTGTTACATTATTAGAATTACTGCTTGGTAGATGAAATGATTGCTTTTGCCCTATTATGTCCTGTATTCCTGTGCTTATATGTTAAATCTCAATAATTAAAGAGGAATGTACTCATGTTACTACTTTACTCACGTCAATAAAAAAAATATTTCTTAATACTGTGCTATGCATTAATCCTAATATAACAGAGCATTAACTTCTGTCCTATTTCTGTACGTTTCGGTTAAAACTTTGTTTTATTTTTCATTTTTAAAAATAGGGGGAAAAAATGGAAAAAGTTTTGCTAGAAAGACTCATTCATTAATATTTCATATGAAATGTAAATGGTTTTCATGTGTCATTAACAAGATTGAATTAATAAGTAAATGCTGAAGAAATAAAACACTGGTTATAACAAAAGTCTCAGAAGTGTTTATTTTTTAAATGAATTTTAAATAGATGTACTGAGAAAAACTTTAGAGCTATAAAGGGTAAAGTTGCAAGGAAGAATGTACGGCACACTGTAGAGTACAGACTAGCTCGCATACCTTTATATAAGACATGGTGAAATCCATACACATTACATGCCCTCTTTTCATATTCATATGAATTTCTGATTAAATTGCATTCATAAAATATGACCGATCTTCAGTGTTTATGTAACTGTTGCATAGACAATAATTTAGATAGAAGCAGAAAAACCTATTGTAAGCCAAGGTCAAATGCAGATCACTATTTCACACGGATCTTTCAATCTCTGGAAGCACAGAACACACGTTTATCTATATTTCAAAGTGAGACACAGGAGGAGTGTTTGAGAAAAGTGTGTGTGTGTGTGTGTGTGTGTGAGTGAGAGAGAGAGAGAGAGAGAGAGAGAGAGAGAGAGAGAGAGAGAGAGAGAGAGAGAGAGAGAGAGAGATGCATCTTGATTGATTGGTCAGTATTGTTTACCATGTGGACACTTTTTTCAGAATAAATGGCATATTGTGTTGTATTTGTTTTTACTAGATAGTACTAAATAGCAAATCATGTAAATTATTTACATCATATCAATCCTTACTCTTACCCAAAATGGTTTGGGTTTTTCTTTTCCATGATTATAGCTTAGACTTTCTAATAAATACCTATAACTATTAATAGAAAACATGTTGTCCTTAAGGGTACAGCTGAGCATACCATGCAGTTCATAGGCACTGTAGGGTGTTATAATTCTGTTCAAAGAGAACTGGATTCATGTATTTTAGGTTTAGGATAAAGGTCAATGGTGTCAGACATGTAATAAATCATTTGAAATGAAAACAAATTTAGGAATACAGTCAGTCTAGAAAAGAGTAAAGTCAATAAGTCAATACGACATTTGCTTTGTGCCCTGAATGAATAAATCTCTGTTCTGAATGCTTTGAGTTAATTTTTGCTTATTCATAAATTAAATCATTGTTATTTTATTTAGGTAGTTGCACAGGTTCATAAAAAAAAATCAAGTTTTTTTCTTTTCTTTTGTAAAGTTTTATATAGAATTAAGTTTAATCTAGAAGTTCTAAATGCTGAACATTTTGCACAATTTGAGTTAAATCACATTTACAATGAAAAATTTTAACAACAATTTGAATGCATAGTTTGAAACATTATGAAGGTTATAGTTAGGGCTGATGTTTGCCTTTGTCCCCTTATCTAATTGTTCATAATGATATGAAATTCTGATGAAATCTACTGGTTTTGTATTATTGCCTGCTTAAGAGTTGCTAGCTTGGCTGTGACAGGTGAGCTGTCGGTGAGCTGATGTCCAATTTGGAAAAGATAATCGAAGCATCTAAACACTACTGTATCTATCCACTAGGTGGGCAGTTTGATATGGTCTTTTATAAATTAGGCCGTGCTCTCAATGTATTCATGAAACACAATGAATATAGGTTCGTAGCGTCAGTTGGTTGATTATTATTTCAGGATCAGTGTGGGGTTTTGTTGGTACTGAAGGTTGGATTGTGCATGTCAGTGTCTGTCTCATGATGTCACTGAGAAGTGAGTGGGCCAATGATGTCTGCCTCGCTTTGTCTTTTTGTTTTCTGACTCACAGGAGAGCAATAATGAATATGGATGCAGTTACTCAGTAATGAGAGTTGTAGGGAATGGCTCCACAGTCATTTTAAACTCCATTTCTCTCGCCATTCTTTCTGATGATCAATTAAAATGTAATGGACAACCTGCTGTGTTTTGTCTGAGGACAGTGTACACCTGTATTTCTGTAACATGCAAGCAAAAATCCGACGCACATCATGCATTTAATACATATAACTGATATTATTGATAATAATAAGAATAATATTAAGATATATAATGATCTTGTTTATGGATTATGGTTAGATTTTAAATTCATGCTATCAATTTTAAATCTAAAACCGCAGGGAAATTCCTTAAAAGAAGCATTTTCTACTATGGGTGAGTGACAAATTAAAGGAAGAACCAACAGTTTTCAGTAGGTTAAGTGTCTTAGGTGTTACACTACTACAAACAGCCTCGATGCTTATCGAGACAGATTCTACAAGTCTCTGGAACGGTTCTGGGGTGATAAACATCACTCTGTTCTCCCAAAAGATTTTCTTTCAGGTGTTGTTTTCGTGATGGTGGTCAAGAGAGCTGTCTAACACATTACTACAAAATCTGCAGTAAGTGTTTAACTGAGTTGAGATCTGTTGAATGTGAAGACCAAAACATCTTTTTCATCCTCATCAAATTCTGGAAGCCACCAGGCCTTCAGGATTGAAATATTTCATCCGAGGATAAAGGTGATCACTCGGAATATTGATTTGCAATGGGGTCAAATGGAGGTATAGAAATTAAAAACATGTTTTCTATTATAATAATGCAATTATAACAGATTCAGGCACACTGGGGTCACATATCTGACCACGATAATAAGCCATAGAAATGAAGAGGTGAGCATGTAGTGTGACTTAAATGCAGAAACTTTAGAATCCTTTAGAATCATAGTAACAAATCAATATGTATTAAAAAAAAAATAGATGAAAAAGCTACAAAAAAGGTTTATTATTTATCTAATTAAAAACTAAAGACAGAGTAAAATAATGTCCGTTATAGAGCGCTGATGGCAGTAAAGCAATTACATACAGACAAAACATTACAGATCAACATCTATACTATTAATAATGATTTTATAAAGTAAAATAAAGATTAATAAAGGTTTTATAAAGGTTCAATAAATTAAATTTAGTGACAATTACCATGCAATCACATATGCGCAGATGAGATTTTTTCATTTTTTTCATTCTTTTTCATTTTAATTCTCAACACTGTTTTTAAGCCAGATATGTCATTTTGGCTCGTACACCATTTGGATGTAATAGTGATTTCATCAAGTTTATTTTACAACACTTTCAGTGAAAACTGTGCTTACTGAAAAGGTGCATTAGCTTGTTATACACTACGCCCTGGCACAGTTTGTGCTACCTTTTTACTTTAAGCGAGAGGAACAGAAAGTTTTTTCCTGATTCAGCAAAATATGATTGCAAATACTGTGTCAGCTCGATAAGTGACAGTGAGCGCTAACATTGAGCTTTGCTTCACACTCCATTTCCCCTCTCTGCCTTTCACTGATACTGACTAATTATATCGAAAGACAAATTTATGCCACTGCTTTTAAAACCACACTAAAAAATATTATCTGATTGGAGGCATTCTTTGATTAATGACTCTCTGCTCTGAGGCTTAATGCAGGCATTAGATTTTAAATCACAGCACATCTTTGGGAGACGTATGAAGGCTACACCTCTCTCCATTTTTGCAACGATGGCAGAAATCTCTGGTACGGGCATTAAAGAACTGAAGTGATGCTCTATACTGATTCTATCTATCTGATAATTTGATGGAAATTTGTATTCGTGTACATTTTGTAACGATAAGCTCGGTATTGTTTTGAGGGTATTTTGTGCTGCAGTATATAACAGACTTCAATGTTTATACCATTAAGTACAAGAGGGAATTTAGGCTATGAAATAACATAAAGATTAGCTGCTTTCATGTTTGTTTTGTTTTTTGTCAAATTCTAAAGAAAAAAAGATAAATTTCACTCATCCTGAAAGAAACCAAAATGGGGAAAAGACATAAGGAGGCACTTGTAAAGCTAAACAAGCATTGTAATTTTTTTTCCTTTGCTATGTCATTCAGCACAAAAGTACATCACCGTTTAAGACTACAGCATGACAGCTGAGGAATATATGAAGACAAATGATATTATGTTAAATCCAACTTAATGACAAATTTTTAATTTTCTATACATGGTCATTTTCTAGCTAGTGGATCATGTGCAAGGAGCTAATTACCAGTGGTTCTCAGAGAAAAAATAATAATAACTCCTCATTTTCAAGGATAATGGAAGAGAAACGTTTAGAATTAATGGCACTATTTATCTTTTTTAAATTTCCATCTTTCTCTGCTGATGGCTCTGCTCCCAAAGGAAAATATTCATAAAACAACGAAATTGAAGCCTTAACTTAATAGGTTATTAAACATGTTCTTGTGTATGGCACTCTCTCCTTTGGAGCAGCTGTACATTTAAATTGAAGTCATGGCATTTACAGTGTCACATGCACTGCGTCCTTTATTTATTTAATTACTTAATGATGTTCCACTAGAGGGGCACTGATGCATCTCTGTCAGGTGTTTGCCATTACATCTGAAGGTGTGTCTTTTCAGACTTGTACCTGTATATGCAATCACTAACCTGCATGTCCGTGTACTTGTTTCCGTTACTATTCTCTCTTTCACTATTCCAACACGGGTGTGCGTATCACTCAACCTGTCACTCTCAGCCTAATGAGAATGTGAAGCATTACATTAGGATGTGAACTTCACATCAGTAGGACACAAATTTTAAAGAGGTGAAATAACTATATTTAGCTGCTCTGAGCGGCTTTTCGTTCAAGGTTGGAGGGTAAATCTGTCCATTTCACTGAAGCTTGTGATAGTTTTACAGACTCCTCTGTGCTTATGATGGGTCCGTGCAGCTAATCATAAACACGTCTCTGTTATTGGGTGCTAACGATGACACATTTCTTATTTGGCCTTCAAGGACACAGTGCTGAGCTTCACTACATTAGCAACACCAATGTGCAATGATTATTTCAAGACAGTTTGAAAACACTGGGGTAGTAAAAAGATTTATGCTTCGGTTTAAATAGTTTATAGTTCGGTCTGCCTCAAATATGAAGCATAAAAATATACATATAAAACTGACCGGTTTGTAGCAAAGTGTGTAATGTTTAGTACAATAAAAAATCAATTTCATCAACTAACATAAGTGAGTTCAAAATAGGAAAAGTTAGTTTTATGATACGTAAAACTGGTGTTGAAGGCCGGTTTAAACATCTATTTTATAGTCATTTCCGTTCCCTGTGATGTTTTCACTCACTTTTCTTTCATACAAATTTTCTCTGCTGTAAACTTTTTCACACAGTGCAGATATGAAGTACAGTGTTGCCAGAACGTCTGGGAAGAAACCACTGTCATTCACATGATTTTGCAAAATTGTGATCTTATTTACAGTTTTCTCTATTGTTGCATTCTGGCCTCTTGTCGATTTTAAGATTAATAACATTTTCTTTGGCCATTTCAGAAAAAAAAATTGTCTGCTAGGCAAATTTATCATTTCTAAGACAGGGACTGTATGCTGAATTCTCCCCCCAAGGATTCTCCCCTCCTCTTTTCAATTTCTGCTTAGAAATTCTGCATGGTGAAAAGCTTAAAGTAGAACATATTGGGGTGCTCAGATGCGCCTGACCTGTTTATGCGAGGGGAAGTTGATAGGCTGTTGAATTCTCCTGCGGCTTGCGGCCCAGTGAGGGGGGCTATCCTTTAAACGGACTCTCTGATACTTCCACATAATACAAGGAATAACTCAGACAACAGGACTGAATATTTCATTTGTTATCCATATTCCTTGTGGGCAGAAATGATAGGGAAATGTAAAAACAGAGATTGGAGCCTCTGGAGTGGGAACGTTTGAGATGCTATTTTGCCGTCTATAGACGGAGTGGATGCTAAACCCCCTGCCTGAACTGCATCCATCTTGTAGGCAGCTGGGATCACTGCTCTTAATGCTGCCATGTGTTAACTCACTCTGTCTGAACTTTCTGCTGCTCGTCTTATAAAAAAAATGATATAAAAAATTTGGGTTAGCACTTCCATTGACAATTTAGGTTAACACTTCCAAAATGCATTTGTTATTGATTTTAGAATAAAATTGAACTGAAAATCATTTTAAAAAACATGTATTGCTAAAAGTCACATAATAAAATGTTAATTTTTCCTTAGTATGAAGACTGGCTTGAAATTGTAGCACTGTCTTGAAGCATTTTTGTTAATCTACTTTGTCCAAAAATTATTAAACAACCTAAATAAATAAATAAATAAATAAATAAATAAATAAATAAATAAATAGATAAATAGATAAATAAATAAATAAATAAATAAATAAATAAATAAATATTCAGTCATAAAGTTGGCAAAAACTATTACAAAATAATAGAAATATATTAGTAATATTAATGGACCACTACATTTAGAAATCTGTGTGGACAAATGACTTTAAATGCAACAAAAAATTTGCAAAATGGCACTGTAGCTTTCTTACTTGTCTAGTTATAACAAATACTAAGTAGTAGTAAGAGTAGTCATAGTAGTAGTGGGAGTGTTGGATTCTGAGGTTGAAATCTTCTGTTAAAACACTAATAAATTAAGTTTGAAGTAAGTTCAAATTTGGCTATTAATACTAATACTATCTATGCTTATATATTACTATTTCACACTCAGCACACAGAATTCCGAAAGGAAATGACAAGACCATGTTTTGTTCTATATACATATATTGTTACTCATAGCTTACAGCTTAAAGAATTATTGCATTTATGAGGTTAGTTCATGTTTCTTTGTTAACAGGAGGAAAAACTTTTTTTTGCCACTTTAATAAGATTAGGCTTTTGATTTCAACAATAGCTTTTTACAAGTCCAGTGTTAAGTTTTCTGAGGAGCACTACAAGAGCCTCCACTGAGTTAACTCACCTGTCAAGTGATGATTATGAAAATGCAGAAGCCTCACAAACTCACACCAGAGACCCAGAGACCAGCATTCCGTCTTTCTCAACACTTTACACTGAGCTAAGCTTGGCTGCTAACACCAAGTTGTCCATGCTATGGGATCATTCATTACTCTGTGTTAACCTGCTTCTTAACCAGCCAAAGCATTTTTAGCTCCTTTCATCTCTTTCTCTCTCTCTCTCTCTCCCTCTCTCTCTCTCTCTCTCTCTCTCTCTCTCTCTCTCTCTCTCTCTCTCTCTCTCTCTCTCATTTCTTCCTTGCCTATTTTGCACTAATTTCCCTCCATCTGCCTGTGCATCTGTTTGAGGGCCAGCAAAAGGATGTGAAATATTGCTCACAGAAAAGAAAAGTCAGCTTTTCTTCTTCTGTTTTGGCTCACTATCTTTTTTTTCCCCCTTCTCTGTTGCTTCTTTTCGCTTCCTGCTATTGTGTTTGATTCGGGGGGTGGGGGGTGGGGGGGTGGTTGATTTGCACTGTGAGCTTAAGCCTCTTTTACAGGCTAATTCTACATGTAAACCTGAGTGCTGGCGTGAGTGAGTCTAAGGGAAGAGAGAAATTGCAGAAGAAAAGGAGGTGTGGGTGAATGAGGGGGAGTGCGGTGGGGAAGAGTAGGTAATATCCTTTCCATGTCTGACCGTTTGACCAATAAGCGGAGTCAACAAGGTGGCACAAAAGATCAGAAAGGTGTTATTGTAATAATCAGACAAAAGCCTGGGGTGCTCTTAGAATTACACGACTGAGAAAAGACAGTGACCCCCACCACAGCACCACCACCTCCCCAAATCCAAAGCTTCCTTCCCTATCCACTCTTTGAGGAAGGACAATAGGGGAAAACGGGTGGGGATGTGGGAGGCTCTTCTGTCCCCATCAGTGCCTGCGTGGATTACACATTCCTCTCCAGGTCCAGGGTTGCTGGGCAGTCTGGGCACCCATGGAGTTTTACTCTGTTCTACCTTTCACTCTCTCTCTCTCTCTCTCTCTCTCTCTCTCTCTCTCTCTCTCTCTCTCTCACACACTCATTCTCACACTCTTCTTTTGCTAATGTACTTAAAAAACCTAAATGTTCTGGGAAATGAATATAAATAAATGAGCAATTTAGTTTAAATTATACTGTGTATAGTATTTAAATTGGTCTAAATTTGATAATTAAAAAAGTTTGTTTTTTTCACATACTGTGTATTTCAAAACAGATAGTAACTACCATGTTTAAAGAAAAAAAGACTCAATGACATAATTTAATAGACAATGATACGATATTCACTAGTGCTTGGACCATATATTAAATAAACAAATACTTAAAAAAAAAACAGATGTGCTTATCAAATAAATCTTAAAATTTTGAATCAAAAATATAAATAAATGGAATTATGTTATTAAATATATGGAAATTGATAATATGTATTTTATTGAAATTAAATAAAATAAAATAAAATAAAATAAAATAAAATAAAATAAAATAAAATAAAATAAAATAAAATAAAATAAATCATTATAAAATAAATTTTGTCTTTAAAACAGCTTCAAGAAAATCCTGTAAATCTAAATACAGTTTTCAAGCCAGAGCTGACAGTGGTGAGGAAAATCTTCGTGAGACAACATGAGGAAGAAATCTAGAGTGGAAAACTCAGAAAGGAAGCCATCCTCTTCTGATAATGACAGATAGTGTGATAATAAATGCTTAGACAGATGAAAAATGAGGAAAGGCAAACAGTACTAAGTGTGAAGAGATACTCAATATGATTATTAATATTAATTGTGAATAAAAGTCCTAGTATGAACACAGAATACAGGAACTTTATTACAGCAGCATCTCTTAGCTACAGTGTGAGTAACTTTTTCATCATTTCTTCATTTTGGTCATTTCACTGCTGTCATTTATTTTTTAGTCATTTTTGCTAATTTATTTCAGCAATAAAGTATTCAGATCTTTATAATATGATATTGGTGCATTTTAGAAGCATAAACACTAAACTGTGTGTATCCGTACACCTTTCAATGGCTCTGCAAGCATTTTAATGGAGAGCTAACGGTTTTTAGCTTCTTTAAGGATTCTACAGTGAAACCCGTGGTTTTATGATCCCACACAGAACCTTTCAGCTGAACAATCCTTAAGGTTCTATGTGCTCAGTGAAACAGGGAATAAAGTCATACACATTATAGAGCTGTGATAGGACCATGGACAATTGAACTAGCAGACCATTTTTGAAACCTTGCATGTCAATTGCAAAGTTATGAGTGGTTAAGCTTAGGGCTTGAGGCAGTAGGTAGTTAATAGTTATACTTTTGCTTACATTACAGGCCATTCCAGAGAAAATTGCTCCTTATTGTAGCAAAAATGCATCGAGTGCTTGTGTTGTCAGCCCTGGGGTTATGAGTGAAACATTTAAAAGATTTTATTTTTCATGAACAAGCTTCTTAAATACAGCATTGCACAAAATTTTGTACATAAACTTTATCTTTCCCTAATTTTTCTAGCATTTCAGTGTCTGCTGTTAGGAAGGACAGACATAATCTTTCTCTCTCTCTCTCTCTTTCTCTCTCTCTCTCTCTCTCTCTCTCTCTCTCTCTCGCTCGCTCGCTCGCTCTCTCAGATTTCTAATTGATCATTGTCTGGAGTTTATCACAAAGAGTGTGTTGTAAGGTAATTTATATTGTGTAATAGGAGCTGATGGCCTTTTAGAGCAGCTCTTACCTTTTGAATTTTTGTCCATTTTCCATAACTGCCGGTGGTGATATTTGAGTTGCTACCACTGCTCTTCAGCACACTTTTTTTCCCTGAGAGCTTTTTTCCTCTCCCCATGGGGAACGTTTTAGATAACTCACCACATTACATGCTTATGTTTCCTTCCTTAGTGCTGCCACATTCTCTCTTTCTCTCTCTCTCTCTCTCTCTCTCTCTCTCTCTCTCAGTTTTATATTAGTGATCAGTGAAAGACGCCTCTGGCAATCCCTGCGCAAATAAAAGCTGACATGGTCTTTTACTCAAATCTTCTCCCCTCTCTCGGCCTGCATGCCCCCTCCAGAGATTACCCCTGTAACAACAATTATTCCAAATGTCAATGCTTCCTGCCCAGAGGGCCTCAGGCAAACGAAGATTAAATCTTTCAACATGGAAAAAAAATTAAAATGTGCTTGAGTAGATGTAGTGTGAATTGAGGATTCTTGGTCATCAGGGGCAAAATTGGTGGTGTTTCAGAGTGTATTTTCTTGCTGTTGACTATTAACCCCTCACTAAGAGGGGCTACATGTCTTGTCAAGAGCAAAAGCCCACTGGAGGGAGAGACATTATACTGTTTGCAATGGAGGCCTGTCACAATCAAATGAGAGGAAGGGAAAAAACATGACCGCCTCTTGTGCTAAAGCAGTCAAGCATTAACTGATTATAGTTCATAGCCCAAATGTAATGTCCTTATATATTTCTATTATTAACTATTTAGTGTAGATTGACAAAAACGTCAATGCATTTAGGCATGTTCATGGAAAAATTATTTTGTATCGCCACAGAAAAGTACTGAGTATTGATGTTCAAAACACGATTTTCCATCTGTACGTGTGTGTGTGTGTGTGTGTGTGTGTGTGTGTGAGAGAGAGAGAGAGAGAGAGAGGTAAGAGGTCATGGTAATGTTGTTTGTAGTGTGTAGTTGCTTAGTGTTTTTGGACAGGGTCCAGTCCATTGGAGTGAATCTGAGCATGCCACACCGGTGAATCTGTCGTTGCTAAATGACCTCTATGACCCCTGGCGTCCTCCCCAGAGACCTTCACTTTCAGAGCCACTGGATTTATGCCAATCTTATTCTGTGTCCAACATCAAACTGGCAAAATGAATGTGGTTTTCTGTAAATAAGGATTAAAGGTGTAAGGAAGAAAAAAAAACTCAGGAAATGCTACATTAACTCTTTATTGTAATTCCGTATATCTAGAATCTTGAACAGAAAAGAAGGAAATAGAAATACTACAAATGATAACAGTGGTTAAAGATGTGGCTGATGTTTATTTGTTCATTATGTTCTCACAACTGCAAATTTGAAGAAATGTGCACAGGCTAAATAACATATTCGCATTAGAGCTAAATATAGGTTTAACTGTCAATGTTTAAATTAATTCATATGGATTTATACAAACATTCACACTCATAATGTCTATGAACTGCATGTGAGGTTGAGATTATTTACTTTCTACCATAAAACCTACTTCCTTGATCCTGATGCCTCAACATCACTCTTCTTAGGGTTGTATAAACAGAAACACTTTGAAGGAAAGAAAATCCATAATAGTTGGTGCTTTTTTACATCTCATTGAGGTTAAGGCATGTGAGTCTGTCAGGAAGCTGCAAACCATCTTTCACAAACAGTGAAAACTTTATCTCTATTTTCCACTTATGTATTATATGAGTCTTGAGGATACAGTGTGCTTCAATGGGCAATTAGCTCCTATTTACTCCTAGTCTTATATACTATAAATAAATCCCCAAATTTTAAGTCATTAAACTTCAAGGACCTGCTGGAAGAGCCAGACCTATTTATCACACTCTTGTAACTACTTATTTTTTTTATCTTTGTTGTAGTCACTGTAGTTCATTTCTTATTAATTCTGAATATGCATCTTCTGAATATAGATCTAAAATGGATAACTGAATAACAAGCCGGGGGGCACGGTGGCTTGGTGGTTAGCATGTTTGCCTCACACCTCCAGGGTTGGGGGTTTGATTCCTGCCTCCTGCCTCCGCCATGTGTGCGTGGAGTTTGCATGTTCTCCCTGAGCCTTGGGGGTTTTCTCCCGGTACTCCGGTTTCCTCCCCTGGTCCAAAGACATGCATTGTAGGTTCATTGGCATCTCTAAATTGTCCGTAGTGAGTGTGAGTGTGTGTGTGTGTGCCCTGCGATGGGTTGGCACTCCATCCAGGGTGTATCCTGCCTTCATGCCCAATGACGCTTGAGGCACAGGCTCCCCGTGACCCGAGAATAGATCGGATAAGCGGTAGACAATGAATGAATAACAAGCCAAATGTTTAATAATTTAAAATATGTATACATATATGTATATATGTATAAGTTTAAACATAAACTGTGTAATAGTAAACTGGTGCAGTTGGCTAGTTTCTCAATCTTTTTCTTTTTTCCATTGTGTGGCAAAATGCAATATTGATCTATAATACATATAAAATAGAAAGAGTCCATGGTTTTTCTAGTAGCATCTTAGATTAAAATTAGCTACTATTAAAACAAAACATCGTTTACGAAAACAGACATGCATAGTCACACATTTATCTGTTAAGGCGCATTAGGAAGGTCTTAAAAGTTCAAGTGCTGTCAGCAGCAGTGGGACCTTCAGTAGATTGAAAATAAGTGTGTGGAGCAGCTTGTTCTCCATTTTAATTGTAAAACAGATAAGCGCTAAACACTCCTCAAGAATAAATGACTTGTGAGTAATTACTATCTATTACCTCTCTTCCCCAGGGAGCTGTTTACGTGGGCCAGATGGCCACCAAAATGGGATTTAGGGAGAAAATTGACAACATTATTCACCAAGGCATTATCAATTACCTGGCTATCAATTTTACAGTAATCAAGTTGAATATGTGAAGGGTTTCTTGGAGTTGCAATAATTTAAAGCCTTTTTGAAGCTCTGGACATTTGGGTGTCATTGTCATTGAGATTTATAAGGTGGTACTGGGTGACCCTCCTCCTTTGTTGGAACAGGGAAGGCAGTAGATGGAGGCTGAGGAGAGGACATACACGGGCCATAAAGAACAAAGGCAATGGCTTTTATGTGTTTTGTACATGCGTTATTTGCATGGCCGGCTTCAGCAAGGTGAAATGGAGCCGTTGTTTCCCGGTTCTAAGAGCCCCAATTACCAAAACGCATCGCTAAGAAGTGACATTAGGCAGTGCTTTAGTGCTTTCATTATAGAAGCATAATGAACCCACTCAAATCAAGTGTGACTTTCATTTTCCTGATTGTCAGGTGTTTTATTTGTGTTTTATGTAATATTTCCATATTGTAATGATGATGACTGTGTGGATAAGCACTAACCTACAGATTAAGGGCTGGAGCTTATCATTACCTAGTTTCATAATGTCCCATCACAACTGCACTCGAAGCTGCTATAGCTTTGAGATGCTAACAGTGCCTAAATGCTGTCAGGCTTCACTGACCAAATTAGCCTTTTTCTAATGCTACGGATACTAATGACATTGGAGTGAGATGCCATTAGATTGGATGTGTATTCTGCATTTAAACGTGAATGAAAAACAATTCTTGTTGATGTAAAATAGGAGAAATAGTTAAAGCCAGATTCAAATCACACAGTCTAAAAATTCCTATTATAGTAATATCTGTATTGTAATAGAAGGAAATGTATAAGCACAATACATAAGCACAGCGCTTTCACTCTTTGGGCCTTTGCTTTGCATTGAGTATACCAGATATAACATATCTGATTTACTCAGTGAAAGACATGATGATTACTTAATGAGCTGAAACCTGTATGGTGAAATGGAGAAAACACTAAACTGTCTGATCAATACACCTGGGAAGCTGTTCATATGAAGTTAGAACAATTTGAGTTTCTAGAAAATCATCTAACCCTTCATTTAAAGCTAACCCTTGCTATCTGAAACCTTTAATACACTCTAATGACACTGTCAGAGATCCTTAATTTGAAAATTGTCCATCTACATGCATGAATACTATATATGTTTGTATGTTGCATTCCATGAACATGACTGTCAATTGAATATATACAAAATGTGGATGTTAACAGGAGCTGGTTTATATAAATCCACACATTTTAATCATGTCAAATATAACCTTATAATATAATGTATCTAAGAAAGGTACTATTTCATTTAGGTACACTGTATCACCCAATCAGAAACTGGAAAAATAGTCAAGCTGCTTGGTAAAGCACAGAACCACTCATTATATACTTAAAAATGATTCAATGCAAACCTTTTTTTTTCATTTTGTTAACGGCCTTTGATAAAGCATGTCATGGAACTACCATCAATCTAATCTGAAGCAAAAAAAATGCTAACCCTGTTTCTTGTCCTAACTTTAACCAGGTGTACTTTCAATATATGCAATTTCGGATAAATTTGCAATCATTGTTTGCCTTACACCCAGAGGTTGTGGGTTTGATTCTCCCTGCATGTGTGGAGTTTGCATGTTCTCACTGTGCTTTGGAGGTTTCCTCTGGGTTCTCTGGTCTCTTCCACCAGGTATTACCCACATTGTGCCCCAAGTACCCTGGGATAGACTCCAGGGTCCTCATCACCCTGGTCAGTCTAAGCAATATGGATGGATGGATGAATGAATGGATGGATGGATGGAGACTATGCTGGTCCTTCAGGGTCCCCCGTTTGATCCTGAGCTCTGGCTACCCTCTATGTGGAGTTTTGTGTGTTCTGCTGGTGTCCTTCTGGGTTTTCTCCAGTTTGCTCCCAGCTCCCAAAAGTCTGCCAATAGGCGGACTGGTTAAGATAAATTGCTCCTAGGTGTGAATGAGTGTGTGTGTGTGTGTGTGTGTGTATTATGCCTTGCAATAATGCCCATTCTAGGTGGTATTCCTGTCTTGCATCCAGTTTTCCTGGCATGGCCTCAAAATAAACCATGGCAAAAACCCAGATTAAGTGCAGTTGCTCAATATAATTTATGTATGAATATAATAAATTGACACCCTGTACACTTAAGATGGCAAATACAATTTTAAATGTGATTTAAATGTGCCCAGCTCACAGAAACAAACAATTTGAAACCACATGGGGACCTCTCTTGGTTCATCTGGAAGAAGTTTAATGATGGTATATTCTTTAACACCCCTTCTGTCTTTCTCCCTCTCTATATATAGGGCCCAATCACACTACAGACAATTTAGAGATGCCAATCAACCTACAATGCATGTCTATGGACCGGGGGAGGAAACTGGAGTACTCAGAGGAAACCCCTGAGGCACAGTGAGAACATGCAAACTCCACACACATGGCGGAGGCAAGAATCGAACCCCCAACCCTGGAGGTGTGAAGCGAACATGTTAACCACCAAGCCAGCATGCCCTCTGGCAAGCATTCATGTATACTGAAATGGGACATGTACATGAACGTTTTTTTAAGAAAGTGCTCTATGTAAGAACAAAATGCTTGTTCATCTAAGAGAAGAAAATCATCTTTTCTAGCTTTGGAAACTTTACTAAAACCATTACAGGACATTATATTCTGCTAAAATGTAGTTTAGGTTGCTGATATAATGCTAATGTCCTGATTCATTTCCTCATCCTATTCAAGTTGACATATTTGAATTTAATTCGATTCTGTTATACATTGTACATGTCTTTTATACCTGCTATTGGTATTAATTTGTGCAACATCTTAAATGAATGCCATAAATCACTTTTCTAAAAAGAAATAATAATACTAATAATAATGTCAGTGAGTGACTTTAATGGATTTGTGATGTATCTCAGTGTATCTTACAGAAGATTATACTAATTTCTTGGCAGTGCATTTCTTTGTTAGTACTCCAATGTTTTCTCTGCTTTTCCTCCTGCTGGAAATGAGTGAGCACATTAATCTAATGCTTCAGTAGCCTTGTATTTATTTTAATGTGAACATAAGAATAGGAGTGCAGTCTCTCTCCTGGGAAATGAGAATTAAAATCTTTCTAATGATAATAAATGATAATATTAATGAGTTGTCCAAACATAACAAATATAATGAATTAAAAGACTTAGATTGAAACTGCTGTTCATTACAACGGAGTAAAAAATGAAAGAAAAATAGTTTTAGTTAGGAAATAACTTGTGCATTAACTCATTTGGTGAAATCTATTGGGCTTAAGGTTGCAAGCCTGAAGACTAGTGTTCAGTGAAGCAGAAACCAGAAACTCAAGGCTTGTTTGTGTGTGTGTGTGTGTGTGTGTGTGTGTGTGTGTGTGGGTAAAATAAGCCCTTAGTGAGGGACAATAAGGACAAAATGTCCTCACTATGAGAGAAAAGTGACAAATGTCCTCATAATTATCCAGCCTTCACTCAAATCGTGATGTTTTTACACAATGATACATCGTTTTAGCTTTTGGTTAAGGGATAGTATTCATTATGTCACTGGAAAGTGTTCAAAATGTGTATATGATTATGTTTGTGTGTATGTATCAGCGCTTACAGACAAGAGATATGAATTTCACATAAAAATTTGCTGTAATATAAAAATGTTGTTGCAGTAATCAGTTTTAAACACTTGTCATATTTACACATTTTTTTCACAGGTTTGTTTGTTTTTATTTTACACATGATAACATGTTACTTATATTATGCCATTATATGAAATGTCAGGCCACAAAATTTGAAATTTTCTCACATATTACTCAGATGCTCACGTGTGAAATATATGTGATTTGCCTGTCAAGCTAAGTGTCCCCTCACATCTGAAGTTCCTCAGGACACAGGCTTAAATAAACAACTCTGGACACATTAGAAGTCTGTTCCGTATCATGAAGAGAGGCCAGCGGCATCATTCATTTCATCTATATAAACTTCACACTCCCTAACTATTTGTGATCCGTCTTAAAGCTCTGTGTAAGATAGCTAAGGAAGCTGTGGGTGTGTGTTTCCAGCTCTGTGACCTCGCGTGTGTAACAGTGCTGTTAGTCTTTGGCCTTGGGCTCTCCAGCACCCTTTCAATCACTACCGTAACCCTCCGTCACCCGGTTATAGCTGCAAACTATATTGGTATGAGCACTGAGAGAAGGATGGCCTGACAGGGGAAAATAAGAGAATTTGTCTTGATCTTTGCTTGATTGTTTTCTCTGAGGGTCTGTGGTTTGTGCCTTCAGCTTAAAGGAAAAAAAAGCGAAAAAAAAAGGTTTCATAGTCTGACAGTGAGTACATCACTGTATACAAGCAGTTTGTAATTCTGTGTCAAGGTAGAAAGATAAAAGGTTCACTTTCTCAGTGCAGTTAAGTGGAATGATTTGATCTGATTGGTTGAGTAAAAGAGGAAGGCAACAAATGCCATCTTGTAAGGTCTCTGTACTACTTGATTTATTACAAGAAAATGATTCCTGCTCTTGAAACACACCTCTGAATAACACTGCACTGTCACTGCTTCTCAAGCCAACACATTCTTTCCTTATTTCATCTTCAGCAACTGCTGTATCCTGGCCAGAGCTGTGGTGGATTGGAGGAATAAGTCGAATGCATCCTGGATGAGATGCCAGTCAATTACAGGGCACTATGCATACACTCACACTCATTCACACCTTGGGCTAAATTACAATAGACAGTCAACCAACATGCATGTTACTTGCATGTTTTGGGAAGTGTGAGGAAACCAGAGAACCCAGTAGAAACCTAAAACTCTACACAGGCAGTAACTTTAGTTCAGGATCAAACCAGGGACCTTAGAGGTATAAGGTAATAATTCTACACACTGTGCTAACTACTATAATCTTGTGGCAATCAAAACAAGACACAAAAAAAGGTCTATTCTTTGAAAGTATACTTTGCCATCTTCAGATGTTCTGCCAATCTGTCTCATAAGCCCAAGAAGTTGTCTAGAATTAGGGGATTTGGGAAGACGCAAAGGATCAGAGACCTCTAAATCAACCTATAATTAGCTGCAGTGTCTCAGCCTACTCATGCATGTACTACCAACTCTGAAGGGACCGAGGCAGCCCTGATTTAATCCAGTTTCCAGCCTTCTTTGCTGTAAATCAGCCCTCAACTGTACATTTTTTACTTCAACTACTTTTTGTGTGGTGAATGGAGAAAGCAATTTGGAGCAAAGGATGAGGCCTCTGTAGGAAAATTACTAACCACTTTAAGAAACACAGAATTTCAGCACTACATCATAAAAACATTTACTGGCGGCTGAACAGCCACTATATTAAATCAAACTGTTATCTTATTAAAACAGTATCACAAGAAAATAATTAGCTTGGTTTGCAGCTTATGCTAACAATGTATATCCAACTTAAATAAAGATCAATAAAGTTCATTGGAGGAGGGGCACATTGGCTTAGTGGTTAGCATGTTTGCCTCACACCTCCAGGGTTGGGAGTTTGATTCCTGAGTGTGGAGTTTGCGTGTTCTCCCCATACCTTCGGGGTTTCCTCCCCCGGTCCAAAGACATGCATTGTAGGTTTTTTGGCATCTCTAAATTGTCCATAGTGAGTGAATGAGTGTGTGTGTGCCCTGCGATGGGTTGGCACTCTGTCCAGGGTGTATCCTGCCTTGATGCCCAATGATGCCTGAGATAGGCACAGGCTCCCCGTGGCCCATGTATAGATCGGATAAGTGGTAGACAATGAATGAATGAAAATTCATTAGACTCAGAGTTCATAGTTTAATCAGGGTTCTCCATTTCAAATGTTTTGGTTCACTGTGTAAAAGATGCAACACTATCATAGTTAGTTTGTTTTAAGTATCTGGAAATATCTTGTAATTGATGAATTTCTTCATATTTTGTTACATCATATTCATTTACAAATAATAGTACACATACATACAAATGTAATGAAGAAATATGGATATAAATAGTTCCAAGAGAATGTCTTAAGGCTTTACATAGTTTAGGATTGAGAATTGCATGTATACAAAAACAATTAGCACCACAGTGTCTATTAAGTCTTAAATAATAGCCCAGCCTCATGTGATACATTTACACTTTGGTAATTTAGCCTCACCATAATGAACACTGGGATGCTTGTTCAGCATCTGGCCAATAATGAAAGCCAAACTGCCTTTTTTTTTTTAAAGGAGGGGTGGGGGTGGAGTTATGTAGGTTACAACCCTTTCCTTATTATGTAGTCAAAGCAGTGATTAAAATAGCACTCATGCTACAGTCCATATGTAAAGTGGAAATATGCAAATGAACGCATATCCGTCAAGTATTGTTTCCTCTGTGGCAGCAAGCTATTAATATTTTCCATTGTTTGTTGGCACTTTAACATATGCGTCACCCTCAAATTACAAATGATTATTTTTTGTTATGTGTTTCCTCCACACATTGACAGTGTATTATTTTCCTTTGGTCTGGCATCTTGTTATGTTTCTAAGCTTTGCCTCTGCGGTGTGTGTTCACCGTGCCTGATTGAAATTTCACTGGCAAACTCTAAGTGAAATATGGGCCGTGTGTTTAATGGAAAAAATAATTACACGTCAAATGAAACAAAGCATGACGCATAGTTACCAAGGAGAATGACTGCCTACACGAGTCAGCAATGAGGTCAAAACTCATACACACACAGAGACATACTCTCTCTCTCTCACACACACACACACAAACACAGATACACACACCATAGGTGCGCACAAATACTCATGCACCTGTTGCTTCAGCATCATCTAAGTACTGGATAGAGTACTCAGAGTGGTTCTGTGCTATGATAACTCTACGTTCTAGAAGCTCTACAGTTGCTTACTACTTTCATCTGTGTCACGGTTATAATGTTCATAAGTATTTTTGTGACTCAGTTCATATGCCTAAAGGCAGAACACTGTTCAGTGAACTAAAGACAAATATATTTGGCCAAAGAAGGAGCAAATAAATAATAAGACAAGGTGGCTTTATACTAGTAGAAAATACTATTAAAAATGCTATTTTAAGAAAATCTACATAAACATAAGCCTTAACATAAACCTTCATAAAAACTCTATAAAGAATGATTCTTACAGGCATGATCTGTCTTATGACAACAGCTACTTCTTTGGAATTCTTTAATTTTCCTGTGAAGTTGTACTGAGCTACGAAAACAGTTGTTATGATGTTTTAAGGGAAGTCAGCCTGAAAAGTGTCATAACACAGCATTAAGTGAACATTCATCACAGGGCACTGAAGTCAGCCTGACATCACAATCGGTGCATGCTCTAATAAGCTTGTATAAGTCTTTATATAGGCTAAGGTCTGTTATTAGAAAGGCTTATGTTGGTGTTCATATGAACAGCATCCTTAAATATAGTGACACTATTACTGATAAATGATTAAACTAAAGAGGAGATTTTAGTAAGGCAGGATAGTCAGGGATAGTAAGGAGCAGGGTTCATAACATTGCTGAGAGCTTCACTGATAGTGGAGCTGAAGGTGAGTGAGCTCAGGCAGGAGTATTAGTACTGCAGAATGCTGATGATTAGGATTTATTTGAATCTGGATTAAAGCAAAAATATGATTGGAAATCCATGAGAAATGAGTTGGAAAATGTCACCAGGAGCTTGATTTAGAATGACATTGTTTCAAGTTTTCTCAAACTGTACTGGACACCATTCTTCCAAAACAGTTTCCCTCAGTTGTTGTTTTGATGATGGTGGTTGAGACTGATAACAGTTCACTCTAGTATCTCCCATAGATATAGATTTGGTGAGTGTGCAGGTTGCAGCATAGGATTTATTAGGATTCATTTTCATCCTCATCAAATAGTCCTTATGCCCTTTCACTGGAGGCAGGGTCATTCTGGAAAAGACTACTCCCTTCAGTATAATTGGAAAAGAGAAATATTTCATCATAGGATCCAAGTAATCAGTCAGAAAAACTTTATATTAATTTTCTAAAGGATGCTAATAATTAAAGAGGTCCCAATAGATATAGAATGGCTTTGTAATGCTGTAAAATGCATTTTGCTGGTTGGATTTAGGTCCATTTGTCCCCTTTGGTTCCCAAAAGTTAATAAATAGGGTTAGGGGGAGGTTCATATTCATAGCTTTTCTTAAAACTTCATGTGAATTCATTCAAGCAAAATCCTATCACCCTAACATTTAAATCCATGTGCATATTTCCTGAGATCAGGTAGACATTTTACACCTCTTGCTGAAAAAGTGACTGTCATTTTTCCAAGTCTTATAACAACTTGAGTGCATTACTTCTAATTAGCCATGAGACACGACAGGTTGAAAATACCAGATGGCAACATATTTGATATCTTCCAGAAATGGCTACAGTTCTTCAAAGCGTGTGTTGATATTTTTAATTAAAACTGCTTGTCAAAAAGGTAATCTAAACCAAATTGATGTCACACAAGATGCTATTAATATAATTTCCCTGACATTCCTATTAATTACACTGACTATGATTCACATGCCCCTCATTATCGACACAAAGATCAAGAGTGACTGAAAAAAACAACATATTTTTGTGTAATACCCACTTGATGAGAAAATTAGCTTGCTTGCCTTACTAGCTAAATTTAGACTTACATGACATGCTGGATGATTTTTTTTTCTAAAACCTTGTACTGTGACCTGAAAACAAATTGACATGCTGGGCGACAAATATGACATGAAAGTTTGCTTACTTTAACAATGGCAGTCTTTGTTTGAGCTAGCAATCAAAAATTGTCTCAGATGAGAGGTTTTATTAATGTGTATGTATATGTAGATCTTGCAGATGCAGGTCAAAAGCTTCAGTTTATATCAAACATTTGAAAGAGGTGAGAAAACATGATCTTAGTGACTTTGTGCCAAGGTAGTCTGGATTGAGTATTTTAGAAATTGCTGATCTCCAGGGGTTTTGGCACACAACTGTCTGTAGAGGAATGTCCAATCTTATCCAGAAAGGTCAGGTGTGGATGCAGGTTTTCATTTTAACCAACTAGAGTCTATACCTCAAAGTATCTCGAAAGCCAAGATTAACTATGTAAACAGGTAGAATCAGGTGTGGCTCCTGCTTGATTAGATTGAAATCTGCACACACACTGACCCTTTGCTGAAAAGATCGGACAACTCTGTTCTAGAGTTCACACAGAATGGAGCAATAAACAAAAAAAAACATTTAGTAAGCAGAACACTGTAAAACATGATTGCCCGATTAGGTTACCTGTGCTTATTTTTTCTCTTTTGTCCATGATAAGAAGTTTATAAGTTTTCAGAAGTGAAACTTAAAGTAATTTCTTGTTTTGTGAAGCTTATCTTTAAGTTGAGATTACTCACATTTTTTAGGAAGCAGGTGAATATTAGTTCAACATTTAACCGTCTTGAAGTATCTTATAGTGCAGTTCTGTGGGTAAAACCACCTTGCTGGTGAGTGAGGTTAAAAGAGAATAGCCAGACTGTAGCTGACTGCCAGTTAATTGTATAATACTATAATACTATAATTTAATAATTCTTTATACTCATGGTAAAGAGAAAAACATTGCAGAACTAGGGATAAATAGGGATAAAATAGTTTAATAATTTAACTCCTTTCTGTTTCTCTATTTTTGTAAAGATGCTTTGAGACAAAGTCCATTGTAAAAGGCGCTATACAAATAAATTGAATTGAATTGAATAGAACTCACAAACCTGAGACTACTACAGCAGAAGGTTACATTGACTTCCTTTATTCCTGTTAGCTATGAACAGGAAACCAACGCTACAGTGGGCACATGTTTGCTGCAACCGCACAAGTGAATACTGGAAAATATCACATTGTCTTTTCCTAATCTTCATCGTCCAGTATTGGTGAGTCTGTGCCCACTATAGCCTTGCTATGGGGTCTTCACCACTGAGCTGAAAGTCAACCTGGATCTGATAAGGTATTAGGTTTGTGACAGGCCAAAGTCGGAAGGACACCAGGATTGATCACATGTCACGTATAAGAAGTGTTTTTTTCTCTCCCTTTCACTTTTTAGCATTTTATTTTACAGATGTTAAGTGATATTAATCATATGAGCATTAAGTTTATAATAGTGTTTATTATCACAAGCATGCCCAATATGCATAATATTACATAATAAACATACTTTTTGTGACCACCTCTCCAGACACTCTACCCCGGTTGGAGTCTCATTGGTTGGTGGTGCTCACTGCTGCTGGGGACAGATCTGCGTGGACTGCCCATGACCCAGTAGGGCTGTTGTGGATAGAACCACTCGGAGAATATTGTGCCGTCTTTGAACTGCCATTGCATCAGTCAGCCTTCAGCAGGAAGGAATTAGTGCTAAGTCAATAATGACCTCAGAAACTACGCTGACCTTTTAGTTCCTCAGGAGCTCTTGGTTGTACAATTGCATGTGAATATAAACTGTTGAAGAAAGGACATTATCTACGTACATTTACATTATTTACTGTCCAGTGTCACCCAAATGAGGACGAGGTTCCCTTCTGAGCCTGGTTCCTCTCAAGGTTTCTTCCTCATATCATCTCAGAGAGGTTTCCTTTTTCAAAAAAAAAAAAAGTTTACTTTCCTTCCCTAATGCAAAAGCTCGAAAGAAAAAAAAGTTTTTTAAATTTCAGTGGGTCAGGTTTTGTAAAAGTGATAAAATACAGTGAGTAAAAGATTTCATTAGATTGAAGATTGAAAGAAAAAAAAAAAAAAAAAACTCAAAAGCTAACACCCACCAAACTAACCTAAACCACTGTTCTAAAAAATTCCTTCTGGGTATGCTTGTGTCAATAGTTCCAAATTTTGAAGCATGCAATTAATTTTTGACAATCCTACAGCATAGTATATGTGATACACAATTTCCCATGATTTCATTCTCGGCAATGAGACCTGTTTGTAAACTCTGCCCTTAAGTCTCCATTACTGATTATGAATCATTGGAAATAATTATTTGATTTGGTTATTTACTTTGCTAACTTTTTGCTATCTTTTATATGTGACTGGTCTTCATTGTAATATATTGAAGTCAAGACAGCTACAGAAAGAATTGAAGTGCTGTAAGTCCATAGCTATGCATGTCTGAGTGTGTCTGAATTAGGGGAAACTGAGGACTGTCATGGTGTGCCCCATCTCCACCACCTGCCTCTGCAGAGAGCATCAGATCTTCTGCACACTACACTGCCCAAGAGTGTGTGTGGGTTTCTGCACATGATTAAATCAATACCGTTTTGACAGCACTTGTTGGAACATGCCTCTTTATTTCACACAGTTCCTTCCGTTTGGTCAGGGACATTCATCAAGTCACTGGCGTGCGGTTGGCTAATGGAGATGGTGCTTCAGACTGCAGCTGATGGGGGTGGGAGGGGATTATGATGCATGTTGATTGTTTGTGGAATATTGACACAAGAACAAAGAGTACAGCCCTGCAGTTGACAATCTTCTGCATCCATATACACAAGCAACAAACCATCTCAGCATGAATGCATGTTTAATTAGTCCGTTAATAGAAAGCTGGAGTCTCTGTACTGATTTGGAGTACTGACATATATGCACACATCCATCCATACATACATACACACATACATACACACACATACATACATACACACATACATACACACACATACATACATACATACATACATACATACATACATACATACATACATACATACATATATGACATGTGTGACTCTGATGTAATATAATGTCCTGATAATTGTGTGGTTTTTAATGTCGATGTCAGAACTTTATTGATCTGATTGTTTGAAGCCATAAATCTATTGTTCAGAATGTGTGCTGTCATAATTGTAATGTTTCTCAAAGGTTGATGTCATCATTTTATTGTTCTGAGTGTTTTGTAGAGTTTTGAAATGTGTTTGTTCTTTTAATTAAAAAAAAATCAAGGTAACATATCTGTTGCTTTCGGCTGCTCCCTGTTCGGGGTCGCCACAACAACTTGGCACAGGTTTTACGCCGGATGCCCTTCCTGACACAACCCTCTCATTTTTCCGGGCTTGGGACCGGCACTGCATCCAGTGGCTGGGGTTGAGGCATTGGCTGGAATCGAACCCGGGCCTTTCGCATGATAGGCGAGTAACCTACCACTGAGCCACCAATGCCTCCAAGGTAACATATCTGTAATAGTGTAAAATCATGTTTACACCTATTAATACTGTACAAAAACACCCCTGGAACCCTAGAACTCTACATCTTTTTATTCAAGGAAGAACAAAAGCCAATCAAAGTGGTTGAATATTTACTGTTATTCATGGAATGTATGTTTATAGGCTATTTGTGTAATTATTATATACCTAATGTGTAATAACATGTTTATAACATGTTGCACTTGGATTTTTGTGGACATTTTTCATTTTAGATTTTAATTGTACACTATACTGTCATTTATTGCCTTTTTAACATATATATAGTTTATTAATGAAAGGTTTGTTTCATTTTAACTCATAGTTAAATCCTGAAAGGCTCATGAATATGTGAAGAACTGGGGTCATGCATTGTACAGTAACAAATCAGGACGGATATGAGAGAAAATTGGGGTTTAATGAGGATATCTGCACTGGGGTGAGAGAATAAAGGAAACATAGATTGAATATAAATATAAAAGGAAAAGGAAAGAGTAAGAGAAGACCAAACCAAGTGACAGGTTCTTCCTCTTCCTCACCGTTTGCAAGGCTGATTGGGAGCACCTCTCCAGGCCTGCTCGGCCGTGACATAACAACTAATCCCATCTGTAAGTTATTATTTATCTGCTGCAAACTTTGTCAAACTCAGGCTTTGATGTTTTTTTTCCTCTCGCCCGATTTCCCTCTAGTGCCCCCACTCCTGAGTCGCTCTGCCACATAATTTATGACTTCCCTGGCTCCTCCTGACACATTATTAAAAGCAGAATTAGTTTTTTGCGGCGGCCATGTCCGCTGGGGATCGGAAGGGGCAGCAAGGGCTCTGGCGCACTAATAGAAGGCGCTGTGATGGGGTTAGAGAGACTAATGATTCGAACGTGCAGAGGCAGCCATCACGCGGAGAGGCAGGAAGGAGCATCCGGAGCTGTGAGGAAAGGTTAAACCTCCTCCCCGCAGAGAGCGTTATTGGATTGTTTAGCAGCAGAAGGATAATGTTTTTGTCATAGGCTGTGATGTCGCAGGGCCACTGACAGTTATGGAGAGAGTACAAGTGAGAGAGCATGAGAGAGAGAGAGAGAGAGAGAGAGAGAGAGAGAGAGATCAGAAAGAATAGAAAAAAGAAGATGTGCATGAAAAAAGAGTATCAGAAAAATTAAGATAAAAATACTGCTACCAAAATTTATAATGAAGAACATATGTCCTCAAACAAGGTCAATATGAAAAATTTCCCCATGTAGAGAAGCTGACAGGGGCAAAAGTGTTTCCACCTCGAATAGTCTAACAGCACACTGCACAACCTTGTATGTCTATAGGTCTGAAATGCGTCTGTGCAAGCGTGTGTGTGTGTGTGTGTGAGAGAGAGAGAGAGAGAGAGAGAGAGAGAGAGAGAGAGAGAGGAGAGAAGAGAGAGGAGGAGAGAGAGAGGAGGAGAGAGAGAGAGAGAGAAGAGAGAGAGAGAGAGAGAGAGAGAGAGAGAGAGAGATAGAGAGAGAGAGAGAGAGAGAGAGTGTGGCTATGTGTCTACGTGTGTATGTGTGAGAATCGTCGGAAAAGCAGCAGCACAGCTGAGCACTTCAGCTTAATCTTATGCATCATTAAGCTCTCAGCAGTGTGCCAGTGCCACCCATATACATCATCCACGCTTAATAAACATAATAATGACATAAGATGTAATTCTAGATGAATTTTCATTTTATGGGGAAATGGAGAATTTCTGAAAAAAAGGGATGCAAAAAAGAAGCAAATAAGCAGGAAAGTTAAAAAATAAATGTGTTTTTTTTCCTTTTTCACCTTGACCTGCAGGAAGCAATATGTTCATGTACATGAGTGTGTGCATCAGTCCTTCCCGGTTTCCTCACCAGTGCCCCATGGGGATGGGGTGGGATGGGGTGGATTGGGGTGGGTTGCAGGGGCAGACTTTCTCCTACAGCACCCCCAACCTGGGAACAAGCACATGCTGCATATGTAGATAGCATTTGAACCACTGGAGATGCTGTCTGCTACTGAGTGCTTTAGAACACCCTGTGAAGAATGCACAGCCTTTAAGTATGTCACATGATCGCGCAGATGGAGGCTGATACGTCACATAATGACTGCAAGAAGAGCAACGGAGCCTCCATGTCCTCAGATTGAAAATGCTTTCAGTTGTTCTTTTAAGAATGATATCTTAAAGTGATAGCCCTCACTTTAGCACTGGTGATGTTTTTTAACAGATACATTGCTCTTTGTAATGATGTCATGTGTATTACAGTACACAAATTAGCTCTTTTTGTGTGGGTGCAAGCATAGGTTAGTGATATAACGTAACATATTGCATAATGGCTAATATTTCCTTTCTTCACACAGTTGCTATTTCTGCAGTCAGAAATGAATGTCCCAGTGTCATCATGAGTGCATCTTCTTAGGTCTAAATTAGACTAATGTTGTCATCTGTCTAGATTTATCTAAGAGTAAATGTAAACCAGAATGGCTGTTCAATTTCTTACAAACTTTGTATAAGTTGTGTCATATATTTCAGCTTAGTGTTATCATTGTTTAGATGTTCGGCATATTTCTTTTATACCTACGTCTTATGACTACGGCTTTAAAAATGTGAGTAAACTCAACTAGAAGTTACGCTTTGTGTCAACTCACAATTAGTCAAGACAATGGATTACTTTAAGTTTCATCTTTCAAAACTTGAGTTTAATATCCATTTGTCATGACGGTTTATACAGAAGTAAGTTTACATAACTGAATCAGACTATTTATCATTAAATAGACAGTTATCATTAACTTGGGTCAACTTTACTCAGTGCTGACTTGATAACATTTCTCTATTGATGTCACTTTACTTTATCATAATGTTCATTACTTGTACTAACGAAAAACTAATTCCTGAATTATTTAATCTAAGTCAGATGCAAAAAAACAATCAGATGTTCAGCCTCGGCTGTTAAATGGATTAAAACTGAAAATTCTCTTAAAATTAATTAACTACCAAACTCTCCATATTCATTGCCATCACAGAAGCAAAGAATTTACTAATATAAACGCATCCAGCTGCTGATTTCTACTATTATTAGCTGAACATAAAATCAGGATGATAGACGTTTTGATTGGACATCACACATCCTATGCTGAACCACACTTTGTCATAATGTTTTCATTCAAACCCCACCCCCTTTTTAAATTAGGCTTCTTATGGGTTAACACATGAATGATGGTCATTAAAACACAGAAAATATAACTGCTCCACCCACACACATCAACACTGTGCTTCCATAATGATCATAAACAACACCTCTTAAAATTCTATCACACCAGCTTCCAGCAACAAAAATAAGATGGTTTAAAAAATTGCTTCCTAGATGGTTATCTGTTTCATTTTAGTCAACTGTTTTAGGAGACCTGATTTTTAATATGCGTGAATGTCATTTACAATACCGCTTTATTTATACATGTGTATAAATATTTATCTCCATGATAATGCTCATCTCCTAATCTATAGTTTATATATACATATACATTAGCACACACACACACACACACACACACACACACACACACACCCACACACAAAGATAAATGAATCAGTCAGTGGAAGTTCTAATGAACCTGTGGAGCTTAATTGCTTCCAACAGTGACTGGCTGAAATGTAAATGAACTGATCAGAGAAAGGAGAAAAAAGTAGATAGAGTATAAATAGATACTTAAGGGAAGGCGAATCAATAGCCACCAAGGCTATAGCTCCCAAAGGACCATCAATCATGATGACCATTCCCACAACAAAACTGTCCCCTTTCCCGGCACACACACATAATCACTCTCTTAATACTCAATGAATCTAAATTCTGACACGCAGCTCTTGTATGCATGTTGAGTTTAACAGAAATTCAGATAATATTCTAAACAGTCCTGTGTCAACGTGTCAAAATGTCGCAATGATGCAGCCTCACTGTGAGGTGAAGTGCAATTAATGCCTGGCTTATTTAACAGCAGCAGCTTTAGACATGGTCACTCATGTACTACATTTTTCTGCCTTGGTTGCTATAACACACCTGAGTCAGCTTATGAAGGGCTTGATAATTACTAGCTGAAATGAACCAGGCGTGCAGGAAAAGCAAAAATACTACAGAAGGTCTCACATATATATATATATGTGTGTATGTGTGTGTGTGTGTGTGTGTGTGTGTGTGTGTGTGTGTGTGTGTGTGTGTGTGTGTGTGTTTTACTTTGATATGCTTTATAACCTATAACCTATGCTTTGTAAGGGGTGTGGGAGATTAGTGGTTAAGGTGTTGGGCTACTGCTCAGAAGGGTGTGAGATTGAATCCCAGGTCTACGAAGCTGCCATTGCTGGGCCCCTGAGCAAGGCCCTCAATTATATAAAAATGAGATAAAACATAAGCCACTCTGCATAAGGATGTAGGACCATAAATGTAAAAACCTGAGGTGGTTGTCACAACTAATGTTTCCTCTTATCCATCTATCCTCTACACTTATTCTACTGACCATACACAGGGAAGAGGCAGGAATCGAATCCTCACCCCTGGAGTTGTGAGGCAAATGTGCTAACCACCAAACCACTGTAACTCTATTATTTTTCTCAAATCTAAAAGCCAACTCTGTTAGATCCAGCTGTTAAAATTGGATAAATCAGTAAATGTTCTTCATAGTCGAACTGAAATATCTGTGTGTCCCTTGGCATCAATCAAGCACTAAAATACCACAATATAACATTCTCTTATACTCATCCATCTTTCTCACATCATTAAAGAAACAATATCAGTTAATTGATATATTGGGAATGTTCTAGTTTCTATGCATTGCTGTGTGGGTTGTGTTTCCCACACTGCAATACACAACAGAATAAACATGAAGTCTTGTGTTTTTCAGCAATAACGCTATGGGCAATCCTACAAAAGAGGATTTCCCTTTTAGAGAGGGTTCAAAAGTCAAAGTCAAAAGTCAAAGTCAAACCCATTCTACCTTCAACTATCAAAGAACACTTTTACTCTGAGTGTATTGGAGTAGTATATAATCACTGATAGGGTTTGGTCCATCACTGTCCACACGTCCTCCAGTAAAAGCTGACTTTGCGCTGTCTCTGATGATCTTTTCTGCTGATGTAAGACAAATTTTATGAGCCTGTTTTCCATTTCACAGCTGCATTTATACCTTAAATGGCTATACACACAATAAACCAAATGAGGGAGAGATTGAGCCGCACTTTACTCACACCTAGGTTTCACTAAAATCAGGCTGTTTTAAATCCATCAGTACTACAGCTTTACCTAGAAATCATGGAAATTGTGCACTACAAGCAAAAAAAAGTATAAAAATCCTTTATACATATTTTCTTGCTCTCAATCCCGAACAACGTAGATAGCATTTGTGATTAATGTTTGCAATAACTAGATATTTAACAATGAAAATATCAAACGTGTTCATGATATAGTTATAATTTGTGTGCCAAAATAAACTATAAACTATAAGAATCCTCAATCAAAAAAAAATCTAGAAAAAAAACGAAATGGAGAATGTTTCAATTAATGTTCATTATTTTGAGATAAGTAATCACATACAGGTGATGAACAACAATAGAAGCTTGAAATACAACAGATTATTGCCTTTATCTTCAAACTATCTTCAAATGTGGATGATTTACGACAAATGCAAAACACTTTTAGTAAACATATAACACATACTAATTTGACCCGAACATCATACAAGGAATAAAGTAATTAAAATGCAATTCTAAATTAGCTTGTTTTTTTTGCATTTTATTCTTTCATGAATAAAGGATTCAGGACACATCCATTGTGATTGAGGGGTTACATAATAAGAAAGAGTCAGAATCCTAAAGAACCAAACAGTATTTTAGATTAGAGTAAACCAAACCGAACCGAATGCCGTTACATGTACGTTCGGGAGCCATTCAAAACTTGTTTGCATCAGTGGAAAGCCAAGCAAAGCCAACCCAAGCAAGGTTACAAATCTGAAGACTTTTTTTCAGTCAGCGAAAGCTGTTTCGAAAGAGTCGACCCACAATACCATCGTTGTCTTCAGCATGCATTCAAAAGCTACGTGATTTTTTTGTTGACAGATTGGTGGCGTGGGTTTTCTGTTCTATTTTTAGCCCAAGCTTGGTGGCACGACTTCCTGTGAGGACTGAGGACCCTTGACATGGAATGCTTTGCTTGAGTCAGTTCTTTGTAAGGAGCCATACAGTTTACATATGCTTCGTATTGGTAATATTGGTAATATTTTTGGGTGGTTGAAACAGATTATCTGCATTTACATTGTTTCTAATGGGAAAATTTCGCAATGCAAATTTTCGCCTTAAGAACTCGAGTCCAGAACAAATTAAATTTGTATGTCCAGGTTCCATTGTGTTGTAGTATTTTAGAGTTTTGCTAGCTGGTGTGTCAAAATTTTGCCCAAGAAGTTTTTGATTTGTTTGCTTTATCCAGGCTGCACATTCACACCCTCATAAAATAAATATTCTCTGAGTTTGCAGGTACCTCACGGGATTATCATTTATATAAATGGATGTTTTTGAAGCATCACGCATTCTCCTTTTTTTGACCACACTTTAGATAAGCCATCAAGGTCATTTTTCTGAGCTCTGTAGTTGTACTGTGATATTGTTCCGAAGTAGAGTCATAACTGATGAAAACAAATACAGCACTTCTAAATTGGGCAAACATGCATTTCTTTAGAAATTGCTATTCCAAGTCTGTGTAGATGAAGCGCCGAGGATCCCTCTGCCACTGGAAAACATTTTTCTTTCCTTCACGGGACAAATGAACTGTCAGCGTTTAATGATAGATATTTGCATTGTGATACAGATTGTGTCCTTGGCCCTAAACATAAGATATAGATCCATTAATAATGAATTCAGATGAAGTGTTCCCTTTTTTCCAGGCTCGCTGTCGTAATGTCTTAATAGATGTATGCACCCATCACCAGTGGCTGCAGAGCATTAGAATGGAGACTCTGCGATGCACCATCTATCATACAAACCCACTTTGTCCTGCATTGTTTCATCCAGCATCTGATACCTTTGTGTGGCTTTTTATCTTGTGGTTTATAAAGTAGATCTTATCATAAAACAGCGTATTGGCATTTGAAATGGTTACACTGTGTACGTGTGCATACGAAGGGTGTGTTTGTCTATTGGTGCATGTGTATGTATGTGCATACAGCTTTAAGTGACTGTGAGAGTCTGATATGATGCTGATACAGTGGGATGTAGTATTTATAGCTTTATTGTGGTTAAGCTGGGCTGCTCTGATGCTTCTTTTCCCCTCTGTTTGTTTCATTATGAGATTCCTACATAGACGTAATCTCAATAAATCAGTCCAGCATTATTCATTTATATCTTTATGTGTACAAGACAGGATCAGATTATCATTACAGCCAAATGATATCACAGCAGCAAGCAAGGCATCTGGACCCATTTTAGCAAATTTCTTATTAAATGATGTTTCAAGTGTAGGATGACAGCTTTAATTTAAGTTCATATATGTATTGGAATCTGTGTAGCTCTTTTTTATATGCATTGTCCTTCATCTTTAGGGGGCATATGGAATTGGACAGTTGGCTGCTCTGTTATTTCTTGGCCTGCGGTGTGTTGTTGCATCATTAGTTCATAGACAACAGAGCCAACAAAAGAAGTCTGGAGCCTGTTTTTGTAGTCAGTCAACATGATGGTCAACATGTTTAATGCTACTAAAGCAAATTAGAATACATCTAGCTATGATATAAGTGTGGTGCTATAGAGTATGGTGATGTAATCATGAATCAAATATAAACACACAAGTGATCAGATATGAAAATACAGTATATACAGGTCATGGAACCATGTTCATGTGATACATTTCTTCTTCTTCTTCTTTTGGCTTTTCCCTTCAGGGGTCACCACAGTGAATCATCTCTCTCCACCTATCCCTATCTTCTGCATCCTCAACACTTGCACCCACTAGCTTCATATCCTCATTAATTCCATCCATATACCTCCTCTTTGGCCTTCCTCTTTGCCTCCTGCCTGGCAGCTCCATGTCCAATATTCTCCTACCAATATACTCACTCTCCCTCCTCTGAACATGTCCAAACCATCTTAATCTGGCCTCCCTAACTTTGTCCCCCAAACGTACAACATGAGCTGTCCCTCTGATGTACTCGTTCCTAATCCTGTCCAACCTCGTCACTCCCAAAGAGAACCTCAACATCTTCAGCTCTGCTACCTCTAGCTCTGACTCCTGTCTCTTCCTCAGTGACACTGTCTCTAAACCATACAGCATGGCCGGTCTCACCACTGTCCTGTACACCTTCGCCTTGATTCTCGCTGATATTTTCCTATCACACAGAACTCCCGACACCTTTCTCCACCCATTCCAACCTGCCTGCACTCGCTTCTTTACCTCTTTCCCACACTCTCCATTACTCTGGACTGTTGACCCCAAGTACTTAAACTCCTGTACCTTCTTCACCTCTTCACCCTGTAACCTTACTGTTCCACTTCCCTCTCTTTCATTCACACACATGTACTCAGTCTTACTACAACTGACTTTCATTCCTGTTCTCTCCAGCACAAACCTCCACCTCTCCAGGCTTTCCTCCACCTGCTCTCTGCTCTCACTACAGATCATAATGTCATCTGCAAACATCATTGTCCAAGGAGACTCCTGTCTGACCTCCTCTGACAACTGGTCCACCACCAAGTCTCTTTATCTTCTTTCCTCCTTCCAGATGACACACCCAGCACCTTTCTCCCTGTCTCCCTGATCACTTCTGCTGTAGTTTCCCAGTCATCTGGCAGCACTACCTGACCACCCAGAGCCTGCCTCAACTTCTGTCTAAATTCCTCACAACATTCCTCCTTTTTCAGCTTCCACCATTTGGTTTTCTTCTCTATCTCTATCTTTGACCTCTTCTTCTTGCAGACCATCAAAGTCATCCTACACACCACCATCCTATGCTGTCTAGGCTACACTCTCTCCCACAACCACTTTACAGTCACTAATCTCTTTCAGATTGCATATTCTACATAGGATGTAGTCTACCTGTGTTCTCCTACCTCCACACACAGTATATCCACCTTCCATCTCTCCATCATATCAGCCAGCTCTTTCCCTGTCATAGTACCAACATTCAGAGTTCCTATTCTCAGTCCTACACTCTTACCTTTCCTCTAAGAGAGAGTTTACACACTCTCCTCCCTCCTCTACTTCTTCGACCAACAGTAGCCCAATTTCGGTCGTTGTTAACCCGGGCCTCGACAGATCCGGTATGAAATTCAGAGTACTGATGATTCGCATGGTTAAATTTGGCAATGTTTTACGCCGGATGCCCATCCTGACGCAACCCTCTTTATTTATTCGGGCTTGGGACCGGCACAGAAGTCACTGGACTGTGACCAGGAGGGAGGAGAGTGCACAGACAGAGAGAGAAGAGGAAAGGTAAGAGTGTAGGACTGAGAATAGGAACTCTGAATGTTGGTACTATGACAGGGAAAGGTAGAGAGCTGGCTGATATGATGGAGAGAAGGAAGGTGGATATACTGTGTGTACAGGAGACCAGGTGGAAGGGCAGCAAGGCTCGTAGTATAGGAGCAGGATTCAAGCTGTTTTATTATGATGTGGATAGTAAGAGAAATGGGGTAGGTGTGGTCCTGAAGGAGGAGTTTGTGAGGAATGTTCTGGAGGTGAAGAGAGTGTCAGACAGGGTGATGAGTCTGAAGTTAGAGATTGAAGGGGTGATGTTGAATGTTGTTAGTGGTTATGCCCCACAGGTAGGTTGTGAGTTACAGGAGAAAGAGAGATTCTGGAGTGAATTAGATTAGGTGATGGAGAGTATTCCCACGGG
The DNA here is from genome assembly GCA_033459395.1 of Hemibagrus guttatus. Taxonomy (NCBI): domain Eukaryota; kingdom Metazoa; phylum Chordata; class Actinopteri; order Siluriformes; family Bagridae; genus Hemibagrus; species Hemibagrus guttatus. Next base: position 19,551,525 of record JAUCMX010000012.1, read on the forward strand.
TGAGAGAGTGGTGATAGGAGCGGATTTTAATGGACATTTTGGTGAGGGGAACAGAGGTGATGAGGAGGTGATGGGCAAGTTTGGAGTTAAGGAAAGGAACCTTGAAGGACAGATGGTAGTGGACTTTGCTAAGAGGATGGACATGGCTGTGGTTAACACTTATTTTCAGAAAAGGGAGGAGCATAGAGTGACTTACAAGAGTGGAGGTAGGAGAACACAGGTAGACTACATCCTATGTAGAATATGCAATCTGAAAGAGATTAGTGACTGTAAAGTGGTTGTGGGAAAGAGTGTAGCCAGACAGCATAGGATGGTGGTGTGTAGGATGACTTTGATGGTCTGTAAGAAGAAGAGGTCAAAGATAGAGAAGAAAACCAAATGGTGGAAGCTGAAAAAGGAGGAATGTTGTGAGGAATTTAGACAGAAGTTGAGGCAGGCTCTGGGTGGTCAGGTAGTGCTGCCAGATGACTGGGAAACTACAGCAGAAGTGATCAGGGAGACAGGGAGAAAGGTGCTGGGTGTGTCATCTGGAAGGAGGAAAGAAGATAAGGAGACTTGGTGGTGGAATGAGGAAGTTCAGGATAGTATCCAGAGGAAGAGGTTAGCCAAGAAGAAGTGGGACATGGACAGGACTGAAGAGAATAGACAGGAATACAAGGAGTTACAGCGCAGAGTGAAGAGGGAGGTGTCTAAGGCCAAGCAGAAGGCATATGACGAGTTGTACACTAGGTTAGACACTAGAGAAGGAGAGAAGGACTTGTACAGGTTAGCTAGACAGAGGGATTGAGATGGGAAGGATGTGCAGCAAGTTAGAGTTATTAAGGATAGAGATGGAAGGGTGCTCACAAGTGAGGAGAGTGTACAGAGGAGATGGAAGGAGTACTTTGGGGAGCTGATGAATGAGGAAAATGAGAGGGAAAAAAGAGTAGAAGGGGTGAACTCTGTGGAACAGAAAGTAGATAAGATTAGAAAGGATGAAGTCAGGAAGGCTTTGAAGAGGATGAAAAGTGGAAAGGCAGTTGGTCCTGACGACATCCCAGTGGAGGTCTGGAAGTGTCTGGGAGAGGCAGCTGTGGAATTTTTGACTCGTTTGTCCAACAGGGTTTTAGAGAGTGAGAAGATGCCTGAGGAATGGAGAAGAAGTGTGTTAGTGCCGATCTTTAAGAATAAGGGTGATGTGCAGAGTTGCAGCAACTATAGGGGGATAAAGTTGATGAGCCATACAATGAAGCTATGGGAAAGAGTAGTGTAAGCTAGGTTAAGGAAGGTAGTGGAAATTTGTGAGCAGCAGTATGGCTTCATGCCCAGAAAGAGCACAACGGATGCAATTTTTGCTCTGAGAATTTTGATGGAGAAGTATAGGGATGGTCAGAGGGAGTTGCACTGTGTGTTTGTAGACTTGGAGAAAGCGTATGACAGGGTGCCAAGAGAAGAGCTGTGGTACTGTATGAGGAAGTCAGGAGTAGCAGAGAAGTATGTCAGAGTGGTGCAGGACATGTATGAGAGGAGCAGGACAGTGGTGAGGTGTGCTGTAGGTCAGACAGAGGAGTTCAATGTGGAGGTGGGACTGCATCAGGGATCGGCTCTGAGCCCCTTCCTGTTTGCTATAGTGATGGACCAGTTGTCAGAGGAGGTCAGACAGGAGTCTCCTTGGACAATGATGTTTGCAGATGACATTGTGATCTGTAGTGAGAGCAGGGAGCAGGTGGAGGAAAACCTGGAGAGGTGGAGGTTTGCGCTGGAGAGAAGAGGAATGAAAGTCAGTCGTAGTAAGACTGAGTACATGTATGTGAATGGAAGGGAGGGAAGTGGAACAGTAAGGTTACAGGGTGAAGAGGTGAAGAAGGTACAGGAGTTTAAGTACTTGGGGTCAACAGTCCAGAGTAATGGAGAGTATGAGAAAGAGGTAAAGAAGCGAGTTCTGTGTGAGGAAAATATCAGCAAGAATCAAGGGGAAGGTGTACAGGACAGTGGTGAGACCGGCCATGCTGTATGGTTTAGAGACAGTGTCACTGAGGAAGAGACAGGAGTCAGAGCTAGAGGTAGCAGAGCTGAAGATGTTGAGGTTCTCTTTGGGAGTGACAAGATTGGACAGGATTAGGAACAAGTTCATCAGGGGGACAGCTCATGTTGGACGTTTGGGGGACAAAGTTAGGGAGGCCAGATTAAGATGGTTTGGACATGTTCAGAGGAGGGAGAGTGAGTATATTGGTAGGAGAATGTTGGACATGGAGCTGCCAGGCAGGAGGCAAAGAGGAAGGCCAAAGAGGAGGTATATGGATGGAATTAATGAGGATATGAAGCTAGTGGGTGCAAGTGTTGAGGATGCAGAAGATAGGGATAGGTGGAGAGAGATGATTCGCTGTGGCGACCCCTGAAGGGAAAAGCCGAAAGAAGAAGAAGATTTATTTATTGTCATATCAGTGCTACAATCGGAGTTCAACTACACATCCCAGAATGCAGTGAACAAACATGGCTGCCAAGGTCTACAACACCCATCTCTCATGTTCACGTTCACCAGACTATTGATTACACACACCAGGACTCAAACACCTTTTTAGCACACCTCCAGACTTTATAAGTACTCTGAACAGGCTGTGCTTAAAAAGGGTTGTGGCTGATCTATAGTTCACCAACTATTAATGTATTTTAAAGTTAGGGATGTCTATTTGTATTAAAATTGCTGAGATTTACTCTTGCTGTGGATAGAAATCTAAAAGTCATTTGCTGATGTTATTTATGAGGGTCAATCATCAAAGAATAGAATAATTTAGACATTGTTTCCCTGTTTGATGTGCTTTATGTTCCCTTTATGGTTTTTGCACAGAACTTTAACACTAACCGTTAATACCCTGGTCTACTGTTTTTGTTGTTGTTGTTGTTGTTGTTGTTGTTGTTTTTTTCCAAGGTTGTTACACAGATGCTGTTCTCCCCCTCTGTAGTGAGAGTGTTTTAGCACTTCTGTCCTAATTGTTCTGGTAACAGCTATAACAATAACTTTAAGAACCACCGTAGACCTGAGCTTGGCCCTGACAAAGAATCTTCCACAAGCCATAAGTGCAGTATAGAAGCTGTATATGGTCCAGCTGAGACTTAGAATCTACAGATGTTAAGATGACTGTTGTGGTGTGAAGGTTGAGTTTGTTTGGTTTTGTAAATGACAGGGGACCAAGCAGTCAGTAAACTTGAATTGCTCTTCAGGGTCAATGTGTTGGTAGTAACTTTGACTGTGGACATTTTCTTCCCATTGTTTCCTCAGTTTAGTGAGCTATTGAGGAATCCTATAGCTGCTCTCCAGCAGAGACTAAATACCTTCACACTTTTTTCCCACCTGGACTCCCCACAATCAGATCATCCTTGGTGGTTCTCTTTAGGAGGCAAGAGAGTGCTTCATGTTCCTTCAGTCTCAGTTATTTCCACTGGCCAGTTTTATATAGCTATCAAACAAAGAGCTGCAAAAATTAAATACCAAAGCCAGGCTAATGCCAAATCAGTTGGATTTCTGAACTGGAGAGAACATTTAGTCCCTGTCAGACCAGCCATCTCTCAACTGGGATCAATTTCTCAGTTGTCTTAAGATCATTTATGATTTTCAGTCATTTTAATGAGAGACATACTGTTTTTACTTTTACAGAAATTGTGTTTACTACCAAGTTAGCTAATTTCCTCCCTTATCCACTGTTTCGTGTCAAAATAAAGTTTGACAGAAAAAGTGTTCTCAAGGTTGTGTTGTATAATACTTTTATTGATCTTACTAGCTGATGATACATAATACTTATCAATACCCTTAGGACAATTCAAGATTCAAGGATTTATTTGTCACATGCTTTTGTAGCTGGTAAAAAAGGTGCAGTGAAATGAGATGTGACTTCTTTAAAGATTGTAATAACAAACAATAAATATACTATATAGACAAAAAAAGCATACAAATAATACACATATAAAAATATGTGTATGTTTATGTGTATCTCTGTACATATGTACAGTAGGTGTACACTAAAGTGTCCAGTGCAAGTGCAAATACGTCACATGTGACATCTATAAGCTCTGTTCTGGTGTTATGTGTGTTTGCATTAGTGTTAGGAGCTGACATAGTGCTTGTGAGGTCCAGGTTCTGATTGTTTAGGGGAAGAAGCTTCTTATAAGCCTCTTAGTCCTGGTGATATGGTTGCAGAGGCACTTTGCTGACCCCAGCAACCAGAACAATGCATTGTTAGGGTGTGTAGGATCCATGAGGATATTTGCTGCTCTGGAGGATAAGTTGATCATGCAAACAACTAAAAAATGCGAATGCTTAAGTGCCTTAATGCAAGTGTCAGGTTTATTTGTATTTCGTAAGCTACACTCCCAACCAACTTCTAGCTCTAACTTTTGTCTGATATCTTATATAAATCAGTCCAAAATATCTGCTCTAAATCTGTCAAGTATACTTTTTTATTCTCTTCATATACAAAAATGAACTTGTGCTCAAAAATCAGTAACAATTAACTATTCAAGAGAAAATGAAAATAGGTTTCTTAAACATGAAGATGGGAATAGTTAGGGAATTGTAATCTGCCTGAAGTTGCCCGATACCAAAATGTTGACTTTTTGACTTATTTAGACAATATTGATCGATTTAAAATTGTAAAAATAAAAATTACTACATTAAAAAGTACATTACAGGTGTGCAGTACAAAAATATTTATCCTTGGTTAGATCTAGCTGTTCCTGAGCCTCTATCTCATATCACACTTTTTGTGACATTTTGGCTTTCCGCATTCTTTGAAAAAAATTGCAATATCCTGCCTGCTGCTGTTACCTGTTTAGTTACACATGTAGTTTGTTACTCCAAGCTAGTTTCTTTATTTAAGCTCTGCAGGTTCATCTTATTCACTCAATCTCCTCATGATTTTCAATTTAAGTTTTTAAGTAAGTTTGACTTAATACCAGCAATTATTATTACTCCTTGTACTCTCCTTTCTGTGTGTTTCTCATTCTTGTTTTTAATCCTAGGCCTGTTTCTTAATTATTATTATAATTATCCTAGTTTGATCTTGTCTGTTTGGATTTTCACTCCTGTTCTGGACTAGGACTCTGATTACAGTCTTGTGTCTCACCTCTGGTAAACTTCACATAAAAATAACATTTGGAATCAGGGAAACTGAGTTCACATATTGCTGGAAAATACTAACAGCTATGGTAAGACAGTATCATCATGAAATAAAGCATAATTAGGTGTGCTATTATAGGAAAATAATCAACACAACAGGGTAGAGTGCTGGTGTGATTTCCACCTTTTTTAGATTCAGATTCCCAACAACACCACTCCCTGGTCTGTTTAATTTCTTTTGCATTTCATAGAATTGGCTGAAAGTTTTGTGTTTATTATGTAAAGAATGATATGTCAAACTTTTTATCTGTTTATAGTTACATTTAACATAGTGGAATGTCCATAAAAAAAGCTAAATTAAGCATATATGAACAAATGAGACACAAATGCGGCTGTCATGTTGATGATGAAGTACTCGGACCTGAAGGCTTTCTTGAGTGCAGAAAGGCTTAAAATACAGACAAATCTACAGAGAAGTCAACAGTGTAGTAGTATAATTCGCCATAAAATATACAGTATGGCTTGGCTTATCTGATTTAGTTATCACTGGATTTTTAACTTTTATAAATGTCATACGCAAGGACAAACGCTTGTTAGCTTGGTGCTCTCATTATCTCACAGCAGATCTTTTGTGCCCAATTAAATTCTTTTTTTAATGCTGAAAATTAGATCAAGTTGGCTATATAAAAGATGGAATGCATTTGGGAGGATTTTGATTAACATAATGAAAAAATAGTCCGCATAAGTTTATATTTTAACTGAGGGGAAGATGGAGCAGCCCGAGGACTCATTCAACCTCGGCTTCTGCTAGCAGTGTGTTCAGGATTGCCTCAGTCTCATTGCATTCCCTGGGTATTTATAGAAAAACATTGAGCTTTATGAGCAGCATACTTAATGAGGGCCTGAGAGGTATGGAAGCTGCAGATGAACCCATATATCTGCCTTAAAGGAGCCGATTCAGAGACCACAGACACATTTTAACCACATTTTACACACCATCTGGCCTGCTACTTCATCTACCCACTGAGACTGGAGCAGCGCTCTCAGAGATGGAGCTTTTATTAGCAGGTGATGTGCAGGTTAATGATAGACATGATAGTTTTTAGCAGAGATTATAAGAATATACAACCACTGGAATTGCTTTTTGGCTTAGGGAGCTCTTATGAAGAGTCTGATACAGTAGATGCATTTTAACCTCATCGAGATTCTGTATTTTGACTGCCAAAATATTAAATCTAAGTATGGTTTAAATACAAGTCAAGTCAAGAAGCTTTTATTGTCATTTCAACCATATATAGCTGAGGCAGTACACAATGAAATGAGACAATGTGTCTCCAGGACCCTGGTGCTACATAAAACAACATAACGGCATATAGCTACAAAACAAAACAACAACACAGTGCTAAGGACAGAAAGTAAGTTATCCTAACTACATAAAGTGCAGCGTGTGCAACCTGGTGCAGACAGTGCAAGACAAAAGACAATACAATAACAGACAATACAAAAACAACACAAATCAGTGCAGGACACATAAACAAATTACACAGTATAGATAGAATAACGCTGGAAAATGTGCAAAATAGAAGAACTGTAAACAAGTTTAAATAAAACAGCTAAAATAATCTCAAACAAACTTATTTATTTGTTTATTTATTTATTTATTTATTTATTTAATTATTGGTGGATTGTTTTGGTGCCAAAAACATCTAATACTTATTTAAAAGAAGATTGACAGAATGTAAAAATATATATATATATATATATATATATATATATATATATATATATATATATATATATATATATATATATATATATATATATATAAATGTATTAAAATAAATAATCGATTAATTCATTAAGAAATTAATTGATGAATTGGTCAATATTTTTTGTTCAATATTTTAGTTTGATTTTAGAGAGAAATATTATTCCTGGCCCAGAGGCTTGTGAAATGGCCAGGTAGAAGTGAACTTTCTTTGTTTTTTATTTTCCAGTAACGAAAGATCCCATAGACAGGCCCAAACACAAGTAGGTACCAAAAAATAAAGTAAAATTGTAAAAGTACATATTTAGTACAAATTGCTTTTCATAAAATAAATATTTAAATATATTTTTATATATCGTGTCTTGTTCAATCAAAAAACAACTTATTGGACAAATGACCCACTAACCAATTTAACTATGTAGGGGTGGGTTTTCCTGATCCTGATGATCTTAATGAATAATAAAGAAGGATGTGTGTTACATAAAAGCCTGTTTTGCAACAACAATAACCTTCATTATTAGAAATTTAATTTCTAAGTTGTAAAGTAGATCTCTGTTGAATCCACCCAGCTTGAGTCATGTGAAAAACCATGTGCTGATAATCAAACAATCGACTCACTGTCCAGAGGTAATTTAACAGATGAATCGGAGACAGCATTTAACAGCAATAACAGATGCGAATAATCAGGATGGAAGGGCTACACTTAAAAAAAAAAAAAAAGTGCATATGTTTGTCACTTGGTGAGTAACAAATTGGTCAGGTTACAAATTTATTTATAAAGAGTCTTACGTACTACAGTATTTACACATAGTAACTTGAATTAAGTAGATTAAAACCTCAGATTGAACTATTTACACTTTTATATTTTGAATTATTGTATCATGTAACATTTCTATCATTTATCAATTCCTAAATACAGACTTGTTTCTGTGTAGTTGATTCCCAGTGTCTGACCCTTGTTTTTGTGAACAGGTGTGTGTATAGCAGGGCAACATTGCAGATGGCAGCATAATTAACAACAATTTTACCAGTGTCACTCAAGCAAAAGGTCTTAATTGGCTAACTAACCTCTTCATCTCCTAATGACTGGGATCAATGTTCATTTTAACACTGCACACAGCGGCACTCCTGCACATCAGACTCCATACCTGACATCATTAAAATCAGCAATAATCAAATTATTTTTAGTAATCTTTTATAAATAGTTTGAATAGCGGTTAAGCAGATTCTTCTGAGGTACAAAAACTCAAAAAAACTCAAAATCAGTTTCCTAGAAAGGGGTGAAAAAAATATAAGCTCCTCCAGAATATTTTTACTGCACCTTAGCACTGATTCTAAAAGTCTGTCCTTCAAAAGAGATTCTCTCCATCAGTGTTTTGTTTCCCCCATACGTGTTCAACGTGGTTGAGATCTGGACACTTTGGAGGCCATACCATAGAATTTACATCATTTTCATCCATCAAACCATTCAATGTGAGCACTCCTGCCCTGTGAATGGGTTCGTGGTCATCCTGGAAGAAACCATGCCCATCAGAAGAAGCATGTTTCATCGTAGAATAAAGGTGATTAGTCAGATAAACTTTCCATGTTATTTCCGTGATGCTACACTTCAAGTTGTTACAAAACATGACAAGTAAAATCATTTAATTTCCCTCACAGTGTAGCAGATCCTGTGGTTGTACCTTTAATGTGTATTTTTGAGCATGTACTGTCAATGAGAAAGAAAGTCAATAAAGTAAGGGTACTGTAAACAATTGCAAAAAATATAAAAGGCCAGAAAATGTGATCGTGTTTTTGTTAAAGAAAATATCAAAATCAAACTGAAATAAAAAACAACATTTACAGATTACATTTTATATTATATTATTATTTTGCATTATAATACCAGCAACAAATAGTCATATCTTCTTAAATTCTTACATTTTGCACCTTCAGACATCAACCTACTGAGGATATTAAAAATAAGCTTTAAAAACGATCATGGCTGTTTAAATATCATGTGTGCCTTGGTGGGTGAGAGAGAGAGAGAGAGAGAGAGAGAGAGAGAAGAGAGAGAGAGAGAGAGAGAGAGAGAGAGAGAGAGAGAGAGAGAGAGAGAGAGAGAGAGAGAGAGAGAGAGAGAGAAAGTTCTGTATCCTTATCTGGTCAGGTGTCGTGACTCATTATATTTAGAGTCAATTTGCATAACGCAAGAGGCATCAAATTAGATTTGCATAATGTATTTGATTACACCTGTTATTAACTGTGAGTGACATTGATTTAGGAAATGGGCTGGTTTAAGGTTAATAGTGCCTGTCACCTTCTCCACTACTGAGTGTCAGAGTATTGATGCCGTTTTACACTATCTCTGCCCTTCTTTAATCTCTCTTAATCTTCGTTCCTGCCCTACACCTCAGGACATGAGCAACAGAAAACATGGAGGTAATTGCATTACTGAGAACTTTAAAAAAATTCCCTCCTTTGATTGATTTTTTTTTTTAATTTAAGAATTTGGGGTAAATTTACGTTAAGAACAGGTAATTATTGCACATATATGAGAAAAACTGATTTTTGTTAGCTAAAAGTGCAACATAAAAAGCCTGTAAAGTATATTTAATACACACTTACAAGCACATTTAAGTGAAATAAAGGGAGTGTTTGGGAAATTATTTTCAATGCAGACTATTTCATATGAGGATATGAAGATGATGTATGTCCATAGACATTTTAGTTAATATATTGGTTAACATGAAATTGCAAACAAATGAACATGCAGGGAAAGGACATTTGTTTCATAAGAATTTAACGTGTAAGAATTTATCCACAGTTAATGTTACTTCCCAGTTATAATCCTTTTTTTTTACATTCGAAGGATTAAACATTTTCCACCACAAAGAGCCTTCAATATATATAATCAAAGATTTCTAGAGATTTTTTATTGTATTGACACCAATTCAATACAAATAATTAGTTCCATCAATAACCTTTTTTATTTTTAGATATTCCAAAAATAAAATAAAAGATTATTAATAATACATCATTTCAAAAAACGTATAAATAAAGTTTTTTTTTTTTATTATTATTATGGTTACTTAACATAAATCTAGACCTAACATTAAATGAATACACATTTGTACAAACTTTCTTGATATGGCTTTACAGCAGGCCACAAAAAAGCAAATAATAAATAATTAGATTCTCTATACTTTATTCATCAAATTATGCTAATATGATTTTATTGTATAATTTGCAGATGAACAATAATCAGTCATTTCTGAGGCGTATGTGTATATGTTAATGTGGAACACACAGAGCTCACAGCTGTATTGTGTGTAACAGCCACACAAGCGTTGCAAGGTCGTGACATAAAACAAATGCTTAGCAGCCTAATAATCTTTACACAAAGACTGACAGTGACACAAGCCGAGAGAAGTTAGAAGGGCCAAGGAAACACCAGTATTGATACACCACACATTGCCCTCATCAGGGGCTTTCAGTGTTATTAGCCACTTTATTAGCCAAAGACATTCCATTCGGGAAATGGATATGGCAAAAGTTAGCACTCACAAGCCTGGAAAGCAACATTAATCCACGGTAATTACCCCCGAGGAGAGCAAATCAAAACGAACTAATGCTCAGTGTGATCATCAATTTCCCCTAGAATGCCCTACATTTTCATACAGGAAGTCTCACATTCCAGTTAACGCTGCCCGACACTCTTCAAGTTAAGCTATAAATCCAAGCACGTCCTTGGATAACAAAACATCACAGCAACACATTAGAGCAAATTAGGCTATTAACATTGAAAAGAGCATTTACGGCAAAGGATCAATAGGCCTCTGTCTTGTTTAAAGGACCCTGCAGTGTCCTTAAGACATCAGAGAGAGATTATGATTCAGTTCTAATTCATGCCTTGCAGATGGGACAATTATCAACACCACCCGAACCAGTAATTACGCTGCTTTACATGATGATACCTTTAAAGATTTGGGGATAAATTGTCTAAAATCATGATAGCACTTCAGTATAAGTACAGCAATTCAGACAGAGTAGCAGTTATGAACATGGCAGTTGTTTGGCGACATTCGTAGTGTATCTTCAAATAGTGAAGCCTGGTTTTTATTTTTATATGATTATTGTATTGCTTTTTTTCACTCGAATATTTATGGGTCCTGGAAATGTGCAAGGTCATAAATAAATAAATAAATGATTATAACACTTGATTTTCCCTCTCAACAGCAGATGTATAAATTGATAATAACCCAGAAACCGAATATAGGTTTGATTTTAGGTTTATTTTACTTTTACAGTGTGAACACTAAAGCACATGTATGTTAAATAAAAAGCCTAATATAAACAGAAATGTCTGACAAATTTCTGGAATTTAAAGGAGAAATGACCAAAATGAAGCATAAGGCATGGACAGGTTTTGGTTTTAATTCTGTCTGATTGGAAACATCAGTAGATCAAATTAGACAATAAAAGATTTATTCAATGTGCATTTGATTTTATCCATAAGGACCTGTACTGCTGCATAACTGAAGATTTATAAGGAAGTTGTATTATTTAGTGTAATAAAGTTCAAATCGCTTTACTACTAACTAAATATTGCTATAAAAAACCTTTCAGCATGAAATAATGAACTGAAATCACTAAAGATCTTATTAGAATCTCCATGTTGAGACTTTAGCTTCTAGACTGCACCAAGTGAGTGCAGTTAATGGCATTAAGAGCTTTTGGTGTTTGTCTTGAAGCTCATCAGCTAAGAATTATGGGAATACTAAAGAATAAATTAGCCAATATGTCACCTAAAAAAAATTATAACTAAATATTAGGAACTGTTAAAGGATATATTCACTTCCAGGCAGAGTAATTATAATTTACAACTTATATGCACATATTTACTATAAATTATTGGCTGTGAACCTCTGTGAGCCACTGAATACTGAATTATTACCCAAATTACTGGAAGTTGCGTTCGGCTGCTCCCTGTTCGGGGTCGCCACAGCGGACCAACTGGTCCGCACAACAACTTGGCAAATGTTTTACGCCGGATGCCCTTCCTGACGCAACCCTCCCATTTTTCCGGGCTTGGGACCGGCACTGCATCCAGTAGCTGGGGTTGAGGCATTGGCTGGGAATCGAACCCGGGCCTTCCGCATGATAGGCGAGAAACCTACCACTGAGCCACCAATGCTCCCTATTACCCAAATTACTAATGTTTGTAAAAAAAAAAATAAAAATAAAAAACAATTCTGTAAACAACATAAGGAATTAATGTTGCGCTAACAAATCAGCAAAAAAAAAAAAATGTACAAAAAATGAAATAAAATAAACTTTTTTTCCAGCCCAGGTTGAGATTTGATATCTGTTAGCTCTTTATCTTTTGAAGACAGGAAGCCTGAAATGATCTTTTCATTATCTCCTCAAGCAGCCAGTCTTTTGACTTCAGCCGTGTTGCTGAATGTTGGACAGACGCCTCCCCATCCCCCAGTGTTCAGAGCAATAATGACTCTAAATGGAAATAAAATGACTTTTCCCTTTTCATCACTTGTTATGCTAAAGCGCTAACCTCCGAGTGACCGCCGTGTGAGGAAGGGGATGAGGGTCTGCTGGGGGTATGCCCGGGTCTGGCTACAGCTGAATAGGGCAGAGGGAGAGCCTTCTGTTCTCCATATGGCCACATTGTCTTGGTAATGCAGCACACTTCTGGCCTCACTGCTACAGCATACACTGCTGCTTTGGTTCACACACACACACACACACACACACACACACACACACACACACACACACACACACACACATCCTATCAGGCAACAAAGAGGCCCGCAACATGAGAGTGTGTAATGTCCCACAAAGTATGGCATGTTAGATTAAAAGCCTGTACAGACATACGGATACACACACACACACACACACACACACACACACACACACACACACACACATCCTATCAGGCAACAAAGAGGCCCGCAACATGAGAGTGTGTAATGTCCCACAAAGTATGGCATGTTAGATTAAAAGCCTGTACAGACATACGGATACACACACACACACACACACACACACACACACACACACACACCTGCTCATCAGTCAAAGAAACACAGATTTCACCAATTTGAATATTGTTTAAACATATTTTTTCAAATAATGACATGCCAGTGATTTAAATATGCTTTTTTTTCATTTATTTTAGGCATCCTTTTTTAATTTCCCATTTTTTCTCTCTCCTTTCCCACACTTTCTGCCCCTTAAAAACCCTCCTTAAAACTCTGTTCTCTCCCTCATACCTCCATTCCCTCCCCAATTGTCTTTCTCTGTCATGTTGTGCTGTATGTCTCTGCATCGTGTCCACAGTGCAGGCTGGAAATAGTTTAGAGCTGTCTTAGGCCCTGCTCGTGTCTCCACTTCCAGTCCTGCAGTAGTTCAAGGTCACCTGGTCAATGAATATGAAGGCTCTTCCTATTACAACTCTGTCAAAGACAAATAACAAAGTGTTGCTAAATGAAATGCTACATTGCACCATTTTGTGGAGGACAAGGGACATTTTCAGCATGGCTGCCCGCGCACTCGCCTCACGGCCGTCCCCTGGTAAAACCACTTTGTTTGAACCTAAGGAGTGAGAATTGACAAAGCAAGCTGGGAGCATTTGTTTCATCTGCTAAGCCAAAGATTGAAAATGATTTCCCAACACCCGTCTGAGGATCCCGTGAAAGGGGTCATCAATTATTTCCCGCCTGCCCGCTGCTGGTGTGTGGAGGCTGTTTTTACTGAGCACAGGTTTCTGCCTGAGCAGCCGCCGAGCCACTCTCTTAGCCGCACGTTATTGATGGAGAAAAAGGCCAAAGTAAACAGAGTCCTAATGTCCTCAGGCACTTTTTTATATTTTAGGAGGTTTTTTTCTCTCTCTGCTATTTTGGTGGCTGTGTTGATCATGAGCATTAATTTTTTTTCGAGTAATTAAAACTAACTTGCATTTCCTTTTATGTATTGAACAGTCAGTTACCTTTTTCTATAAATTTGAGTGAAATATGAGGACATCTGTTTTGTGTAATAAGTAGCCAAAAACTACCATTTTATAAGATTTATTAGCAGAAATAGGACATCTATAGCCATAAATTTGGTAATAAATATTCTGTATATTTGACTATCACTCTTACCAAAATTTCTCATAAATTACTATCAGATATTTTGACCTGTTTCTATCACCTCTAGAGGAGCTTCAGATCCCTCTGACAAGCACTTCACCTATAACAAAACATATAAATTCTTACTGACGCACAAAAATACATCATTTCCACTACATTCAATACTGAACCGTTTCTTATTAAAGCTTTATGATCATAAAGCGCTTTGTTAAAAGAAAACTTTAAGCTTAATGGACATCCTTCATGTAAACCTGAGTGTATTATAAGCTCTTTACTAGTAACACAGGTTAATTCAGATTTTGCTGAACAAGTAGAGACTCAGCTGTAAGCAAACCCTTCGCTTTTTTGGCGAAAATTGCCTTTTAAATTGGCTTTTTAAAGCAGTGAGCACTAGGCTAATGTCTGGAGGCCCATACTCAGCCCAAGCCTGTCAGTGATTTATGGTGCGGGTCAGCCGTAAATTGACTCGTATGCAAGGAATGCAAATGGAAGCAGGACCATTTGATGGAGAAGCTCATTCCCGAGCTTAAATGTTCTAAATTAACCACACTAACGCACACACCACGATCTAAACAGACATTTTTCTTGCTCTTCAACCCACCTACCCCTCCCTCGGTCCACCCTGAGCTATACCTGAATCATAAGTCAATTTATTATACAAACAGTGATATTGCTCTGGATTTCCGAGGATCAATGGGTTTGATGAAGAGGGTTCATTTCGGGAAATAAACCTATGAAATTAGCTCTGCAGTGGAGTGAGTATGTAAATTGATTTGGGCAAGGTACACAGAGAAAGGCAATGTTTCATTTGACGCAAAAAATATCTGCTTCCGACAAAACAATAAACTGAAACAGTCAAAAAAAAATCTCTGCAGATTTACATTTATCCTTTACCCAACCAACTAGCTGATTAGAGACCATTATGAGTCTGAAGCATTTGTTGTACACTTCGTCTCCTCCTATTCAAAAGTACAAGCATTAGATCTGTAATGGTATGATAATAAAATGTTTGTCCAGTTCATTAAACCTAAACTATTCCCTCTCACACTTTCTGATTAGCCAAATGGAGCACAAGGCTTGAGAGGAACAAATATTGCCTGTATGCTTCAAGCGATTTTAGAGTTCAGTAAAAAATAAAATAAAAAATCAGACACCAATCTTATCATGTGCTGGATCAATCCATAACCTAATGCTTCTAATTGCATATGTAATTATACAGGAATTGTGTAAGACACTGCCATTCAAAAGGCTAATAGCAATTCAACAGACGCCAAATGGCTCAAAACGCCATGTTTAACATATATACTTCATGTCCAGTGGTCTGTGCAACACAGATTATTGTTGCAAAATGCCACCACTGAGTGAGTGCTGCTACACTGAACATAATGATCAGCAGTATTGGCACTATCAATGAACAAGTGAGCTACTTGCTCTGGCTTCCTATGATGATTTCCTTCAGTTTCAGAGGAAATAATGAGCAGTCTTCGGTATATGATTTTGTTTTATGTTTCTATTTGTTATCATTCTGACTTTGACCTTTTTGGTAATTTTGATAATTAACTTTAGAAAGCTATTATTTGCATATTTTATTTAGTAATGGTACTTATAGTAAGATGAACTAATCTCACCAGATATAATCAAGTTTAGTTTCTTTACACTATTTAGAAGGAATGGTTCTGTTTAGACCCTAAAATAGCTTCTATATAAAGCTCTACCTGCTTTATATAGAACCATTTCGAACGGTTCATTGAAGAAATGCTTGGATTCACACAGTGAAAAGATTAAACCCATTTATGGGTTATTATTATTATTATTATTATTATTATTATTATTATTATTATTATTATTATTATTATTATTATCAACAAATTTAGACAAGAAATACAAGCAAATTCAAACAGTAAAAATTTATTTCAACATAAACATCATGCTATCAACAAATTGCCTATAGTATTAATAACAGCAAAACTCCTCCCTCTTACTTAAGTGTTTCTATCATTTCAGTTTGAATTATTTCACAGCTTTAATCAAATACTTACTTTTCTTAAACATTCATTCATAAACATGTCGTTTCAAAACAGCTCACAGTGTTATCTACATAGAGATAAAACTCCAGAAAGTAATGCCATTGATTTTAGCTTATACAGTCTTTGAATTATAGAACAATTTTTATATAAAAGGTTCACTGCTCTCCAAGGGTTCTACACAGAATCATGTTCTACTGGCTAAGTACAGAACCCCAGGCTACTGTATCGAACCCAAATGAGTGTAGGACTTGTGGAAGTTCTTTTGTAAGAGCACCTAAATGTGAAAATCAATGATTTACAATAAGGTTCCTGCTACCGATGTTATTTAACAGGATTAACACACCTTTTATAGCATTAATAGTCACTAACACATATTATATTGTTGATTTTTTCAAAATAATAAACCACATATTCCAATTAACCACCTTCTCAAAACAATCTGATGTATCTGATTTAGCTATACTTCACGACTTGCTAATAATCTGCATGTTTAATTTCTTAATGAATGACACGTTACACATTTTAATGCTTTCTGTTTACATTTAATGATGTGGAATATCTGTAAGGCAGGTTAGTTCCTGTTATCGCTTACGATAAACACATTCTGTCACCAGCATCTCCTTTACTTTCCCTTGTAAAAAAAACCCATTGCCTTCCATTTTACTGGGAAAGTACAAGGAAGTGCAATCTCCTCTTTCCTGAAGACTTTATCATGCTGGGAAACCTTACTGTAACAGAGCCCTAACACCTGAGACTCTTCTCCAATAAATGTTAAATACTGTATGGTTTTCTTTGTTAAAACAACACAGTGTTTAATCCCATTAGTCTATTAGTCTTAATTATGTAGAGCAGACATTTAAATCCCTGTGTACGAGCTGTTATTAAAGATACAGCGACATATTAGAACAAGGGCATTAATGCAAACCTAACACTCATATTACAGATATAAATACTGTCCAAACCGTGCCGTTATACAAAAATAATGCACCTACTGACCAATCTGATTCGACAATACAACAGCTATGTATAAGAATATTTAGTGACATTGCTGTAATTTATTCTCTGTTCATTTATTATTGACTTTTATTTTGTCAAATAAATATTAATCAGCTTTGGCATGAATTTGTAAAAATTTACACTGCTATTATTACGTTTTAACGTGTTTGTTAAAACTAAAAATGACTTATTCAGAAAATGTTGTCAATTAAGTGAATCATAACAGAAAGTTTTATCATTATGAAGATTTGTAAGTCTTTGTATGTATCCTAATATGGAAAACTATCTCAGCATCTTGTTGAACTGTGTTTATCCCAAGGGCTGGAATATTTGCCAAAAGGGACAAAAAGCTCAGAATAAACCTATTCCCTCTGGACCATCATTAAATGTTATTCCATCAAATGTACAGACAGTTTACAAGCTGCTCAATTTGTAATGCTATCGTCTTTGCCCTAGAGATACACTTTAGCTCTTGTCTGTTTATAGATCTTTGAGGTCTTTTAAAATACTCAACAGGGGCCGTTTCATTACCACAATCTATTCAGGGAGATAGTCAGAGAGAATGAAAGTAGGGGGGATGAGACAATAAAAACGTATGTTAATGAGGGAAATCTGAGAGAGAGTTCAGCTTATTTTCTGTTACATGTACAGGAGGATGACTTTCCAGTTCCTTTTTTATTTTATTTGTAGCTAGTGCTTTTAACAAAAGGCAATGTCTCAAAGCTGCTTTACAGGAGTCCTGATGTGGATTTAATTCCCTAATGAGCAGGTCAGGGGGACTGTGGAAAAGGAAAAACTCCCTGAGACGACATGAAGAAGAGACCTTGAGGCGCAGAAAGTGTACTGGGTAACAACAGATAGTGTGAATTTGCTAATTATAGTATAGTCATATAACTGAATGGCACTAAATATGTTGAAAGTATGCAGTATGTTCAGTAAGAGCATATTGTGAATAAGAGCCCTGGATGTTTATCCGGAAATGGAAAATGTTTTTCATGTACTTACATAAGTAATGCACTTACATTGGCAATATCAGGAAGATTATAAACCAGACACTTTTTTGCACTTTAACAAGAGGTTGAATTTTTTTAGGCTTTTTTAAATAATTCCATAGTATATACAATATATAAGGCTATTCTGTACATCAAATGTATAAGGCATATAATGTAGATGGTAATACTTATAACCAATAAGTAGTCATTAGTAAGAATTCCCAAACTAAATCTTGCACCTGACATTGCTTCTTCCCCTGATTTAAAGACACTGTACTTTAGAAGATTCTTACAACCTGTTCTGGGTGACAACAGTCCTTTGTGTTCTTGCTCTTATTTTGTTCCTTTAACTACTCATCCATGGTTGTGTGGGCTCCCGATCACAAGGACGAACGCTGAATAATGTCTTCCTCCTCTTTTAAAGAGATGGCCATGCTTGATTGATTATAGAATGGCTTTGCCAGAAAGCGAAGACCGTGGCTTTTGTCCAAATCTACACAAAGAGAGGTCTGAACAAAAAAAAAAGAGTTACAGCTGATGCACCACTATGCCATTCCTGAACACTTTGAACAAATTAACAATCCTTACGTCTTACATCTGATCGAAAGAAACGGTTAAGGTTAAAACTATAGCAAACAATATTTTTGAGAAGCAGGAGACATGCCATTTTTTCTCTACTCTGAATCTGTCTTACTCTCCCACTCTCTTGTATTAACATATCCATCCTTTATGTCATAGACAATATGTTCCCAGACACTTTGCCATACTGAAACGCTAAAACCAGTTCTGTTGGGAAGCAGAGCCCGAGGCCGAGAAAGAGACACTTGGGACATGAACAGACACACACACAGAGAGAGAGAGAGAGAGAGAGAGAGAGAGAGAGAGAGGTGAGAGAGAGAGAGAGAGAGAGAGAGAGAGAGAGAGAGAGAGAGAGCAAAAGAGAGAGAGAGAGCGCTGTGAAATGATTTGAATGATCCTGTATTTAAGCAGCCTGTCTCTGCTACACCAGATGAGACACACACAAGATTTACTACCTCTCACATTATGGGTTAAACACATTCAGTGAAAACTGTGCCGGAGGGAGGCTGCAGTCCTGTGGGGACGTTTGAGCTCGGTTCCTCCCCATTCAAATAGAACAAGCACAAAGCTTTTGTGACAAATACCCTCTGAGACACTGCAATATCAATGCATATGCAAAGATGGAGCCTGATCTCCTTGTGTTATTTGTGTTAGGCAAAAATGATTTTGTTGAAAGGGATTAATGTGTCTTTTGATATGGAGAGTACCTGATTATACGAAGGTTTATGTAAAACATAAAAGTGAACACCGCTTAATCAAGACAATCTCTAGGTTACCTGATCCTGTCAACCTGATCTCATGGATAAAATCCGTACAAAATCGAAACAGTGTGTGTGATGGAACTGGATTTGTTTTTGATTTGATCCGAATGAAGTTGTGCAAAATGTTATGCTAATCTCACATATACCCCCAAGCTAAACCTTTGCATTTCTTCTAGGACTTTTACTGAATTTAATTCATTTAAATTGACAAGCAGTCTGACCTCATATTGCCAGTATGTGTTTTATCCCCTTAAACTCCCAGGCTCTTACGTAGTTATTTAGCTTAAAAAATATCATTTAGTGTCTACAATGACTCAGTGTCTATCATTTAGTGTCTACTCATTAGGTACATGCTGTACGCCGTTAAAAGACTGAGTAACTGATGTATAGTTAAACTACTTTATTTTCCAGTAGTCAGTGTTATTTGGTCTCGATCTCGCATCTGACCCAATTTATTATGAAAACCTACCACTCTGTATTAAGTAGTTTTTCCTTGCGATTCACATAAAATCCAACTGCTTCTCTATGATGTGTTGCTATTTGTACAATCACACCAACAAATGAATACTGAACAGTTTTGATAGTCTTCAAGTTATTGAATAAAGTTTATTTAATATTTATACGTTTACAAAATAGAGGCGCTCCAGCAGGCCACTGATATTCCTTTCTCTGTGTAAACACTGAGAAAAACCATAGAAATCTTCTTAATAAACTCCACTTTTCCACAATTCCCATTAACCAACACGGACCCTCACCGTGGTCGGATAATAATAATAATAATAACCCCAAAATAAGTCCTGTTGTTCGGGCTATTTAACAGCATGGCTCCCAGGGTGGGGGGACATTAGCACTAAGTGTGTGTTACTGACAGAGATTGGCTTAAGTATCTTCACTGTGTGAGTCCAGTCTTCAGTCTTTAATTCATGTCGGAATAAAAGGCACCCCTGCCAGGATCATATCAGCATGATTAGGCTCACTTTCTAACCAGCATTCATAGCAAAGCACTCACTGTCCACCAGCATCCAGCTGTAGCATAGACACTCGCAGCAGCACTTCACTTACACACACGGCGTAATGGTGGCTGTGTCAGAGTGGGGTGCAGGCACAAGTGTGGGATTGTTTTATTGTGTATTTATGTGTTCAGTACTTCTATATTGCATTGTGTGGAGCAGTCCAGGATTAGGAACATCATCAGTGTAGCACCTGAGAGATGTTTTACAATTTTGTAACAAGTTATAGGAACCTATAAAAGTGAAAAAAAATATTAAACATTGAACCTACATAGGTTTCTCATATAAGCCTTCAAAGCTTTATAAAGAATCATTTAAACAGCTTTCAGAAATGCTTTTGTTTTGCAAAAATTCTTTTTATTTTGCACCTAAACTATACATTTATTTCTTGGCATAAGGTTGTGTTACATATTCAAAGATCATGGCAAGTTACTCTGTAGCGTAGTGTACTTCTGCTATATCACATGGAGGTGATGATTTGAGAAAAACCATTGAGCTACATGTCAAAAACTCACTTTAATTTAGAATCAGAGAAAATGCAAAAATTTCTGTCATTCCTTGCTGTGACATCTTATGACCTTGTCATATACATTTGTAAAACTCTTATACTTCTCTAAACCATATGTTGCTTTCGGCTGCTCCCTGTTCGGGGTCGCCACAGCGGACCAACTGGTCCGCACATCAACTTGGCAAATGTTTTACGGCGGATGCCCTTCCTGACGCAACCCTCCCATTTTTTCGGGCTTGGGACCGGCACTGCATCCAGTGGCTGGGGTTGAGGCATTGGCTGGGATATATATGATTCTATATATGTTTCTATAGAAACTCTAAGAATAAATAAAACACTTAAGGTCCAGAAAAACCACTGTGATTTCATAGAATTTGCAAGCAAAATTCACAATAATTCTCCAATCAGAAATAAAAACACTTTACTTGAGAGCTGGAGAACACATACTGCACATAACCTCATCATAATGGTGACATTGCATTGATATATGCATTTGTTATAATCATATAAGCAGAATTTGAAAATATGTTCTATACATTTGTCATATGAATTCATATAAATTGTGTAAGCTAAAATAAAAAACAATTTACTTAAGAGTCAGAGAATATATATAATACATAACTCTGTCACTATAGTGTCATGGCACTGGCATACGTATTCATAATAATCTTATAAGCAGGTGTATGAGACACATACAGTACATGCCATTATTATAAACTGTATCATAGCATCGACATAAACATTCATAATCTTACAAGGAGTTATATAAAGCACTTACAGGTCAAGGGGAAAAAATATAAAAATATTAACTTGACACATTACAGTCATTATAGTGTAACAGCATTATTATTAACATCCATAATCTTATAAGCGGATATATACAGCACATAAGGCTATGAGAACACATAGCCCTGCAATACGTATTAATAAAAAGAAAGCATGTTTCACAACTTCAACACTGTTTCATGAGAAAATATACACACCCCAGCAAATTTGACAGAGTAATGAATGTTCATGTTAAAATGTATGTACTGTGTAAGACTGCACGCTTCCTCTACTTCCTTTTCCAACACAAATTTTTCAATAGTTACAGTTTCTTACGATTATGTTATGTTGTTTTGTTTTTTTTGCGCTGTATACATCCAGTATTGTAGTATTCGCTGTTTTGCATCACTTGTATATCACTCTCTAATACCACATTTAGTATTACATGTCTGCTCCCCTGTCTCCTTCTTTGTATAGTTGTGTTTGTAATGAATGATGCTGTACTGTAATGTAATAATGAACATAAAGCTGAATTAAATTATACACCAAGCTCTCGTGTGGATGTCCCAAAACTGTGTTGTGTCTGAAATGCTACAAAATCTATTTGAGTCAGCCTAGAAAGTGTCACTTTTTCATTTATTTTTGCTCAGGTGGACAATTTGGCATCAGGCTTGTTTTATTGTCTTGAGCTTTTAATTTTTTTTTTAAAAGGGTCAGTTGTTATAAATATAGTGTCACCCCTTGTTTAGAAACTGATTGCATGATCAATAAAAGTGGCAGAGTGAGAAAAGCACTATGATAATGAATTATAAATAATAGAAAAAAGAAATATTTATACCCATTCAGGTCTGAGTGTGCTTATTTACAATGATCGGTTAATAAGACTTGGAGAAGTGCTTACCGTATAAATGAAGCTCTAGACTTCAGGGCTCTTTCTTTCTTTCTTTAACTCATGTATTTATTTACTTTGCTCCTCCGTAAAGATGCGTCTCACTGCCTGCTGCTCGCGCTCAGATAAATTGATCTGTGTCGGATCACCTGCGGCTCTGTGGCACGGATGGAGAGAAGGACTGTGTGAGAGAGAGAGAGAGAGAGAGAGAGAGAGAGAGAGAGAGAGAGAGAGTGAAAGAGGCCCACGGTTGCATCAATAAAACTCTACTGTATACATCCAGCGTGCTGTTCACTCAGTTGAAAAGGACTGAACACTACACAGAGGCCCCAAAGCTGCACTGAAATTGTTGAGTCACTGGGCCCTGACTGACAAAATGGGGTGCAAATGTTAAGTACAGCTAGAAGTAAAGAATGAGGGCATTAGAGGAGAGTGTTAGACTAAAACGCAATAGAAAAGAAAACACTCTCACTGCCAGAGCCAAGCATACAAGACACGGCACTGCAATTCGAAACCTGATGGAAGACATTAAAGTGTGTTCAATGGGGTAGATTAAAAGTTATTTACTTACTTTCTATTTCCTTTTCAAGTATTTTAAATAAATAGCTTGATACATGAATACATTATTTTAAACATTGTGCTTCGTTCTTCTATATATTATACTATAGGCTTAGTCAATGATAAAAGTTCTCCATTTGCGTTCACACTGTGAACCGTTTTCCATTTATAAATATGTGGACCGTATACTTTGACTGCCATTTGTCCTTTTCAGACTCCTGGGTTATTAATACTAGGTTGATGAGATGCCAGCCGATGCCGTTAAGAGTCTCTTAATGACAGTGATGGCCTTTAAAAGCACATCGAGGGACTTTTTTCATCTGATTTGCTGCTGCTCAGCAGTGCTTTCCTCGTTAATGAATTTTTAATACCCTTAATGACAGCAGAAGAATGATGTAATTAAGGAGGCCAAGTTGGGGAAAACCGCTGACCAACACTATTTCTGGAGAATATCTTAATAGCGCTTTCATTAAACGATCATATTATTTTAATGAATAGATTGTCTTCAAGGGACTATGTTTCTTTCGTAAGCCTGAATGCAGTCTTCAGGTTAAAAGTTAATGAACGGTTGGAAAGAACGAATAGGTTGAATGCACAAGTCTATGAGCACACTGAGGGACAAATGTATGCCATTAATCAAGTCAACTTTACTATAGGTTTTGTTTGTGAATTGTGAAATGATAGAGAGATTTTAAACCTTGTTTTGATGCCCTTCAAAAGTTTTCACTTTTTTTCAAAAGTTTTCACTATGCTTTATGATGCTTATTTTGAAAGCTTGTGTGACTGCAATGGTTTCGATCGCAGAAACTGAGCATTATGTGTGTGGGATTGTTTGACATATTACTGCAATGTTTTGGATGTCTGTAGGATTGTTTGGTTATAATTTATGCTTTGTGCTCGTGATATGGATATGCTGTTAATCTTTTGGAGAGAATGTCTGGTGGAATAATAACACAAGCAATAGGATAATCTAATATTTGCTGCTTTTTTTTTTTGCCTAAACTACAATCACTCACGTGTGTTTTACATTTATTCTTGAATCTGATTGGTCAGAAGGTGTTCAGGACGTGGAAAGATCAGGACGTGTCTCCTGATAGTCTCCTTTATCTAGAAACCTAGCTGCAATTTGTATTTGAAACAATCAACAATCAAGTGAGCTGTCAGTTTCGTAGCACTAAACTAGCTGATAGCTTTTGGAGAAATATTTTTTCATATTCAGTAAAAAAAAATAAATAAATAAAAAAGCAAAGAAAAGCAGTGTTCATGATATCGATTAAAAGAAAAGCGCGAAGACACGTGCCTTGGCAGTAAAAGGAATGGGGAATGATTAATGTCCTTCTTAGTGAAAGGAATTATATGGAATAAATTAAACTACAATGGCAGCAAATTGAAAAATAAGGATGCAAATGAAGTTTGAATGCTTAATTTCTTATAAAGAAAAATAGCCAATTAGGACCAAAAATGGTAAGGGATTGGCTGAGAAACATGATATTAGCCATAGTGACTGAGACTTTGCATTCTCTACTGTAGGAATTTAACTCTCAGGAACAGTTGTACTCCAGGGGGCTGAGAAACGGCAAACACCACTACAGATATGAATGAACATATAGTTTTCACACAATTACAAATTCTCCATCCAGGGTGTATCCTGCCTTGATGCCCGATGACGCCTGAGATAGGCGCAGGCTCCCCGTGACCCGAGAATAGATCGGATAAGCGGTACAGACGGACAATTACAAATTTACAGAGCATCTGAAAATAATCTCATGTGTTGCGATCAAAATAGTTACTGAAGTAGATCAGTGTGTATTTTGTACATAAATCTCAAGCTTGAATCTTTAGATCTCTTGTATCTTTATGAAACTCTTCCCACTCTGAAACTTCTTAGATGTAGAATTAATGGTTTCTCTCTGGACATTTATCAAAAGTGAATTATTTTCTGAGGTGTTTTGCAGGAGAGTCTGGTACGCAATACTTTTCATAAACGAGAAGGTAGTTTATAATACTTCATTATGATTCATGATGCCTTTCAGTGCACTGATGGTTATTTGTCTTAGTTTTCATAAAAAGGTCAGACTATTCAAACAGAATTACTGCGGTGTGTAACAGACTTACTGTCTACTAATTCCAGGTCTTTTACAGTCTTTTTCTTACATTTTTTAACATAAATAATTAACATTAGTGTTAACAAGGTTTAGGGCAGAATCTCAAAACCATCATTAACAGTTATGTCTGTTAACACTGAACATTTTTGTGACAGTTTTCAGGATCTGCAGTTTGATTGGTTGCACCCTTCATGCAAGACGAGAGAAGGCATAGCTATCTGTGGTACATCCTGCAAAAAAA
Source organism: Hemibagrus guttatus (assembly GCA_033459395.1). Taxonomy (NCBI): domain Eukaryota; kingdom Metazoa; phylum Chordata; class Actinopteri; order Siluriformes; family Bagridae; genus Hemibagrus; species Hemibagrus guttatus. Next base: position 19,576,949 of record JAUCMX010000012.1, read on the forward strand.
AAAGTTTTTTTATTTTGTTTATTAGATGCAATCGCTAACTGACAGGCTTATAGGTGAAACACGCTCTTTTTCCAAACAATGAAGTCACTGTTACCAACACAATGTTGATTGTTTTCCAATAACAGCACATTTCTTAGATTTTGTAATCTACTTTTAATATTCTTCATATATTTCTCTTTATCTACTTGTACGCAAGAAAATTCTAGGTCACCGGACAGTAAGAAGCATTATACTGCACCTCATGGTGTGTATAGCTAGGTGTGAGAGAAATAAAATTTTAATTTGAATTAAAATTTGATCCAGAAGTGCTTTTATAACATGGTCATTTATAAGATTTATATGTAATAAACAACCTTTCATATTTTACTCATTTATACTTATATTTATAGTAAATTTATAGTTGATATTGTGGAATTTCAGTGAAATAAGTTAGTTCCTGTTATTATTTATGTTGTAGGAGCTACATAAACAGTTGCTTCTTCACCAGCCTCATTTTTATTATCTCTCATGAAATGATAAAATGTGGTTACTGAAAAACACTCCATCCTCAAGAATCTTCTGTGATAAGTAAATTATTGAATTCTACAAAGAACTGATACTTGAGACTTTTTTTTTTTACAGTAAATCTGTCCTTACCGACAAAATAACCATATGAATGCTTACTGTTTTTTGATTTGTTGATTATACAGACATCATCCACCATACAAGATTCCCTGAACCTTCTATGGACCAATCAGAATCAGGCATTCAGTAGCACTAGTGTATTTACTGATATCAACACAACACACACTAACAGTTAATATTCCATAAGGTAATAAACGGATCGGTTTGGAGAGTCTTTGGTTGATAAAAACTGCATTTATGAACTAGGTGTATAAGAAGCACACAAAGGTGCTCCTTACATAAGTGTGTGTGTGTGTGTGTGTGTGTGTGTGTGTGTGTGTGTGTGTGTGTGTGTGTGTGTGTCACACCCCATTACCTGAGATAGATAGTGGAGAAGAGGTATTAAAACAATGCTCTGTGAGATGGAACCCTTAATTACCTCCTCCCACAATCTCCTTCTTCAGCTGCACACAGATGCTCCAACACCTCCCCAAAAGCATGACCACTCCCGTGTGTTTACACACACACACACACACACACACACACACACACACACACACACACACACACTCTGACTCTTACCCCAAACTAAGAACACTCCTTCAAACTCAGTAAGGTTTCTTTTCATATACATTCCTTCATGGGTTGTTCTTTTGTTTTTGTTTTTTGACCAAAAAAATGCCCAGAGTTGCACAAGCACTCTTTTTTTAGTGTATCCATCAGAGTTGCTATGGAGTCTGGGGGACAGTGGGAGTTAGACAGGAATGTACACACAAGATGAGGCGTCAGTCTATCGCAATGAACTACACACACACACACACAAACACACGCACACACACACACACACACACATATGGGCTATCCTACTCCTGGTGGGAGGAAACCCAAACTGATGCACATAGAACATGCACAGAAACTCCACACAGGCAATAACCTAAGCTCAGGATCAAATCCAGGATCTGTGAGGCAGTATATAGTAAGAGACAAAAGAATAACACTATGTTAAATATCAATATGGTGTTGCTGGTAATAGTTCTTTTGATGGCCAAGCAACGGCAGGAACCTGCACCAGTGAAATGCTGTAATGCCAAAAACATGCATGCAAGTAACGTACATCTCATCAGTGAACAACTATTGAGCCACTTAGATCTTCCTCCTTCATTAACAACTGCATTTGATTCACACAGATCCAATCTAGAAGAATTACAAGTCAGCTTGGAACTGTGTGACCCAAGAACTGGACTCAACCATTGGACAATGTATTTAACAATTTTAAAAGAAAATAAACAGCATAAAAATATGAAAATGCTTACTCTTCTGGTCTCTGCTATTGTCAGTAGTATGTCTACATTTTGTCCCAGTGAAAGGACCTTCAGCTGGGATTTTGCATTAATGTCTTAATTGATTACAGTCTACCTTTTGAGGATGCGCTTTTAGATGAGCTTGTAAATTCTGGCTTTCATAAAACATGGCACAAGTAAAACAAACTTCTACAGCTCAGTAACGACTGGTTACAGGAATTTTTTTTCTTTTTTTTTTTTTACGAGTATGAGTTTGTTTATGAAGGTCATAAATTATTTCTGACTAGACCTATAAAGTGTTGACTTTGAATTAGCGCTGCCTTTCCAAACCTGTGCTGTTGATAATTATATAAACTTTGGGATGTGACATCAGTATCTCACCCTTGTTTAATTACAAATTAAACAAAAACAGCATTTTCATTGGCGTGAGGTGTGTAAAAATCTTATAGTGAAGTGAGTAGAGGAGGTCTTACTTAATATTCAGTATTTTACCAGCCAGCTGCCTCTATCATATAAGATACGAATGATTAATTTTCTTGATTACTGAGAAACAAAATGACTTGTAACTGTGTTTAAAGTTGATTCTAATTTGCTATGAAGAGACTTGCAAAGGACAACAGAGTAAAACCAAAACGCATTTCTGGACCTTTCAAGGTTCATCATTGTTATGTAGAATTAAATCTTCGTATGAAGTCTAGGTATCATGTAGACAAATCACAATTTTACCGTCACACTCAATGTCTTGGTTTTGCCCCATTGGTCTTGTGAGGTGATGGGAAAATGTCAAAGAGACACACAGCATTATGCTCTTCTTCACACCAGATAATCATGTTTTCCTCCAGGAACATTCAGGAACATGGATAGTGGATATTACAATGGATGCAAAGACAACATTTCAGTTTGGAAGAAAGTGTCCTGACTGACAGCCTCAATCTCTTCATTCTCTTTCCTATACACACAAGCACACTTCTGTTCCATTAAGTCAGCAGTAATGCATGGAAAGTCACATAACACATTATGGACTTGTCAAATATTATAATATCTTGTAATATAAAATGAACAAGCCAACAGTTTTGAATTTTGGAAATGTACACAACCGAACAAAGCAAGAGTTGCATCAGGGGGGAAAAAAATTATATTGGAATATTGTCCACACCTTGATATGACAACGCATAGTCTGTAGCTGTAAAAGAAACTTTAGGCCGTGTTTGGGAACATGTACAGTAACTTAGCCGAGTCGAGCAAATGCATTAAACTAAAGCATATTCTATGCACTTCCATTCATCAATGTCAAACACAAGCCGTTTGTATAGATTTAAACGCACTGGTGCATGTTACTGTCTCTTCCTCCCTCCTCCGTCACTGTGGATCTAATATCAATTGGAAACATCTCTAATCAATCTGTTTACAATTCTCGGTGCTTCTCTGTCGCTTTTTACATTTTCATATTAGTGAAATTCGAGTTCTATCAGTACTTTAAAAAAGTAAAGTGAGATCTTAGAAGAGAAATATTTCAAGAAATCTGACAGTCTAGCTTGCTGTATTGTACAGCAGCCTCAGGATATGAATGGAAAGGTTTCAAAGGTACAACAGTGGTTTTGCATAAAGAATTATTAACGCTTTTCATACTGTGATTATCCCTGGGTTATCATCTTTCTAAACCCTGCTTTTAACCCTGTGTAAAAGGAACATTTTATGAAACTCTGGGGTTTATGAAACTCTGTTCTGATGCTTCTGTTCTGAGTTTGCACAGCCTTTGCAGAGTTAACCCCACATTTCGGTGCCAAACATGTACAGTGTGAAAGGATGTGGTGTTGGAATAATACGGCTCGATGCTCAGCAACAGAGACCCAATAGAAAGTGAACAGCTTGTGCCTCATATCACGTGAAAACCAGGACGTAGCAACATTTAACAAAAATGGCTGGGTAACGGCAGGCGGCAAAACACTAAACATCGTGGAAATGGCCACCGTATGGAGAGGGAAATATGTAACGCTGGAAAATTAGCCTGGTCAACTACACAACTTAAGAATGCAAAAAAAAATAATTTGATAGCTATGAAAGATAATAATACCTGCTCAGACCTGTGCTTTGTTTCTCACTGATGTGAAAGAATGAGACAAGCCATTATTTAAAGTAGTCACATGCTGTATTTATCCAATCATGGTTGTTGAAATTGTAAAAAGATGCAAATATTAAGGTTAAGCCAGGGTTTCGGGATGTGGTAGCTTAGTGGTTAAGGTGTTGGACTACTGATTGAAAGGTTCATTCATTCATTGTCTGCCGCTTATCCGAACTACACTCGGGTCACGGGGAGCCTGTGCCTATCTCAGGCGTCATAGGGCATCAAGGCAGGATACACCCTGGACGGAGTGCCAACCCATCGCAGGGCACACACACACTCTCATTCACTCACGCAATCACACACTACGGACAATTTAGAGATGCCAATCAACCTACCATGCATGTCTTTGGACTGGGGGAGGAAACCGGAGTACCCGGAGGAAACCCCCGAGGCACGGGGAGAACATGCAAAACTCCACACACACATGGTGGAGGTGGGAATCAAACCCCCAACCCTGGAGGTGTGAGGCAAACATGCTAACCACTAAGCCACTAAGCCACCATGCCCCCCTGATAAAGGTTGTGAGTTTGAATACCAGGTCCACCAATACTGTTATATTAAATGAAAAATGAGATAAAATGTCAGTTGCCTGGATAATGGTGTCTGCCAAATGCCAGAATTATAAATCTACATTGTAAAACATCAGATTATGAATTCTCTAATGCTGGGTAAAGTATGACCAATGTAAAACATTAAACAAAATAACACAGGATTCTGTTTACCCGAAATTTACAATCACCCAGTATAGATTAATTATTTCAAGTGTAAAAAGCCCCCTTTGTCTGCCCTATTTGCCCTATTGACCTATGGTATAACTGCACTCTTGCTCCTGATATATTGTTAAAGTATTATCTGGAAAACCAGAAGACAGCTCAGAATATTAGACAATATTCATTTACATTGTGTATTCAGTCTGAAATTCTATCGATGAAATGAATTGTATTTGACATGAATGAAGTAAAATGAATTCCTCACCCCAAATTCAAACCCTGATTTTTACATCATCTGTCATTGTGTCGGTGTTTACTGAATGCAGATGTGATGTGCTATGATCAGCAAAACACAAACATTGTCTTAATTTGTAGGTTTTAACTCTAGAAGAGTCTCACAATCAATGTGATGTAGCATTACTTGAATATCAACAGTAATCGATCATTTAAAAATTTAGAAACTTATTTACTTTACTTATTTCTGCCCCCCCCATGATTTTTCTCCTTTTTCCTTACTTTTATGTTTTTTATTATTATTGTTTTTTTATTTTCTTCTGTATTTATATACATTTTTTTAATCTCTGCTTCATATTTGCACATTTTTCTTTTTTCTTGCTTATCTTATCTTATCTTTTTATTGTTATTGCTTATATAACATGTTGACTGAAGGCATCTGAATACTGAAAATTGCTGTAATGTGTAAAAGATATTGTGGAGTAAAGGTAAATTGTGGTCAGACCTTAGTGACATTGGGAAAAGTAAGTGGTTTAAATAAGACAATGCAGTTTAATAAAGAAATGAACGTGCTTATTTTATAATTAATTATTTTTTGGGTCATTGGCTCAGTTTTAACATCACATAAGATGGGAAAATCAGCTTGTCTACAAGAAGATGTTTACATCATTTAGAGTTTTTTCTTCCCTCTCAAGCACTAAATTGCTTGTATTCAATCTGCACTCATTCAGCTGTAATACTAAATAGATTTAGTGCACTAACACCAAGATCTGATTAATCAAAAGGATAATAGTATAGACACAGATTAGTCCAACAAACAACCATGGAGCTGACTTGAAGGAATTTACCATATCTTCAGGTTTTTTTCGAGGGTTTGTTTAACTTGTCAGTAGCACAAACCGATAATTCCTTATAGTTCAGCAAAATCAAGTATAGAAAGAAAAAGAAAAAAAAGAGCCAATGTAAATAATTTGACCATTGTAGAGAGGAAATCAACTGTAAATCGTTGCTCCTTCATGGATGGTTATTTTAACTCTGTGAGACATTTAATCAGTTAGAAATAAAATGCTTGACTAATGGTATGTTCCACAGAGTCAGCGCATGGTTGGATGTTTTCCTGATCGTCCTGTATCTAGTATTGTCCTTTGGATTCACTAGAGCTTAGCGCCAGAGCACAAAGTCTAAGCAGAATGATCAAGGCTTTTGAATGATGCAGAGTACGAAAGTTAAAAGCGGTTGTACGTTTGCAAGTGAGCCCACACTTGCTAAAATCTGAGAGATCTGAAGAGATTTGAGATTTACTCCTTCTACAAACGTCGACAGGATGCTGTTTGGCGTGCTTTAAAAAAGCCCTGAAAATAATCCTGAGACCATTTACTTTTCTATGCAACCGGCAGCGTTTGCAACTGCAATTCAGACACCTGGAAGAGGTGTGTGATGAGGTGTGTGTGTGTCTGTGTGTGTTCCGTTTGAACGACGGCGGTTAATACAAAGGCATGTCAGTAATAACCATGTCCCTCTCAGTGGTGACAGAGACAGAGTGGCTGTGCTAGGAGCATTCAGGCCTAAGGAACGCCTGACGGCTCTGATAGATCCTTGCCCAGAGCATTTGAATTTCATGTCCAGGAAGAAGCAGCCGTCATTAAAAAACTCTAATTTCTGTGTCAGGTGGACTTACAGGTAATCGATCATCTTGTCAGCCTTATTTCTTTCTTTTTGTCCTGTTTGTTCCTGGACCTTTCCAAGTGAATTCTGCCTCTTTTCCAATTAAACTTGATGTGAAAGATAGAAGAGGAAAATGTCTGTGACTATTAAAGCGACATTTTGCCATGTTAGAGCCTTTCTCCGCGATTCTGCATGGTGATTCATCTGGTTTGGAGACAGAGGGTCCTTGTAACTCTTTGTTCACACTAAGCTTTTTCGCTGTTGTGATTGAAACTAATGTAATATGCACATTGTGACTATTATACTGCTAGAAAATAATGACCTTGTCTTTCCAAACTGTAACATTACGAAATACATCAATATCATAAAATTTGAAGTATCTTTGATTTGACATACAGTATTATAATTACCCTATAGCATGGCTATTTTTTCACATTTGAACGGTCAAGTGACTAAAAGATTTCATCCTGCTTTAAAAGCCCAAATATTTCTTAACATTAAAAAAGTCCACTTTGGAAATCATTTTAAAAGCAGACACATTCTGAAAGCTTTGTTAGATGCATTTATCATCAAATATGGGCTTGGGTTGATGAGCTGGAGACTCAAAATAAAATGAAAAATAGGCATCAATATTAATGCAGGGAAAGTTACTTAAATTCAGAGCTTAGTTTAGATGAGATTTTGCAAATTATCATTCTTTTTTTTTATAGTGTCCAAGCCGCTGCACACAAGCACATAAACACAAGCACCTGGCTTTCAGGCAAAAAAAAACATCAGGGATAGGAAAATCTAGACTGAAGCAAGTAGCAACAGTATTGTCTTTGCTGTCACTCACAATGTACATAAAATCAAGACAATTTATTCAGTATTGTGCAAGAATAATGGATTTATATGCATAACTGAGACACACCTCTGAACACAACTCTTCTCAAATATGAGTTTAGTTATTCAGGTTAAACTGGAGCAAAAAAAAAATAAAAACATAAATAAATAAAAATGCTAACCTCAAAATGTTGATTGATGTGATTAATTCAATAATTCAATAAAAATTAATGTTTGCTTTCAAATTCTAATGAAACATGGAGCAACCAAAGGTGATGATGTTGGATCATTGTTTCATTTATCACATTTCATACAAATTAAGTCATGCAAATTGCTACAAATTTATTACTTGAGGCCATATTGCTAATTTATAAGAGTTTAGTGTTTTTTTTTTGGTGAGAAAGTTTGTAGGAATTCAAATTAGAGAAGGCTAATAAGAGGAATAATGTGTTACATGTGAGTTGTTTCACTTTTGAGGGAAAAGTTTAATGTTATGAATAAAATAAAACTGATGCTCTGTGAGGAGAGAACGTTTAGGGGTTTTTAGTCTCTATCGTGGTTATTTTAATAAGTGTGCAAGGATGTTTTAGCATTCGAAAGTTCAAAATGGCTTCTAATTGCATATTTAGTAGCTCATACACCGTATATCATATACCATCAAAGATTTGTCGGATGAGTTTGTTCTAGTGGTGTGTTTTGTCTAGTTCTGAGCCACAGCATCCTACACACACTCCCAATCTCAACCTTTCTTCTGGACAGAGATGTACAGAGATGTCTCCACAGCCCAGAAGAGACAGAAGAGTTGATTAGCCGGGTTCTACCCATCATGCATCATGTTGACAAATGATTGACTTGGAACAATATCTAAAGTGATGAGGATAAAGTACCTACTATTCGAGTCCTCAGCAGAATTCTAATGCCAATTAGGTTTTGCGCCAAAGCCCAAATGGAGATTATACTCTTGGCATTTAAGATTATAGTCTCTCTCTCTCTCTCTCTCTCTCTCTCTCTCTCTCTCTCTCTCTCTCTCTCTCTTTGCACCTTCTCTCTTTAACCTTTCTTAATCATGAATAAGTAAAATGGTGAAAGTCCATACATAAAATTTCAATCACGAGCCTACTTCACCATGCTCCAGTCCCCAGCCTTGCTCCATCAGCACTACGAACAGAAGGAAAGAGAGAAAATGAAAAGAAAAAAATTCAAGATAGAGAGATAGCAACATGAAAAGTAGAAAGTGAGATACAAATAGGCTTTGAGCTTTACCGTTATTAATGACTTGCTCCAAAAGCTCCCCACTTTTCCAATCTCGAGGAGAAGCGCTTGAAGGAGCTCGCAGATGAGGACGACCTTCAGAGCATTCTGTGCTCTTTAGTTAAGAAATTCGCTCTCCATTATGCCATCATTAGGGAAACAAGGATAAAATTACCTCATGCTTAATGATCTATGGAACCCACACCAAAATTTGTCTCGGATCTAATAAAACCCGAGCTTAATACACACAAATGAATCACCAGTCTCTGTAAGGCCAGGTACTGAATTATGGAAAATAGATTTGCCTGAGCGACTGAGACTGAAGTTTTTCAAATCAGCTCCTGGAATAGATTGTTATGGATGATTAAATTTCTTCATGTCTCAACCTAATAACTTTTAATATGCAAAATTCTTTAGGTGTGGTCTGAAAGCTAGGCTCCACTGGATCTTGAAATATTAAGGTATAAATATAAAGATATCTTTCAGAGCAGATAAAACGACTGCTGAATTTATCTATCAGAATCATTTCTTTATGATTAAGATAAAGACAAATATATGAGACATTCAATTAGGAATAAAACTATAAAATATGAAATAAATGATTAAATCTGTGATATTAAATGTGAAGATTTACTATTTGAGTTTCGGATTCTGTGCAAAATGGATTCCTCATTTATATATTTCCACAGCAAGCTGCCCACTATAACCTATTCCAGAGTGATCGTTTGTGTAACACATCATTATATAGATCTAACACTCACTCTCTTTCTCTCTCCACTGCTTATCGTTGCTAACTAACTCACCTAACCACCTATAGATGCCTTTCCTTGCAAATGCTCACAAATCGCTTTTTCAAAATACAGACGTCGCGAACACACAGCGGCAGGCTAGTGCATTTTTCTGTGAAGCCGGTTTCTGAGCCATAATGGCTTTAAACTTTAATCTTTCCTATTAATTCCCTGCAACTGGAGGACGTGAGCAAGTTAATGTCCTGTGAATATGCTGCTCACTCCACAATCTCTTCAAGCTAATTACACTCAGGGACTAAATGGAGGGAAATTGCTACCCGTTTGGAAGAGAGAAAAAACTCAACTCCCTCCTCTCAAGCTAAAAATTTTCTTCTTTAAAGAAAAAAAGAAAAGAAAAGAAAAAAGACAAAAAACACCACATACTTATAGTGAATGGAGATAAAAATATTCACAAACATGCGCTCTAAAGCTCTCTAAAGACTCATCCTGCTTCTCAGAGTTGCCTCTGTTGGGGTCACATAATAGCCAACAGATGTTTTATCTTGGAATAAGGAACTGAAATGCTGTCTGTCTCACACAGATCACAAAAATGATGATGGGGAAGAACACAGATTCAGCTGGCGAGAGAGGCTTTTATTCCTGCATTGTAGCTAAACATAGACATATTACTGTGAGGTCCAGAAAGAGTGCATCCAAAACTATTCAAGCTTTTAATATTATTATTAGTATTATTAGTAGTATCATATTCCTCAAATTTGTATGAAGATAATCTTGCAGAAACCAATTAAATAAGCCTTCTAGTCACAGTTAATGTGTTTTTTTTCTGCTTGTGAAAACATGATGCTCATGGGTTTGTTTCTTTTTTTTTCAGGCATGGCGAGATACAGCATTCAGGATGTACTGAAATGAATTTACCAGAAAGACTGTAGCAGGTTAATTGAAGGAGTATGTAAGTAAGTAAGTAAGTAAATAAATAAATAAATAAATAAATAAATAAATAAATACATAAATAACTATAAATTAATTGATTTAGACTCTCACAAAAAGCTATGAAAATGTCCAAACTATAATTTTACCACCTTACAGCATACATGATGGCATATTTGCAATATTTATGTCTTATATTTATGTAAATATTTATATCTTCCACCTGGAAATGTGGATAATGTGAAGCTTTGTAAAAAAAAAAAAAAAAATTCATAAAAATAATAATAATAAATTAAGATTTACAGAATTGTCCTGTAAGCAAATCTTCATGTACATTTCTAAGTACCACATAAAAAAGAAATACTTTAATAAACTCATTAATTTAGATTTACACGTGAGAGTACCATCCCAAAGATAAGAAAAGGTATCATTTATTACAATTTTAAGAGTGTACACAATCAGAATGAAGAAATACAGGCTATAGTAAATGTGAACCATGGTGTTATGTATCCTCTCCTCTTTACTCCTGACCTGAAGACAGGCTGCCAGAGCACAGACATCCTGTAGGTGGTGAGGTTGAGTGCAGAAGGAGGGGTTAGACTAGAGGAAAGAGCCTCTTAAAATCAGCCAAGCTGCAAAAGTAATGAATATTAAATCTGAGCCTAAATAACTGAGGTCCAAGTGTGACACGGTGGGATTACACCTACCGATTTGTCCTCAGTGCTCAGCCAGGCCCCGGTGATAACCAAATCAAATGAAATCATGTGTAACTGAGCACAGCCTGTGTCTGTCTACCGGTGTGTACATTTCAGCCCATCCGCTGAGAGGAAGAATCAGTTCCATAATAATAATTGTTTGCTGTACTAACAATTTCAGTTCCCGTGGTAGCTGAAAAGTCATACCAATAACATATACAAGCTAAATCCAATGGTTTTACGGTGTGTAAATTCCACAAGGTCAGTGCAGTCTCCATTAAACTACACACGTTACACTTCAATTCATACATTTAAGCATGGAAACGATCTAAAAACAGTGGCTGGGTATGACAGTGTCTTTACTGAGCTCTTCTGGCTGAGTGAAACAAACATGCTTCACTCCAGCAAATGCTTCCTCTGCTGTAAATGATGGCTGCCACAGGATCTTCTCCAGCTATGGTGTTGTCAGGTTACACAAAGCACTCGGAGAAGAACACCGCTTTGTCATGTCAGCTACATGGCCATGGGTAATCATGTCCTCCTGCACACCCGTGATTGACATGAAGCACAGCTGGGACTCGAACCAGAAACTCACCATCTATACAAACACTGCTTTAAATAATAGATATGCATACATGTATATGATCTATGTCTCTACTTACTCCTTAACTAGGCTTTCACTTATTGAAGTTCTGTAGATGTTTCAAAGTTCTTCAACAATGCCTTATAATATAACAAATATATAATATATACATAACAAACAAACCATAGTACAGTAAAAAAAAAAATTTCATTATATATACATATTTTTAGTGTACTATGTAATGTTTGGACAAGATGGATTCTATTCTATTTTAATCAAACAAAATAGGAAAACACACAGATGATAACCCCGCCCCTAAACATAGCCTTTACTTTCATATCATTAAATACACTTAATTATGTAAAGGTAATTAAGAATACTTAAATATATAAATATTAGTCACTCAGTGTTGATTGTTTGTCTATAACAGCAGATTAGACTGTAGTTCAGTCTCTAATTCATATTGCAAGTTTACAGTAATATGCTGGCTCTGATATCGTTTCTATAGCAACAACTTAAGATCCATGGATTTCTATGGAAGATAATCCACATGATCTAAGGCAAAAAAAATGTTATTTTAAAAATTGTGAGTCTTTATTGAACAAAGAAGAAAAATTTCATTTTATTGATATGGGAAAAGGGAGCTTGGTGGTTAGCATGTTTGCCTCACACCTCCAGGGTTGGGGGTTCGATTCCCGCCTCCGCAGTGTGTGTGGAGTTTGCATGTTCTCCCCGTGCCTCGGGGGTTTCCTCCGGGTACTCCGGTTTCCTCCCCCAGTCCAAAGACATGCATTGTAGGTTGATTGGCATCTCTAAATTGTCTGTAGTGTGTGATTGCGTGAGTAAATGAGAGTGTGTGTGTGTGCCCTGCGATGGGTTGGCACTCCGTCCAGGGTGTATCCTGCCTTGATGCCCAATGACGCCTGAGATAGGCACAGGCTCCCCGTGACCCAAGTATAGATCGGATAAGTGGTAGACAATGAATGAATAAATGATATGGGAAAACTTTAAGGAACATTCATCAGCTTTTTATGGAAGGAGTCTCCAATGTCAGTGCTTTGTAACAGTTAGAATTAAAGAGTCTTGAGGACTTTCTGGTTTTTCTGTAACATGACAAGCCGTATTTATTTTTTGGTCTTATTAACTTCAAGAGACAGCAGTGGGTAAGGAAACAGCTGTTTATATCTGCTAGCTGTAAAGTAAGTGATAACAGAAGCTGCCTTGTTACAATCCACAACATTAAATGCAGCTACAAACAGATTAAAAAAGACGTCGTTCATTAATAAATACGAAACTTGCTAGAACTTTGGCAGATTGTTGTGGTGTAAGGAGAATAAAGCATTTCAGAGCATGGTATTGTAGAAAATTAAGAGTACACCTTGCTTTACTCTTTATTTGTGTCATGTGAATTGTAACAGATTTGACAAAAAGCCAGTTATTATTTGATAATAAGGTCCAGTTATTGTTTCTGGCTCATAATTAATTCTACATTAGATTTAACGCAAACTACTTTGGGTCTAGATGTGTTTCTATTTACAGAGCTGCCGTTCTCCGTAGCTGTAGCGATTTTCTTTGCCTTCACAACATTGTGCGTCAAGATGAAGGAGGGGAGGCACGGCTGGGCCATGCAGAGAGTGTGTCTCTACTCTGTTTGATCTCCTTCTGTGTATGGCACAGTAGGAAGTGGAGGATTAAAGGCCTTTTCAAACTGCTGTCTAAATGCAGAACAAGCAGAGAGAAAGCTGCTCATTTCCTTCTCCTGAATGACACATTCGTTCTCAGCGGGCACCTCAGTATTTAGACCTTGCCATTCTCAATAATGTTAGTTTGATGGCATTGTTTTTGCTGATGGATGAGGGAAAAGTTTACTAATAATGAAGTGCTGCTAATTATATTGCAGTAATGAAGCATCAACCAAGATAATATTATAAAGCTGATAATATGTTAATATTAGACCAAGTAAAAAAGGCCTACTGTAGTTATATAGTATTTGGCAAATTGCTGTGCTGATGGTGTACATGTCAGCGCTTAAGGGTCCATAGAGATTCACATTCATGCTCATACACAAGAAGTATAACGATCTCCAAATACATATCCCTGACTTGTTTAAATGCACGTGAATTGCACGGACTAGTTGCACGGTCTAGTAACATTGAGCTTGGACATACCCGAAATAATCAAGTCATTATGTATTAATTATTATGTACTATCATTAGCATTTTTACTCATATCTAGATGCACCAGATTCCACTTTCCATCCAAGTCCACATGTTTACACAGCACTATTGCACAGGATCCAGACATTATGATAACATCTACAATAGCAGGTGAAAGAAATAATAATGGCTGTGGATATATATTTATAGCATAATCTAACCTTCAGGCAGCTTAAAAACTGATTCGGAGATCCCTGCAGGCCACCTGCACTCCAAAAATGTCTCTTTGATGCCTTTTTCCTTATCAGTCCAGGGTCACCACACGGGGCGACGGAGGGAGATCACTCGACTGAAAACTCTCCATGCTAATCCAATTTGCCACCTCCCCCAGCTACAGATAATTACTAAAATTAAAGAGAGAGGGGGAGGCGGGGGGCTTAGGGTTTGTTGAATCGCTCTCTTGTCTCTACGGGAGAAACTCAAGCAAAGACATTGTTCAAAACTAAGAGAGTGTGTTAACTACGGAGACTAATGGAATTCAGCGGCAGGGAGAACATCTACAGCCACAGTGTCACAGCGTAACACACATAACACACCTTCCAGCCTTACGGAGGTGCAAATTAGGAGCAGATAAATACTGGAAATTCTGTTCATTTGGTGTTTGTTTAAATGCCAAATAAGATAAGGAATATATCTTATATAAGGAATATAAGGAATATATTTATTGGTTTATTCCATTTTTAGTCGCGTATTTATGATTCGGACGCTTTCAAATGCAGATTAATACAATAAGTTCATTCAAATTTCATTTTCCAAGTCTGAATGTTATTTTTAATTAGTTCTGCTACTTGCAGAATATTTTGCAATGGAGTTCATAGCACAGTTTGAAGGTCATTATTTATGATCTATTACTTAATGTAAGCTATTATTTTCCTGAATCACTTTGCAAACACATTCATGTCACTTATGTTTCAATCATTTTAACTCTATACACTTTATGGTTTGTTCACGTATGCAGTATACAGTCAGTATGAATTGAACCCTGGTGCATTTTCCACTCTGGATACAGGTTGTTGGTGCAGGTGCAAACACAGAAATCACATTTGTGCATGGTGCAAAATGTCCACATTGCTGCTATAATTCAATCCTAGCATGAAGTGCCGAGAAGTTTTAAAGAATCTTAAGAGTATGTTTCCAGCTGCATCACTTCTCACACAACTCACAGTAATATATAGTTGGATCTGACCCCCTTAAATTTCATGCAGTTTGACGCCAAATCAGACAGAATGTGGATCACTGTTAAATGATAATATTTTGAAATATTCAGCTTATTTTTTCATACTTTTCAGCTTATTTTTTTAATATTTTTTGCTTTCATTTTTGGCATGGTGCAAATACATCTATGAAAGAAAGGATCTCTCTTTCTCTCTCTCTCTCTCTCTCTCTCTCTCTCTCTCTCACTCACACACACACACCCAGACACACACACACACACTATGAAACTACAAAACTATAAAACTATTGTTGTAAATTTTTTCTGGATGATCAAAACACTGCTGTTTCACCAGAAGTAAGATGGCTGAAGAATCAGGAGACTAAGAGCAGGGGTATAATTGAAGAGATGAACATGAAGTGTAAATCAGTCCACTTTTATACTGTGGTACACATGCAAAGGACACACTCAAGACCATTTAGCTAATGCTCAAGGCTGAAATAAGAGAAAAACAGAAAAACATGAGCAATGACAAAAACATCATGAGTGCACAATTGCATTAACTTGTTCTTAAATGATTAAATCATATATCTTTTATCACATCATCATGGAAGAACAGAAATAAATTAATAAATTCCACCCAACGAAACTACTATGAAATAGTGAGGAATGTGACTCTGGACCTGGTTAAGAGTTTATGACATTTGTATATTCAAGAGAAACTAAAGTACAGAGACTTTGTCTTCTTATATGCTGACCCTCAGGATATATAGCTTACTTTTTTTAACAAATCCCTTCATATGATTGCCAATTATGTTTTAGCTCAGTTCACTGCTCCAACTGTATGAGTGTACTCCATATCTATATAAAATATTAATATTAACAAACTATGAAACCATGAAAAAAAATCATTTCGATTTTCTTTATCTGGCCATTTTGTTGTTTTGTTCTACATTTGTGCTACAGTGTCATAGATTTGCATGTTAAAAAGCAGTGGTCTTGTTAGAGACATTTCTTCAAAACGCACTTTTACATTCAAACACTTTGTGAAAATTTAGCTGAATTCACAATGACTGTGCTTGCAGAGGGGAAGAAATGAAGTTCGTCCCATACGGCGTAACAACAAAGAGGCTTTTGGGAAAGAGACAGTTAAATGACAACTTCTTATATTCTATAACATGTCTTGGAGAACTCAGAAAAAGTTCTGCTGTAATTTTATTGCATCTTATGACTGTATTTTTGGTAAGTTATGGTGAAAGGCCAGAAAAATTCAGCTCTTCATCATCTCAGACAAGTGCCACAGATATGAAGTTTTGCTGAAGGCTACTGCAGGCAGCGCAGAAGCATTTCCAGTGTCTGGTACAGTGAAAATGCATATGAATATGGCAACTTTTTTTTTTTCATTTCCACCAAGCCACAAAGCAGAGGTCCTATCCTGAAATATTTTACACTCTACTATTATTTTAGTGTCAAATTCACACATTCACACAGCGAAACAGGAACCGGTGAGAAGGTAGTCCCATTAGTGCTAGGCACACTTGGAAAGATCTGCTGCTTCCAACAGTTTGCGAGAGAGAGAGAGAGAGAGAGAGAGAGAGAGAGGGGAGAGAGAGAGAGAGAGAGAGAGAGAGAAGACTGAGTAAATGAGATTAAGCAGTTTGTATACAATTCTTCTTATAATAAGTGCAAAAATCCTCCTCCTGGGCTACAAAGCACCGACCTGGTTATCGCCGTAGTAAAAATGTAATAGTTGTCAGAAATCACCTTTTTGTGTGTTACATTTTCCATGAGAGTTAAAATCATGTGAGCATAATTTGATTTCATGTGATTATTCTATAATGCTCTCATAGGTTGATATACATTACATTTTAAAAGCCATTTCTCTAGTACTGTTAAAGCAAAGAGTTACACAACTGAAGTGTTCTACTGCCCTCTATGGGTAAAATAAATCTCTCTCTCTCTCTCTCTCTCTCTCTCTCTCTCTCTCTCTCTCTCTCTCTCTGCTATAACTGTTATACATTTGACTGCTGTAGGTGTATTATTTCCATATAAATGTTATACACAGTCTTAGGGTTAGAGGCTTAGGGTTAGAGGCTCATTTATTAACTTCAGTAAACAAACAAATAAATAAATAAATAAATAAATAGATAAATAAATAAAAATAAATAAATAAATAAATAAATAAATAAATAAATAAATAATATGAGACCAGCCTTTAATTAAAAAAATATTTATTATTAGATTTATTATGTATTACAAATTTCTCAAATATTAAATAATTAACTAATTAATTAATAATTAATTAATTAATGTTTAGTTTCTGTATGTGTCTAAATGCACCTACAGTTTCTCTGTTTATTATCAGTCATTATCATTTCTTTTTAAAAAAAAAAACTTACAAGATTATAGCAGGCTTTTTTCCTTTAATTCCAAATGTCCAATTCTACATCTACAAATTGAAAACTATTTTTTGTAGTCTTATTTTCAACAGTCCATAGTTACATCACATCACATCACATGGTCGTCGCTGAACCCTTTTTATTGTGCTCCAGTAAAGTTTAAAGATTACAGTAAATATGTCTGAAAATAGGCGTTCCTTTTTATTGAACGTTATCATTTATATCATCTTTATTTTTTTATTTAAAAAAAAAATGAAGGCTGATTGTAACGTTAACGGAGGTGGAAATATCCTGTGTACCCTCTCCAGTCATACGCCCCGCCCCCTCGCTCCTGTGCTCCTCCTCCTTTCACTTTTCCGAATGGAAACCTCGACTTGCAGTCTGACGATAGATGAGGAATACCGGAATACCGGTATAACGCAGAATATCGCTTATCGCTGTGTTAATGAGCAGTATATGGATTTGTATTCAGTTGAACGAGGACATCCTGTTTAACAGATCTAATGTAGTTGGCAGAGATTTGACTTATAACATTAACTTTTTAACTGATAAAGGAATACGTGCTTATCTCTTTTAATGTGGTCATTTTCATTCTGCTCCAAACTACGTGATGTAGCCATCGTCAGTGAAAGCTTTTTAAAGCGATTTGTTAGTAGGTTTGTTCCCAAAATGCTAGTTTTGGAGTTAAGGAAACAAACAAACAAACAAACAAACAAACAAATAAACACCCTGGAATTGAATGCTTTGGTGCTGTTTTCTTCCCAGTTTTTTCTGAGCATGCCCCTGGACACTCTTTTAGTTGGTAGTTTAGTGTTTAAGGTGTTGGTCTCCTGACTGGAAGGTTGTGAGTTCAAATCCCAGGAACACCAAGCTGCCACCACTGGGCCCTTGAGCGAGGCCCTTAACCCTCAATTGCTCAGTTGTGTAAAAAAAAATAATAATATGAGTGTCTGCCAAATGCCAGAGATGTAAATATGAGCATGAAACATTACCTCTTACTCTGAACTAATACCTAAATATTTCATTAGCTTTGTGGCTTTATCTTCCAGTCGAAATCTAGCAGAGATTAGCCAGTAGGTGGCACCTAAAACACCACATTATTTATTTACTCAATCATTGGTTCAAGGTTCAAGGTTCAGTTGGTGGTTATTGCAAGGATTTCCTGCCTGATCATCTGCTCTGACTGTTCTGTGGTCCATTACTGTGGTCATTAATATTGTAGAATGAAGACTGATGATGCAGAACTGACTGATTTAAGACTTAAGTTCCTGAAACCGAACTTGGCTGATTTTACACTGGGTTGATTGACAGGTTTTAGTTAACGTTATTACAGGGCATCACACAGTAATGTGGTTGTGTATTATACATGAAGATGTGTATGCACAAGAGTTGTGATTAATAAATAAGTAGATCATGCAGGAAAATGGGCTGCATGTCTGCATGTAGAAATTGAAATATTTGAAGTTTAATAGGTTCTCAATTGATATTTATTCATGACAGATTATGATGGAAAATTATATTCTGTAATGAAATAGGTGTCTCCCTAAAGTTGTCGTTTAAGAGGCTTGATATTTACTAAACATAAGCAAATAAATATCTCACCATTGTCTAGCATTATAGTTTATATGTCACTTGCACGTTGCACGTTACCCAATCACTGAATAAGACAGAATTAACTAATAATGGTTATTCTTTTAGCGTTTATCAATTTAGATAAGCATGAAGAATGAATTGGTTTTCTCCTAATAACATGCAATATGCAAGATTTTCCATCTTGTATGATTTCCTGCGTAAATCCCATATTGAACTTCATTCATTGTCTACCGCTTAGACGATCTATTCTTGGGTCACGGGGAGCCTGTGCCTATCTCAGGCGTAATTGGGCATCAAGGCAGGATACACACTGGACGGAGTGCCAACCCATCGCAGGGCACACACACACACACTCATGCAATCACACACTACGGACAATTTAGAGATGCCAATCAACCTACAATGCATGTCTTTGGACCGGGGGAGGAAACCCCTGAGGCATGGGGAGAACATGTAAACTACACACACACACACACACGCAATCACACACTACGGACAATTTAGAGATGCCAATCAACCTACAATGCATGTCTTTGGACCGGGGAAGGAAACCCCTGAGGCATGGGGAGAACATGTAAACTACACACACACACACACATGCAATCACACACTACGGACAATTTAGAGATGCCAATCAACCTACAATGCATGTCTTTGGACCGGGGAAGGAAACCCCTGAAGCATGGGGAGAACATGTAAACTACACACACACACACACACATGCAATCACACACTACGGACAATTTAGAGATGCCAATCAACCTACAATGCATGTCTTTGGACCGGGGGAGGAAACCCCTGAGGCATGGGGAGAACATGTAAACTACACACACACACACACACACACACACACACGACAGAGGTGGGAATCAAACCCCCAACCCTGCAGGTGTGAGGCAAACGTTCTAGCCACCAAGCCACCAAGCCACCAAGCCACCAAGCCACCAAGCCACCAAGCCACCAAGCCACCAAGCCACCAAGCCACCAAGCCACCAAGCCACCAAGCCACCAAGCCACCAAGCCACCAAGCCACCAAGCCACCAAGCCACCAAGCCACCAAGCCACCAAGCCACCAAGCCACCCAAGCCACCAGCCACCAAGCCACCAGCCACCAGCCACCAGCCCCCATATTAAACTTATTGCTATAAAATGTTTCCATAGAGACCAAATTTAGATAACACATAGCAGATAGCACAAGACTGACTCGATTTTCTGGATAAACCTCTTGTCTAACTGAGAGCTTCTTTTGTTTTAGATGTTTTAAACTAATTGTGATTGTTAGCACAGTAGACATATTACCAGACCAAGATTTCATTCTATGGAATCGACTCTAAAGATCTAGAGACGGCTCTCGATTTCCCAATGAAATCAACTCTCTTGGGGATTGACTCACAGGTTTTTATGACATGATTGTTACCCTGAATGAATTATTGAGCAGGCTGATTCATCTAAGAAAATGTCATTACTATCAGTTGGTTTAAGTAAACTCTTCTAATCTGATGGAGGTTTTCTTCTCTTTTTTCATTTTCATTTTCTACTAGACTTTAAATGCAACCTGAAAACGTATTCAGGGACTTAAATGTAAAGATGTAGTCAGAAACCTTTACAAAGGAATAGCTATAGGGCAGGGTGTGTGTGTGTGTGTGTGTGTGTCCAGGAAGTTGCCTAATGAGTTATCTCCGATGAGAACACAGATTACAAAGCGCGTTGGTGCAACAACTGCAAACTCGAAGCACATGCATGCAAACATCTGAAGGTAGGTAAGGTCGGTATTTTGGGGAACATTATAAACAAATGTAGAATTTTAACAAAGTCGAAAGAGCATTATGTTTCATTTTGCCACGACTTTTTCGGGTGCGGTAACGGATCGTGTTATACAAGTTGGATTATTAAACACAAAGAGTTTGTGACCGCAGTATTGTTGCTTAGAAATGCCAATAGTGTGTGTACACTGATGCACGGTGTTGTCTGCTGTATCTCAGGATGGCTGCGGTGTTATCTGAAGGGCTAAGGATCCTGTCCGGTGCGCTCGGTGTGTGTGCGCTCACACTCATGCTGGGCTTCTTCATGCGCCTCGCACAGGTGCTGTGGAAACGCACACGCCTCTCCTGCTTCAGCTGTCCGCCACAGCGCAACTGGTTCATGGGACACATGGGAATCGTGAGTGACTTCCTACAGCATGCACCAGGAAATGGAAGATAATAGAAAGAAGTAAAAGTAGAAGTAAAAAAAAAATAAATAAATAAATAAAAACATAGTGATTTAATATCACATGATCAATTAAGTCTATCTATCTATCAGAGAGAAAATTAGGAACATTCATTGTCTACCACTTATCCTATCCATATCTCAGGCGTCATTAGGCATCAAGGCAGGATACACCCTGGATGGAGTGCCAACCCATCACAGGACACACACACACGACAATTTAGAGATGCCAATCAACCTACAATGCATGTCTTTGGACCCAGGGAGGAAACCCCCGAGGCATGGGGAGAACATGCAAACTCCACACACGGTGGAGGCGGGAATCAAACCCCCAACCCTGGACGTGTGAGGCAAACATGCTAACCACCAAGCCACCGTGCTGCCCTAGAATCAGGTACACACGGAATTAAATGCACAATGAAAGATAGAAAAACAAAGAAAGGAAAGAAAAGAAAAGGTTGGCAGATAAGTAGGCCTGATTAAGGGCTGTAAAGTTAAAATGATGTCATTAGAAAATTTCTTTTTTTTTTAATCTGAACATGTTATTATTTTTAATATTCTGAATGCTGTTTAGAATTATGATTACATAAATACTTCACATCAAATTTCATACCTTCATTCACACACTGTTATATTTTAAATTCCGTTTAAGTTTGTATGTTTTACAACAAATTCAATTTCGGGTCGAAATTCAAAATCAGACACTGTGGAGGAAAGTCACTATTTTAGTATTTCACATCAGAGATTTGCACTAAGATGAAAATTTTTAATGTCATGATGCCATTGTAATGTCATTTTGAAACATGAGTGCAGAAGAGAATTGAAAAATAATAGTAGACAGGAAGACTGGAATTACACACACACGCTCTCACACACACTCACACACACACAGTGAGAATCTAATAGGACGGCAGATAGAAAGATAAATGATAGGAAGACTGTTCACTTTTGAACAGAAAGACATTATTGTGGCTGTTGATTGATTTGACTGACCAGACAAAACAAGGGTTTGTATACTATCCTGTACATACAGTCAGTTAATTGGAAGCTTTCCAGAGAAAGACTGACAGCATTCAAATGATCATAGCCACACTGGCTGCATCCTGTTGACAGTATTGTTGAGTTCCTCATAGAAAACGTTATTGCACATAAGATCTTTGTCAGATTCGAATGATAAGGACATTTACACACATCGATTTCTCAATACTTTTGGCAGCCAGAATACAAAAAAAAGCATTCAACAGTTTAGCTGTTCCCTTAAAAGTTAGCATGTGTTAGCTTTCTTGGAAACAAGCCTGCTAGTGTTAAAATGAAGGTTTGTCATTGTTGTATTTTGGTGAAACATGAATAGGTGGCTAATTGCTAGCTATATAAAGAAAGTATTAAAGTATAGGGTAGTTAATTGTCTTGTATAACACAGGGGGATGTCATTTGTTATAACAGAACTTAAACAGTTAGCTACAATGGCAGTCATCTAGCTTCTATCAATCTGAAAAGTATTGAATGAAGTAGTAAATAATCTGGAGCTACACATATACAGGCAAACCAACTAGCTAGACATTACCTGTATAACCTACCCAGGTAGCATCAAATGACTAAGAATGTCTATTGTAAGGGCTGATGATTCTGGATGGGGATTAGGAATTGTACTAGAACTGGACTAGTGATAGCAAAAGAGCACTTTTTATGAACCAACAGTGCCAGCAATGTTGGAAAAGCAAGTTTAAAGTCTGTTAGCACCAGTAGTTCTGTGGATAAACTTACACTGGTCCAACACTGGCACAGCAAAATGGCTGATGGTGGCCTAGCAGCGAGTTTGCTAGCTGGGTAACTAGCCAGATTAAGGATTCTTAGCAAACTCTGCCAGTGGAAACAGCCACAATCATCACAGGGTAGGATTTAGGACTGCCTCTTTGTCTTTCACTCCACAAATGATCCTGAACACGAAAGAGTGAAAAAGAGCATCTGCTTTCAAATATATATATTTGCAGTTGATTGATTAGAGTGACAGAGGAGTCAGAGCTAGCTACAACAGAAGTGGGATTTTGCTGACTTTTAATTTGTTTATCTCTGAAAATGGCCTATACCGTGACCGTGTCATGTCCCATGTCATATTCCGAGTCATGGGCAGTGGTAGCTCAAGTGGTTAAGGCCCTGGGTTGAGGATCAGGGTTCAAACCCCAGCACCACCAAGCTGCTACTGCTGGGCAATTGATCAAGGCCCTTAACCCTCTCTGCTCCAGGTGTGCTGTATCATAGCTGCCCCCTGCTCTCTGACCCCAACTTCCTTAGCTGGGATATGTGAAGAAAAGAATTCCACTGTGCTGTAATGTATATGTGGCAATAATAAAAGACTTCTTTTTCCCTTCATGTAATTATAGCTTATTAGAGAAGATGTGACTCTTAAACTCTCATGCTTTATAAATAACAAATAAATCAACTCATTGTATTAGCCATAGAGTGGGACTGATGGGATTAGTTCTTTATTCTAAGATGTATAGAGGCTGCTTTGAGTATCATCATTCTAATGTATGCATTTATTTATTTACTGTTTAATATTATTATTATTCATTAATGGGAGAAGGTTGGTGCTACTCATCACATATGCAAATGATCTCCCCATAGCACACCAAGATCTCCCCATAGCTGTATCAGGATTATTTCTAGAGATCCAATATCGTTTATGGACTTATTAAACCCGTATCGCTCATTTCTCTTTGTCCTGCTCTCTCTCAGATTCGGTCTGATGAAGTAGGTCTTCAGGAGCTGGATGAGCTGATAAGGACGTACCATCACTCCTGCGCCTGGTTTCTCGGTCCCTTTTATAACCTTGTGCGCTGTTTTCATCCTGACTACATCAAGCCATTGCTTTTTGTCTCTGGTAAATGTTTTCTATAACCAGTAGCATGTGTAACTTGCTAGCATTATATCTTCAGTTGTTCAAACCAATCATTGTACACAGAATCCACCTAAATGACACTGAGTAAAGTTATACAAAATTCTGAGCGTATTCCAAATTTAAAGAAAGGAACTATACTAAATTTATATATATATAATATATTTAAGTTATTATATGTAATATGTTATTGTCATCAATATATCTACAGTAGTACACCTGAAAAAGTTGATAAAAGAATGTTTTTTAGTATTGATCATTATTTATTTATTTTTATACATTGATATTTTTCTTACCAGCTTCCATTACAGTTAAAGATGAGCTGTTCTATGGGTTTATGAGACCATGGCTTGGTAAGTACTATCACACACACACATGTTTAAAGTGTAGTAACATTCTGCTATGTGTGTTGTAGTTCCTCAAATTAACTAGTTAAGTTAACTAGTAACATCAACTAGGTTACAGTATAGACAGAATTACCATAAAGGGATCTTCTCAGCCGCTGGTGAGCATCATTTCATGACCCACATACAGAAGAGTTATTCATATGATCTGTTTGAGAGGAAAAGAAAGAAGGATTAGTATGAGATCATAAGTCATAGAAATGGCCTACAATTATGTTGAACCAGTTGAGTGGGATTTTCATGTGTAGTAACATGTTATTAATGTTATGTTATGACTGGTAAACATTTGAGCAGGATTAAGTCCAGGGATTTGCCTGACTGTATTTTTTTGGTTTGTTTTTTACTCAGTATATATCAATATCAGTTTTCAAACTCTTGGTATAAATCAGTCAGAGGTGTTGAATCAGTATTATTACAAATCAGATTAATCTGACCAAACAATCGGACAGTTTTTCCCCATGCTGTAATTTAATACTGAAAAATAAATTGGGTTTACAGTTCTTTTGATTTTAATGCTTTTTAAAGTTTAATATTAAAGACCTAACAAAAATTAATGTAATGTCAACACCAGAATAACACCAATATCTAAAGTGATCTGTGAAAACCCTTCACATGATCAAAATTTGACATTTTCTCCTTTATATACTGTGTGTACTGTATACTAGTCAAGTCCAGTCAAGCATTTATTGCCATTTCAATCATATACAGCTGGTGCAAAATGAAACAACATTCCTCCAGGACCATGCTGCTTTAGAACAACACAGAACTAACTACAATACACAGAACTACATAAGCTGCATGTGTGCAAACACATACTGTAACGTCTCATAAAGCATGATCAAACTATGAGGAAGTCACACTTAGCTAGTGAGGTGTTATGCAGACTGTTTTTACAACTGCATTTTTAAAAGTAACTTCCCCTTCCCTGATGTGGTCTTTGCAGGCAGACGGCAAAGCAAGAACATTGCTGAAAATAACAGAAAAGAAAAATTTTAGTCAAAACCAGATCACGTCTTCTTTCCACTTTCTGCCTCACATATGGTATGTTTGAGCGTTTCTTTTTGTGCAGGAGATTCACCTTCTTCTAAGATTGTATGTAGGTTTTTATGTATTTGTGCCTAAATGAAATGTCTATCAGCAGCCTGAAATAACTGCTTACTGGATCCAGGGGAGCCTTCATAACAGTTACTATGCACTGTATATATGTGTAAGGCCATTGGCTTGTGTGTGCAAAACAGGACAGGGACTTCTGCTGAGTAATGGAAAACAGTGGTCTCGTCAGCGTCGTCTTCTCACTCCGGCCTTCCACTCTGACATCCTGAAAAATTACATTCAAATCTTCAACAGCTCCACCAACACCATGCATGTGAGTCTGCTAGTATCATGTATCTGACTTTACAGAATAATTAGTCACATATTCAGCTTTCAGTAGATTGTGAAAGAGGAAGTCAGCAAGAGAAATGCTGTCTGTGGATCAGTCACTTTGGTTAAAGGTCAGATAAACTGTTACAAAGAGCTTCTGGGTTTTTCTGTGATGAAATTCAGTTTCAACAAATGTACTTGAAATTGATCCATTGTATTGCCACTTTATATACACTGATCAGGCATGACATTGTGAGCAGTGAGAGGTGAAGTGAATAACACTGATTATCTCCTCATCATGGCACCTGTTAGTGGGTGGGATATATTAGGCAGCAAGTGAACATTTTGTCCTCAAAGTTGATGTGTTAGAAGAAGGAAAAATGGGCAAGTGTAAAGATTTCAGCGAGCTTGACAAGGGTCAAATTGTGATGGCTAGACGACTGGATCAGAGCGTCTCCAACACTGCCGTGGGGTGTTCCCGGTCTGCAGTGGTCAGTATCTATCAAAAGAGTCTCTAAGTCTTTTAATTCCTGTAAGTATCCTTTAAGCCCTGACTTAAAGGATTTGCTGCTAACGTCTTGGTGCCAGATACTGCAGCACACCTTCAGGGATCTAGTGGAGTCCATGCCTTGACGGGTTTTGGCAGGAAAAGGGGGACTAACACAATATTAGGCAAGTGGACATAATGTTAAGCCTGATCGGTGTATGAGAATATGCTTTTCCTTTTGAGTCAATAAGTCTCTTCCTAATGTCATCTCGGGGAGTAGTTCTTTGTCATTGACACATCTTCCTTGTTAAGTAAAGATCTTAATCTAGGTCCATATTTCTGTGAAGTTGCTGTGTGCAATTCTTGCGTTTCTGTGCTATTTAGGAGAAGTGGCGCCGCATGCTGGCAGAAGGAAAGAATGACTTTGACATGTTTAAACATGTGAGCTTGATGACTCTGGACAGCCTCCTGAAATGCACTTTCAGCTATGATAGCCACTGCCAGGAGTGAGTGAAGACACACACACACACACACACACACTCACACTATTCTACAGTGTGTGATGGACACCTAGACCTCAATGATTCCTAAGCGTAATTAAAGCATCGAAATGGTGTACACATACACTTCACATATTTACACACACTTTTTATGTGTAATTCTGACAGAAATTTCAGTGAGTACATCTCTGTCATTTGTGAGCTGAGTGATTTGGTTGTGAAGAGGCAGCGCTACCTCCCTCATCACTGGGACTGGCTGTATAAGCGCTCTGCAGATGGACAGCGTTTCTATCGGGCCTGCAATATCGTCCACAGCTTCACTGATAGTGTCATACAAGAACGCCGTTCCCAGTTCCTCCATCAGGGATGGACAGAAAGCTCCACACAAACTAGTACGACGGGCAACAAGAGGAGAGCAGTTGATTTTATAGAGTTGCTGCTTCTATCAAAGGTTAGTGAGGGATTATAAATAAATATTTAGGTGTAATTATTGGGCAGATGCTTTGATCAAAATTGAAGTCGAATCCAATCCAAGCTCACAGACTATAAAGATACAGTGTACTGGATTGGTGATAAAATTACAAGAAAACAGTGTGTTCAGGATTTTGGCTGCGTCTCGTCTCCGCTAATATTGAGCTGAATCCTCGCTTTTATACTAGGAATAGGACAAAGATGACAAGTAAGCTGTCAATCAACTGAGAATGCAGTTTTGATTTAGAAAGTCTTTACAAAGGAACATTTAGGTTTGCTCACACCGGCATGTGACATATATATGACATAGGTTCATAGTTAAGATAATATAAGATACATTATAATGCAATCAAGAGTCATGAAGAAACTTGCAGTGCAACAGGAAGCTAAAAGCTTTCCTCCACATTGCAATTAGAATTTGCTTAATTTAGTCAGAAAATATAAAAAATATATATAGGCATCCCCCTAAAATACAACCTTGAAAAGATTACATATCTGCCATCTCTCCTTTTTAATCATTCATTGATTGTCTACCGCTTATCTGATCTATTCTCGGGTCACAGGGAGCCTGTGCCTATCTCAGGCGTCATTGGGCATCAAGGCAGGATACACCCTGGATCGAGTGCCAACCCATCACAGGGCGCACACACACACACACACACAGGACAATTTAGAGACTCCAATCAACCTACAATGCATCCTTGAGGCACAGGGAGAACGAGGCACAGGGAGAACATGCCACACACCACACACACACACACACACACACAGGACAATTTAGAGACTCCAATCA
Organism: Hemibagrus guttatus; assembly: GCA_033459395.1. Lineage (NCBI taxonomy): Eukaryota > Metazoa > Chordata > Actinopteri > Siluriformes > Bagridae > Hemibagrus > Hemibagrus guttatus. The sequence goes on from JAUCMX010000012.1 coordinate 19,605,096, forward strand.
ACCTACAATGCATCCTTGAGGCACAGGGAGAACGAGGCACAGGGAGAACATGCCACACCACACACACACACACACACACACACAGGGGCAATTTAGAGACTCCAATCAACCTACAATGCATCCTTGAGGCACAGGGAGAACGAGGCACAGGGAGAACATGCCACACACACACACACACACACACACACACAGGACAATTTAGAGACTCCAATCAACCTACAATGCATCCTTGAGGCACAGGGAGAACGAGGCACAGGGAGAACATGCCACACACACACACACACACACACACACACACAGGACAATTTAGAGACTCCAATCAACCTACAATGCATCCTTGAGGCACAGGGAGAACGAGGCACAGGGAGAACATGCCACACACACACACACACACACACACACACACAGGACAATTTAGAGACTCCAATCAACCTACAATGCATCCTTGAGGCACAGGGAGAACGAGGCACAGGGAGAACATGCCACACACACACACACACACACACACACACACAGGACAATTTAGAGACTCCAATCAACCTACAATGCATCCTTGAGGCACAGGGAGAACGAGGCACAGGGAGAACATGCCCCACACACACACACACACACACACACACACAGGACAATTTAGAGACTCCAATCAACCTACAATGCATCCTTGAGGCACAGGGAGAACGAGGCACAGGGAGAACATGCCACACACACACACACACACACACACACACACAGGACAATTTAGAGACTCCAATCAACCTACAATGCATCCTTGAGGCACAGGAGAACGAGGCACAGGGAGAACATGCCACACACACACACACACACACACACACACACAGGACAATTTAGAGACTCCAATCAACCTACAATGCATCCTTGAGGCACAGGGAGAACGAGGCACAGGGAGAACATGCCACACACACACACACACACACACACACACACAGGACAATTTAGAGACTCCAATCAACCTACAATGCATCCTTGAGGCACAGGGAGAACGAGGCACAGGGAGAACATGCCACACACACACACACACACACACACACACACAGGACAATTTAGAGACTCCAATCAACCTACAATGCATCCTTGAGGCACAGGGAGAACGAGGCACAGGGAGAACATGCCACACACACACACACACACACACACACACACAGGACAATTTAGAGACTCCAATCAACCTACAATGCATCCTTGAGGCACAGGGAGAACGAGGCACAGGGAGAACATGCCACACACACACACACACACACACACACACACAGGACAATTTAGAGACTCCAATCAACCTACAATGCATCCTTGAGGCACAGGGAGAACGAGGCACAGGGAGAACATGCCACACACACACACACACACACACACACACACAGGACAATTTAGAGACTCCAATCAACCTACAATGCATCCTTGAGGCACAGGGAGAACGAGGCACAGGGAGAACATGCCACACACACACACACACACACACACACACACAGGACAATTTAGAGACTCCAATCAACCTACAATGCATCCTTGAGGCACAGGGAGAACGAGGCACAGGGAGAACATGCCACACACACACACACACACACACACACACACAGGACAATTTAGAGACTCCAATCAACCTACAATGCATCCTTGAGGCACAGGGAGAACGAGGCACAGGGAGAACATGCCACACACACACACACACACACACACACACACAGGACAATTTAGAGACTCCAATCAACCTACAATGCATCCTTGAGGCACAGGGAGAACGAGGCACAGGGAGAACATGCCACACACACACACACACACACACACACACACAGGACAATTTAGAGACTCCAATCAACCTACAATGCATCCTTGAGGCACAGGGAGAACGAGGCACAGGGAGAACATGCCACACACACACACACACACACACACACACACAGGACAATTTAGAGACTCCAATCAACCTACAATGCATCCTTGAGGCACAGGGAGAACGAGGCACAGGGAGAACATGCCACACACACACACACACACACACACACACACAGGACAATTTAGAGACTCCAATCAACCTACAATGCATCCTTGAGGCACAGGGAGAACGAGGCACAGGGAGAACATGCCACACACACACACACACACACACACACACACAGGACAATTTAGAGACTCCAATCAACCTACAATGCATCCTTGAGGCACAGGGAGAACGAGGCACAGGGAGAACATGCCACACACACACACACACACACACACACACACAGGACAATTTAGAGACTCCAATCAACCTACAATGCATCCTTGAGGCACAGGGAGAACGAGGCACAGGGAGAACATGCCACACACACACACACACACACACACACACACAGGACAATTTAGAGACTCCAATCAACCTACAATGCATCCTTGAGGCACAGGGAGAACGAGGCACAGGGAGAACATGCCACACACACACACACACACACACACACACACAGGACAATTTAGAGACTCCAATCAACCTACAATGCATCCTTGAGGCACAGGGAGAACGAGGCACAGGGAGAACATGCCACACACACACACACACACACACACACACACAGGACAATTTAGAGACTCCAATCAACCTACAATGCATCCTTGAGGCACAGGGAGAACGAGGCACAGGGAGAACATGCCACACACACACACACACACACACACACACACAGGACAATTTAGAGACTCCAATCAACCTACAATGCATCCTTGAGGCACAGGGAGAACGAGGCACAGGGAGAACATGCCACACACACACACACACACACACACACACACAGGACAATTTAGAGACTCCAATCAACCTACAATGCATCCTTGAGGCACAGGGAGAACGAGGCACAGGGAGAACATGCCACACACACACACACACACACACACACACACAGGACAATTTAGAGACTCCAATCAACCTACAATGCATCCTTGAGGCACAGGGAGAACGAGGCACAGGGAGAACATGCCACACACACACACACACACACACACACACACAGGACAATTTAGAGACTCCAATCAACCTACAATGCATCCTTGAGGCACAGGGAGAACGAGGCACAGGGAGAACATGCCACACACACACACACACACACACACACACACAGGACAATTTAGAGACTCCAATCAACCTACAATGCATCCTTGAGGCACAGGGAGAACGAGGCACAGGGAGAACATGCCACACACACACACACACACACACACACACACAGGACAATTTAGAGACTCCAATCAACCTACAATGCATCCTTGAGGCACAGGGAGAACGAGGCACAGGGAGAACATGCCACACACACACACACACACACACACACACACAGGACAATTTAGAGACTCCAATCAACCTACAATGCATCCTTGAGGCACAGGGAGAACGAGGCACAGGGAGAACATGCCACACACACACACACACACACACACACACACAGGACAATTTAGAGACTCCAATCAACCTACAATGCATCCTTGAGGCACAGGGAGAACGAGGCACAGGGAGAACATGCCACACACACACACACACACACACACACACACAGGACAATTTAGAGACTCCAATCAACCTACAATGCATCCTTGAGGCACAGGGAGAACGAGGCACAGGGAGAACATGCCACACACACACACACACACACACACACACACAGGACAATTTAGAGACTCCAATCAACCTACAATGCATCCTTGAGGCACAGGGAGAACGAGGCACAGGGAGAACATGCCACACACACACACACACACACACACACACACAGGACAATTTAGAGACTCCAATCAACCTACAATGCATCCTTGAGGCACAGGGAGAACGAGGCACAGGGAGAACATGCCCCCCCCCACACACACACACACACACACACACACACACACACACACACACACACACACACACACACACACACACACACACACACACACACACACACACACACACACACACACACACACACACACACACACACACACACACACACACACACACACACACACACACACACACACACACACACACACCACACACACACACACACACACACACACACACACACACACACACACACACACACACACACACACACACACACACACACACACACACACACACACACACACACACACACACACACACACACACACACACACACACACACACACACACACACACACACACACACACACACACACACACACACACACACACACACACACACACACACACACACACACACACACACACACACACACACACACACACACACACACACACACACACACACACACACACACACACACACACACACACACACACACACACACACACACACACACACACACACACACACACACACACACACACACACACACACACACACACACACACACACACACAGGGAATCGAACCCCCAACCCTGGAGGTGTGAGGCAAACGTGCTAGCCACTAAGCCACCATGCCCCCCTATATAATCCTTACATTTAATTCTCCTTACATTTGTCTCCAACAATACCGGTGACATCACATAAAGTAGGGCCATGTGCTTCATTTCAAGTAATATTATTATAAAATAAATGATAAATAGTTATAAAATCACAGTGACATAGCACGCAGGTATAGTTATCACACATCCGGTGTCACACAGATGAGGATGTCCTAGAGTTTGTCACCTCTGGATTGCACATTAAGGAATAATTTGGTCAATTTTTACATTTTAAAATGTATATCCTGAATTTATATATTTCTCTAAAGCTGCTTTGTAAGGATGTCCATACGTTAATGACGATGTTAATAAAATAATAATAGTTAATAGAACATAATAATGCAGGAAGAATTATAGTATACAGTATAAAGAAGTACACTGTAGGAGAAAACAGAGAAGGATACAGAGTAGAACAAGAACTTTTTTTTGTTTTTATAATGGACCAGACTGGCCCAAATACTCTCCCAGATAGAAAAGAAATCACATCTGGGAAAGCACAAAACCAGTGTGTAGAAGCAAATGCTAGAAAGGTTACATTAAACTTGATAAAGTTGGTGTCAGAAACTTCACTTTCTTCACATCGTCACTTTACATACTGTTCTACCACCCATCTGCCTTCATGTATATGAACTCTCTATATTTTTCCATATACTACCTTTCCTTTCCCACCTTTAGAGTAAATTTTACTTTCTTTTTATTATTTTCTTCTTATTATTATTAATTTATTGAAACTATAATCTTAGTCTATTTTTATTCCCTATTTTATTCTTGTTTTATTCCTATTGATTCTATATTTATGACAGTCGATAAAGCGTTTCACTACGTCCTCCACCATGTGTGTGTGGAGTTTGCATGTTCTCCCCGTGCCTCGGGGGTTTCCTCCGGGTACTCCGGTTTCCTCCCCAAGTCCAAAGACATGCATTTAGGTTGATTGGCATCTCTAAATTGTCGTAGTGTGTGATTGCGTGTGTGTGTGTGTGTGTAGTTAAGTGTTGCCCGGCGATGGGTTGGCACTCCGTCCAGGGTGTATCCTGCCTTGATGCCCAATGATGCCTGAGATAGGCACAGGCTCCCCGTGACCCAAGAATAGTTTGGATAAGCAGTAGACAATGAATGAATGAATGAATGAATGTTCTTAGGATTCCAAAGAATTAACCACAAATTTTTGTCAGTTCTGCAATTAAATGTAAAACAATATATTGTCCACTGAGCTTCAAAGCTAAACTGAGCTTGTCTTCATGCAGGAAGTGTGATTTAATATTCTAAGGAGCATGCTGAAGCTCCCAGCCTGCCACGCTACTCAAGCTGAACCAAACACAATGGATCACGTGGAGAAAGTCAGGAATAATCGACCCTGTGATTATACACCAGTTATAGACTTATCACAGTAGTTAACGGTTGTGATTTCCTTTTATTCATCTTTGCCTCAAAGTTCAGCTTTGAATGGATCTTTAAGTGGAAGTATCATATTCGCGAAAGGTTATGTAAGAGACATGTTACTTCAACCCTGTGACTTGTGAGAGAGAATCAAACTAATAACTGATAATAATAACTAACAATAGAATCAAACTAAGGTTTAGCCAAAGTGAGTGCCATTTACTTCGCACTAAAAGGGAAGAAATTCACTTCAAAGGATGAAGAATGAGTAAAGAAATCCATAATCATGAATAAAAAGTAGTTGTGCATTTATTTTCTCTTTTGTATTTAAACCAAAGTGCTTCTTTTATAAATTACATGTGTCCGGTGAAGGGTCTGAGAGATGTTTTATGTTAGTCTTTGTAATGGATACCTTACTTCTTCAGTCAAACGAGAGTGGGTCATTTTAAAACAAATGAAAAGTTTGAGATAAAGACTTTCAGATTGACCTAGAGTGGACAGAGTGGCCTGTTTGAGCATTGTGACATTATGATGGTATTTTCGTGCAGGATGAGAATGGAGAAGGTCTGTCCAATGAGGAGATTAAAGCACAAGCAAATACGTTCATGTTTGCAGGTAACAAGTGCTGCTTTGCATCACTGCTTTTAGATTTATATTAAACGCAGAAATGTGACAATACTAAGCAATATGGAAGTTCTCAAGGAAGTGTGTCTCCTGTTTCTCTCTCAGGTCATGACACAACGGCGAGTGCGATCTCCTGGGTTCTATATAATCTGGCCATGCACCAGGAGTACCAAGACCGCTGTCGTTCTGAGATCAATGATCTCCTTGAAGGCCGAGACACTGACGAGATCGCCTGGTTCGCATGTCATTCATTCCTTTGACGTTCTCTGTGAACATCATGAATTTTATCAGCATTGATTAGTTAATCTATCAATTTTTATACTCATTTATTCATATTATATTCACATTATAAACTATAGTCTGGAAAATTTAACATGGTAAAAATGTTTAAAGTTTTAATATAGTTGGAACCATTTTTACACTTATGGCATGTGGCAGACACCCTTATCCAGAGCAACTTACATTTTATACAACTGAGCAATTGAGGGTTAAGGGCTTTACTCAGGGGCCCAGCAGTGGCAGCTTGGTGGAACTGGGCTTCAAACTCACAACCTTCCAATCCATAGTCCAATATCTTAACCACTAAGTTACCACATCCCTAGTTGGCACATTATCTATTCAGTAGCTTCAGTATAGTCCATTATTAATGTAAGAGTACTGGTAGAGTTTAGAGATGAGAGACTCACTCAGGGGTACATAAGCTGAACTCACAATGTTTTGGTCTCTACTGCTCTACACAAGGCTATCAGGTATTAAAATTCAGCAATCTGAAACAAATGTAAGATGAGGAATGAACATTAGAACTATGAAATAAGGCAAGAAAAGCAGACAACTAGAGGAACATGAATAAACAACACTAGAACTGTGAAACAAGGTGAGAAAAGCAGACAGCCAGAGGAACATGAGGAACACTGCTTAGTATCACTTCTTCTTCTAAAGTTCTACACAGCTTTACTGCTGATCAATCAAAAAAAAAAAAATTACCAATCATGGAGGATTTTACTAAGTGTTCCTCTGGCTTTGGTATTTTTAAAACTGCTAAAAAAAACCAACCCCTTCATCATTGATTCTTCATAAGAAAATCACCATTTTGTTGGGGGAAGTGCAGCACCACTGTGCAAAAAATGCCGTGATGGTTCACATTATAGCTCAGATATTATGTTGGTTGGTGATATGCCTTTGAATTCCACAGCACTGCTAAATTCTGGATTCTGATTTTTATAGTAAGTTTATAGACGTTATAATGTAAGAGATACGCTGAAAGGTGTGTTCCACAACACAAATGTAAATATAAATGGATAGAAGTGTGATAATTTGCTAATAATTAGCAAATTGCTACATATATATATTTTATATGCTTATCAATTATCATTATCAAAATATAAAGACAGAAAATCAGGAGTGCAAATAAACTAAATTATACAGCAAGAAGGTTTGCCATAGAGTTTATTTCTGTGTTTTTATTGACTCTAGGGAAGACCTTAGTAACTTGACCTTCACCACCATGTGCATTAAGGAAAGTTTGAGGCTTCATCCACCCGTGTTGGCTTTAACCCGATACTACTCTCAGGATATAAATGTTCCTGAGGGGCGCACCGTACCAGAGGGTAATTAATCACTCATTTGTGCTTTACTGTATAACCTTCATAACAAGAGGATGAAGGATACAGGTCCAGTTGACCCAATCTTCATTGTTACCAAAACTTTAACAATTTGACAAAGCAACACAATGTCACCTTTTAATTCTAGCTGTTATGTGTGTACTATTTCAACACTAACATTTTAATCTATATTAGGATATCTAGCTGCTATAGTAGCAGATGCTCAACGATCAGATGCTTGAGACAACACTGGGACTGGGTGTCATACATACTCTATTCACACACTCATGTTCTCCATTATGTTTATCTCTATATTCACAACAAGGGGGAGCTATCAACACTTCCATAGCCTGTGTGAGATTGTAACGGTGGTGCTTTATTTTAGTTATACTGTCATCTTTGTATTTAATTCAAGCCTTTATTTAAACTCTGTATTTACTGAATGAAGTATGCCCTGATTTATAATTTTCTTGTACACAGGAACTATCTGTCTGATCAGTGTTTATGGCACCCATCATAATCCAGATGTGTGGCCTAATCCAGAGGTGAGCAATTCATTGAATCTTTTGATATGTAGATTCTCTCGCTTTTGTTTTTTTTTTAATCATTTCATACAGTAATGTTTATTCAGAGGTCTCACTGGGACTCACAAAGTTCTCACTGGGATTGACAGACATACAAGACATGCCTCCTTTACTGAAAATGACTGGCACAGAGGTCATAGATCCATTACTGAGACTGACAGGACAAGAGACCACATCTCTTACCCTAGGGCCGACAGACTGAGGCCACCCCTCTCTTGATGGACCTAACATGCCAAGATGCCCTTCCTCCTTCATTGGGACTGGTTCAATTAATAAGCATTAACATTGTTTCTTGCAGGTGTATGACCCCATGCGATTCGACCCTGACAACCATAAACAGCGCAACCCATATGCTTTCATTCCTTTTTCTGCTGGACCAAGGTGAGATTCCTGCTTTTTAATCACTGAACCTTACACACACACACACACACACACACACACACACACAGCTGACCTGTGGTATGTCCTGTGTTGCAGGAATTGTATCGGTCAGAACTTTGCCATGGCGGAGATCCGAGTGGTTCTGGCACTCACTCTGAGAAGATTCAGGCTTCTTCCAGGGTCCAGATCTCCAAATCGTCTTTATATGCTCACACTGAGAACAGAGGAGGGGCTGCCTCTAATGCTGGAACCTCTGTCACTGCTACAAAGCTGAAATACATATAAATCCATGGGTCATTTTCCTCATTTCATACATACACACACCCAAAAGTGATTTCATGCATGTTTATGTCCTCCTTTCTTCACTGTATGGCATGTTTACAAAATAAAAGTCATTTCATGGTTTTACTTATATGCTTCACATTACTTTTAGTAACTATAGATTGTTTTAGGAGTTAAACTGTAACTTCTGTCATTGACAGGCCCAAGGACTACAATTATGGAATTGCAAGGGTTACATGAAATTATGTAATTTTTAAATGCAGCACAATAACACCTTAATCAAACACTTTAACTGCAAATGAACAATAACGGTTCATCTAAACTAAAGAGGAAGCAATGTTTAAAGAAAAAATTCATCCCAAAATCACGGTTTCTACTTACACTAATGTACAGTTTTATTTCTGAACATATTAGCTGTTAGTTTAGTATTGTATGAGTTTGTTCATATTGAGTTTAGTATCTCAAACAGACTTGTTTATCTGCTTTCTGACACAGTATGACACACTGTTGTCTATAAAAATGAGCACACGGATGTGACAGAGCTAAAAACAGACACGGTACACATCCTGAAGCACAAATCACTTTCTTCCTCAGTACAAGGTTAAAAAGCCTGCACCAGGATTAGACTCGGGTAGGAAGAAGAGTATAGCTCCAATTTGGCTTTCATGGGTTTTTTTTTGGGGGGTTTTTTTCTTAATGTAAACTTATTTAGCTCTTTTATGGAGCACTTTAGGTCTCCGTCCTATTATGAGCAGTTTTGTAATATTTTAAGCATTTCGAATGACACTAAACTGGTTGCTCTAAGCTTTCCTTAACATGTCTTAGATGATCGACTAGATTTGGGGTAGGTGATATATATTCATCCATATTTCCTGTGTCATTTTAGAACTTTAGTAATGTATTTCCCTGAACGTCGATAATATTAATGCAACAGTAAATGCTGAAGATTATATGCTAAAGGACAAAGAAGAAAAAAAAACTTCCCCTAAACAGCTTGAAAGTGGAATCATTAATGATCATTTAATTCTGAGAAAGTTTGATATTTATCCAGGGACTTTGTAAATATATCAGGAAATCTATATCAGGAAATTATACAGTAATTCCTGGTTGCCTCTGTTAAGAGGTTGGTCATACAATCACACTTTACAGGAAAAGCTTTACAGGAAAAAATTTAAGTGTGTGTATCCGTGTGTGTGTGTGTGTGTCATTCATTTTATATACATTATAGAATAGAAGAGAATAACTGAAATTGAAGATTGTTTGTTCATTAAAGGTTTTATTTAGATATTTTGAGATTAATGTGCTTTGTGTTTGTTTTTTTGTAAACAAGTTATTCATGTGATATCTGACATATGGGGGGGGGATTTGTAAGCTAATCTGCAGTTAAGCTAAGCTAACAATCCTGAAGTGATGCTAAGTTAGCTAGCAACCGGTTTCTTTCAAAATTAAGCATTAACCAGTGCTAAACTCATAAACAAGTGGATCTTCTTTTTCTTCTTTTGGCTTTTCCCTTCAGGGGTCTCCACAGCGAATCATCTCTCTCCACCTATCCCTATCTTCTGCATCCTCAACACTTGCACCCACTAGCTTCATACCCTCATTAATTCCATCCATATACCTCCTCTTTGGCCTTCCTCTTTGCCTCCTGCCTGGCAGCTCCATGTCCAACATTCTCCTACCAATATACTCACTGTCCCTCCTCTGAACATGTCCAAACCATCTTAATCTGGCCTCCCTAACTTTGTCCCCCAAATGTCCAACATGAGCTGTCCCTCTGATGTACTCGTTCCTAATCCTGTCCAATCTTGTCACTCCCAAAGAGAACCTCAACATCTTCAGCTCTGCTACCTCTAGCTCTGACTCCTGTCTCTTCCTCAGTGACACTGTCTCTAAATCATAAACAAGTGGATAATAAAATAAATTAAAGCATTTATAATTAAAAAAAGGGTTAAATAGTAAATACTAATTTATTAGTTTATTTATTTATTAATTTATTATTTATTAATTTCCGTAAGTTTATTGTGGTTACATTTTGTTCAGTAAATCCATTAACGTACACAGGCTAAGTAGTCATGAGCTACACTATATTGCCAAAAGTTTTGGGACACCTCTCCAAATCATTGAATTCAGGTGTTGTTTTTCAGAGGTTGGGCTCAGCCCCTTAATTCCGGTGAAAGGAACTCTTAATGCTTCAGCATACCAAGACATTTTGGACAATTTCATGCTCCCAACTTTGTGGGAACAGTTTGGGGATGACCCCTTCCTGTTCCAACATGACTGCACACCAGTGCACAAAGCAAGGTCCATAAAGACATGGATGAGCGAGTTTGGTGCGGAGGAACTTGACTGTCCTGCCTCAACCTGATAGAACACCTTTGGGAACATCAGTGCCTGACCTCACAAATGCGCTTCTAGAGAGGAACGGTCAAAAATTCCCATAAACACGCTCCTTAACCTTGTGGAAAGCCTTCCCAGAAGAGTTGAAGCTGTTATAGCTGCAAAGGTTGGGACAACTCCATATTACGTTCATGTGCATGTAATAGCAGACGTCCCAAAACTTATATTATAGGGCAATATAGTGTATGTAAGCTAGGACAAACGAGGACAAAGGAACTGAGAACTTCATTTCCCAGAAACGCTCGGGTTTTTCCGGCTCCAATCGGAGGCGAGGCCAAAAAAACTAGTTTGGGAAAGAATCCGTGGAATTCATTTCCTGTGAAAGTTACTCATAGCGGCGCAGCGATGCAGACGCCGTGTCTCAGGAAAAACATGCGTAGTGAAATTTAACTAAACTGCGTTTATTTGTTTGGGGTTTTTTCCGTAATATTCAGGCCCCTGCGAATATCAGCAGGGCAAGAATAAACTCCGGGAATGGCTGAGCCCTTACTGAAGCGGACCTTGTCCAAACTGCGGGGTAAAGACCGATCCCGGCGCAAAACCGACCCCAGACTCAACGGTACTCCTCTTCATTTTTACTCCATACTTTCATTATTGTCATGTTTACTATTTAATTGGTACATTTGTTGCTGGTTTGAATGATAAAGACAGAAAAACATTCAGTTGTTATCATAAGGAGGAACGTGTGGGGCTTTAAATAAGGGTTGATGTTTGCATTATAATAAAGGAAATGTATTTCTGATGGCTGAAGGATGCTGGAGAGTTGAGTCTGATCCTCAGTAGGAGATATGCATGAACCATGGCTTTCTGAGCAACACTGCATCTTTTTATTTCCATATTTCAGTATTGAGTTTGTTTTGCTGGGTGGACACACAGGGTCCTTCAGAAGTTTCAGCAAGAAAAAGCTTATCTGTTGCTTAAATATTGATTAGACTTAAATACTGATCACAGACTGGTTGGAAAGAGTCTTATCACTCAGAGAGAGAGAGAGAGAGAGAGAGAGAGAGAGAGAGAGAGAGAGAGAGAGATGATCACGCTTCATGCATCTGATTTTCTGAAACCACTGCATCTGATCATATTCCTGATGTCTAGGATATTTGCAATAATAAATTGATTGTACAAGTATATTTTTAACACTAAAATGAAATGTAATACAGAAATAAGTGAAAGATTTAAAAAAAAAAAAAAAAAAAAAGTTGTACAACTAAAGACGTATCTGAAAATAGTATAACGCAGATAATGAGAAGAACTGGACTGAAACGTAGGATCTCTAGGATTAAGGTTTGTTGACCCTTGGAATAGGAAACATTAGATTAATAATTAAGCAAAATGGTCAGAGTTGTGTCTGCTTTCATTTTGGGTCTTTGACCCCAGTGTCTGCGTACGCTGCCTGGCCATTCTGTAGAGTTTATCTATGATCCTGTATGTTATGAGTCCGGCTCATTGTGCTGATCAAACTGATCCAGATGTGCAGGATCAGGGTTTCTCACCTCCAGTGTTGAAATGTTGAGTTTGAAGTTTTCCTTATCTACATGCTCGGCTAATAGTTATCAGTAGTCAGGTTGTCGAGACCAGCGAGTTGAGAAACCTTGTAGAGAGGACGACAGAAGGAGAGAGGACTGAATAAGGTGTTTGTTCGAACAGGATCGTCAGCAAACTGTGCCGAGGCCCTGACGCACATGACCGCACTTGGCCTGTATGTTTTCGGTGAGCTTGCGCCATATGGTGTCCCAGCTGTAGGATAGAGGTCTGTGTGATAACCTGCAATTAAGTCCTACCTTGAAACTAAATCTAACTCTTCAGGAGTAAATTTACTTCTGTAGGCTGTAGATGATCAGACGCCTGATCTGTCTGTTCTAACGCCCGATGATTTGGTGGTGCTACTTTTCCTTGTGTCTAAGCTAAATTTAACCAGTGTATAACAAACTTGATCATATGACCGCAGGCTTTCATTATAATGAGTTGATGATGTCATGTGTAGTATAAAATACTCTGTTTAATTAGACAGTAGAATAGTTTTAGGTGGTCTAGACCAGTGATTTTCAACTACTGTGCCGAGGCACACAAGTGTGTCGTGAGAGATCGTCAGGTGTGCATGCGATGTAGTGACTGGTTGAAAAACACTGGTCTAGACAGTGCTGAAGGAAACGTAGCTAACTAGCTTGCATATCTAACATTTTATCCAGCAATAATTAATGAATATTTTGTATCTGTTTAGATTTGCTAGGTCAGTTAGCGATGTTCACTACCAAGTTCACTACCAAGCTGTCTACCATTAGGAGTGATGGATAAACTCTGGTAGTAATGCTATATGGTCATGCTTGCATTTGGCTGAACAAATCTACATAAAAATAAACTCGACCCATATTGACCCAGAAACACTTGTCCCATCCTTTTATTATTAGTATTATTTTATTAGAAGTATCAGTATTAATATTATATCTTGCAAAATCATGAAAAAGAGAATTTCAATACTGCAGTTCAGACGTCAGGATCCTGAAGGTGTTTCCGCCGTGTCGGTAAGGCATTACAGTTCAGTACTCAGTACAAATACTGCAGAATTTAAGACACTCAGTATTATTACTGTGAACACATCAGTACTGGCACGTTGTAGGCTGAATTCTTTCTTTGTGAAATGGGATAAGAGTTTTTTAAGATTTTGTAAATTGTATGAATCTTAAAGGATCACTGCATGTTTTCGTGGACTGATGTTTGTGTGATTCTGTTTAGCCAACAAGATAGGAGTCCTGTAAAAATTTGAAAAACATGCTTTATATAAACAACATTGTAGACTGACCCATGGCTTACTGATAGTGTCTGAATTAATGAAGTGGTTTCCTCTCTCTCTCTCTCTCTCTCTCTCTCTCTCTCTCTCTCTCTCTCTCTCTCTCTCTCTCTCTCTCTTGCGATGTCTAAAATAGGGAAAGTAGTTTGCTGGCTGGTCTACATTAACACACGTTGGGGGTGTGTGTGTGTGTGTGTGTGTGTGTGTGTGTGTGTGTGAGAGAGTGTGTGTATAAACACCATACCACTTTGGTTCCTAGTGTGAGTGTGTGTTGGAGTGTTTGCCGTCGTTTCTGATGACACAGTGTGAGGTATGTGGTCGGGAAAGGGGCGAGAGAGGTTGTATGTGTGTTTGTGTGTGTTGTGTGTGTGAGAGAGAGACAGAGAGGGAATTTGTGATAGAGAGTGTGACAGAGTGAGTGTGTGAGAGATTCTGATGTAATAAGTGTGTGAGAGGAGCATAAGATTGGAAATTCCTGTGACGCTTTAGGGTTCAGACTTGTAGTTATGATTAATATATGTCTAATCTTACAGTCCAGACTGCGTGTTTCTCTCTTTCTGTGTGTGTGTGTGTGTGTGTGTGTGTGAGTGTGTGTGTGTGAGTGTGTGTGTGTAGTGTGTGTGTGTGTGTGTGTGTGTGTGTGTGAGAGAGAGAGAGAGAGAGATTTAAGTGCGAGATGGTGAGAAGTAAGCTGCCCAGCTGCACTGTCATGGCTGTTATGGAGTAATCTTCATGTTCCTCACAGTGTGCACTTGGTCTAGTAAAAGCTGTGTGTGTGTGTGTGTGTGTGTGTGTGTGTGTGTGTGTGTATGCACTTTCTGTAATGACTGTCAATAGAACTCTTTATCTTAAGCATCTGTGAGCCACGTGAGAGTGAAGAAACAGGACTCTCTTTTTGTGTGTTCCTTTTCCTCAGTGATGTCTTTTTCTTTATTTCCTTTTTTTTGTGCACTTTTTCCAATATTTTTGGATTTGCACGGTTTTTAACATCAGGGTTCATTATGAGTTACATACAGTTAATTATGAATTAAGACTGGGAAAAAACAAAAACTCCCCTCAACTCTGAAATCCTCTGAAGTCAGGACGGTCTCCTTAATCCCAAGTTCAGCAAGTGACCTCAAATCACCGCATCAATAGTAAATAAAGTAACACCTCTTACCTTTCAGAGGTCATGTTGTGTGTGTTTATATTTATTTCAATCAACATAAAGACATATTTGCCTGTTAAATCTATAATGCTGACGCTACAGTTTGATGTTTTAAAGTATATCACTCAGCACAGTTATCTGGCTAGCTTGATGCTGACAAAAGATGAACACAGAGGTTTTTTTTTCTGATGGCCCACTTCCAAGAAGACTTCAAATATAACATGATCTTCCAAATTTAGTATTTACTCTTCAGTCCCACGATTAAAGATTTTGTTTACATTATTGTTTTTATTTATTTAAGCACTTTTTATGTAAATTTTGCACCGCCCACACCCCAAAAAAGCGATGTTATTCAGAAAAAATCAGTAGTCTTTAAACCTGTCATGTAATGTAATATTACTGACAACTGATATTGGTTAAAATTGTAGTCATAATTTTTACCCAACGCTGGAATTGTACTTATTGAATAAATTTAGGGACATATGATTGTATAAAAATAGTTTATCATGTTAAATCAATAATGAAAACATTTACATTTACGGCTTCTGGTAGATGCACTTATCCAGGGCATTTTTCACTTTTTTATTTATTTATTTATTTATTTATTTTTAACAACTGAGCAGTTGGGGGTTAAGGGCCTTGCTCAGGGGCCCAGCAGTGGCAGCTTGGTGGATCTGGGATTCAAACTCACAACCTTCTGATTAGTAGTCCAACACCTTAACTAAACTATCACTTCCCAATAAAAATAGGCTCGTTTATAATCATCCAAAGATATAAATCTGCTCCTTAATCACATTACTTGAGTAAACACCACGATGAAATAAATACACCACAAGAATAAATGTAAATTAAATCAACGAAACCACAAGTAAATAAATACATTCACATAAAATTAAGTCATTGCAGCATTCATAAATAGAAATAAATCGAAATTGTGGTGAAGTGAAATCTCTCATATACCAGAGATAGTAAACATTAGCTATCCTAGCTACACTAAGCTGTATAGGAATACTGATAATTTATTAACAATTCTTATAAATGCTAATTATATAGTAATAAATAAGGGGGGCATTGGTGGCTCAGTGGTAGGTTTCTTGCCTATCATGCGGAAGGCCCGGGTTCGATTCCCCCAACCCCACTGGATGCAGTGCCGGTCCCAAGCCCGAAAAAATGGGAGGGTTGCGTCAGGAAGGGCATCCGGCGTAAAACATTTGCCAAGTTCATGTGCGGACCAGTTGGTCCGCTGTGGCGACCCCGAACAGGGAGCAGCCGAAAGCAACTTCTTTATATAGTAATAAATAAGCAAGAGCGTAGAGCCGAGTATCAAGCTGCGAATGAATTTCTGTATCCTTCTGTTAATGTACTTCATTTGTTTGTATCTCTCGCCATAAACACACTCAACACACATTCCTCAAAATCATCTGAAATAATACAGAAGTATCAGATTAGGACACTGCTTTGGAGAACTCTGTGGTACAGCAGCTTCAGGTTAGATCATCATTAATAAGGATTTTATTTAAGCACGAGACCAGGTTTCCTCCAGCTCTGCATCCTGTCAGTGTGATGAAGATTAGCCTATTTATATTCTCAATCCCCTTGTCTTTTTTTTACCTCTTCCTCTTCCTGGACTTCCTGATAGCAGCTTTGCTCAACTCTCCACACTGTTACTGTAGACGTAGACAGAAATAAATAGGACGTGTTTTACAGAAAAGAAATACTGGAAGTGGTACGTTGTTATGTTGTTATTAATGACGCAGCCATCGTTAACGTGCGTAATAATTAGCAAAGTATTGGACATATTATTGTACACATTTGTGCGAGGACAGACGGATTATGTGGTGATGTGTAATTAAGGAAATTGTGTTTACACACTCGTCTTACACATGTGTATAAGTGCGTGCGTTTTGCCTGATGTGGTTAAAGAAAGAGACACGGAGAATCCATCTGTCAGCAGTTAACCAGTAAACCAGTGATGAAGCTAATCTGTTCCAAGTGTCTTGTTTACTGTCTGTGCTGCGGCTTGATAACGTAAGTCCTCCAAATAAACAAAGCGGGACAGTACAAAGTGGGACGTGCAGATGTTGACAGTGGCATTTCCCCCACTGTGTGTGCGGGATGTGAGGATGCACGGACATTTACTCCACTTTATGATTTTCAGAGAGATCGAGACAGCGAGTTTATAAGTGCAGAAGAGTGAGGAGAGTGAGTGAGGAGAGTGAGTGAGGAGAGTGAGTGAGGAGAGTGAGTGAGGAGAGTGAGTGAGGAGAGTGAGTGAGTGCGTCACAGGAAGAAGGGATCTAGAGGTGGAGACAGCAAGTAACTGACTGACTGACTGGATGGATGGAATGCCAAATGATTAGATAGATAGATAGATAGATAGATAGATAGATAGATAGATAGATAGATAGATAGATAGATAGATAGATAGATAGATAGATAGATAGATAGATAGATAGATAGATAGATAGATAGATAGATAGATAGATAGATAGATAGATAGATAGATAGATAGATAGATAGATAGCCAAATGATTAACCCATAGATAGATAGATAGATAGATAGATAGATAGATAGCCAAATGATTAACCCATAGATAGATAGAAAGCCAAATGATTAACCCATAGATAGATAGATAGATAGAAAGCCAAATGATTAACCCATAGATAGATAGATAGATAGATAGATAGATAGATAGATAGATAGATAGATAGATAGATAGATAGATAGCCAAATGATTAACCCATAGATAGATAGATAGCCAAATGATTAACCCATAGATAGATAGAAAGCCAAATGATTAACCCATAGATAGATAGATAGATAGATAGATAGATAGATAGATAGATAGATAGATAGATAGATAGATAGATAGATAGAAAGACAAATGATTAACCATAGATAGATAGATAGATAGATAGATAGATAGATAGATAGATAGATAGAAAACCAAATTATTAACCCATAGATAGATAGATAGATAGATAGATAGATAGATAGATAGATAGATAGATAGAGTGAGAGACTAAGAGAAGGGATCTAGAGGTAGACAGACAGACAGAGTGAGTGAGTGAAGAAGAGGGAGAGTATGAGTGGAATAAAACTTGAGGGAACTGCAGCATGAAGAAGAAAAAGAGGCAATAAAAGACTGAACCCAAGGCAGAGTTTTCACTAATGACTTATAGGGAAACTCTTGCACTTTTTACAGGCACACACAGTCTTTCCATAGAATTGCATTATGGGAAAGTCATGTGTACCAAGGGAAAGGAGACCACAGTTCACTCTGGACTTCAGAGAAACATATTTATCTTGGTTTCTTCTGGCATCTGCCGCAGAAGTGAGCCAATAATTGGTGTTATGATGTACAGTGATATTAAACACACACAACATTGTCTCTAATTCTGCCTCCTGGGGTTGGGCGATGTTCTGAAGTGTTTATGATGGCAGTCATGTGTTCATTGATTTCCAGCAAACGTTACCAATGTTTCATTTATCTAGCTGCGCTAACGCAAACTGACAGGAAGTTATTGTGTATGTTATTGTGTGTTCAAAGGGATGTTCACACTTATGACAAGACTCCGTTGATGCTGAACCCATTGATGCTGAGCATAGACTGAGCTAGAGATGTAGCTACCATTTGTAAAGGCAGAATTTTCCAGAACGTTTTGTAGGTTTACAAAGACTCCATGTTTGTCCAGGTTACTATGTTATAAAACTCATCAGCTGTAAGCTGAACTTTCAGCCATTAATATATATAGACATGAACATCGCAGGCTGGTTTACAGGTTATTGTTGACAGAATTAGCCATTGATCAAAGTCCAATAAAGAAATGATCCACTTTTTAGTCAAAGTGCACTCTGTTTTTCATTTATATGGTCCAATCAGAGAGACTGTAACTCCAGACAGACAGAGATATTATATGATATGAGTTAAATATCATTCATTCATTGTCTACCGCTTATCCGAACTATTCTCGGGTCACGGGGAGCCTGTGCCTATCTCAGGCGTCATTGGGCATCAAGGCAGGATACACCCTGGACGGAGTGCCAACCCATCGCAGGGCACACACACACTCTCATTCACTCACGCAATCACGCACTACGGACAATTTAGAGATGCCAATCAACCTACCATGCATGTCTTTGGACTGGGGGAGGAAACCAGAGTACCCGGAGGAAACCCCCGAGGCACGGGGAGAACATGCAAACTCCACACACACACACACGGCGGAGGCGGGAATCGAACCCCCAACTCTGGAGGTGTGAGGCAAACATGCTAACCACTAAGCCACTGTGCTCCCCGGTAAATATCATATATAAGTTAAATGTCAAACCCGGAAGAGTCATTGTGACCCAAAACATGTTGAACATATAACTTCCGCCAGAACATGTTCAGAACCACATAACTAAAGCAGCTAAAATCATCACATCAAGCTTGCTTTTATTTACAAGAGCTAAAAAGTGTTTAAAAATGCTAGTCAAGGAGAATGATAGCAAGCTAGTCAGCTTGCTTTACGCTTTATTTTAAAGATTAAATAAAATATAATATTATTATGATTTTATTATTATTATTATTATTATTATTATTATTATTATTATTATTTATTATTATTTATTATTATTATTATTATTATTATTATGATTTTAAAATGGAAAAAAATATATGCATGGTTTACTGAATGCTTGGTGAAAAACTGTGTGGCTAGCTAACTAAAACTAGCAAACACTGAGCGCTTAGCCTGTTTAAAAATGCTAGCCAACGAATATGGTGTAATATCATGCAAACATTTGAGCAATTACTGTAATGTAAAAATAGCATTTTACATGGTTATGGAAAATATGTGAAAAGAGATGGAATAAATGCCTGGAGAAAATTGTTTCTGTTGCATGGAAAAGCTGCTCTGGAGTGATGATTATTTTTGATTTGCAGCAAAGAGATTGAGAACAGTGCTGCTTTCTCACAGGATGTCTCAAATTATGTGTGTGTGTGTGTGTGTGTGTGTGTGTGTATGTGTGTGTGTGTGTTTGTGTAGGGGTGGGGGCATTAGGGCTGGTATTTTTTTTGGGGAAAACACTTAACGGGTTGTTTGAGGCATGCATTCTCAGCAAACTTTTCCACCCTGTCTTTGACTCGCTGCCGAACATGGCACGACACAGCTGGAATTAAATAAGAGCTTTCAGTTCAGGGAAACACACACTCCTGGATATACACCTCCTGCATGTCAAATACTTATGAACACAACATCAGCTGAAAGGGATCAGTTAAGAGTCTGTTTGGTCGCACCGTTTTTAGTCAGGATCCGGTTCAGGCAAATAATTTATCGAATTTTCTTTCAGGATTAAGTGACGAAGTTAACGTCTCCATATTGTGTAACTAGCAAAGCGTTTGTTTATCTTTCATGGCTTTCATCAAGCTCTTGTACTCTGAACAGAATTATGGGATTTCCTTTTCCAGGAATGACACGTGCTGTACTACCGACAGACTTGGCCAGTTAAGAAATCTCAGAGGACAGTCTTTATTTAATTCTGCCCCTAAATGCTCCCTTCCCAGACAGCCTCTTCAAATAGAAGAGTGCTTTATTTCTACGATAATGATATTGTTGTTGCTGTCCACTTTTTTTCTGGGTGAGCCTAGCCTCAGATTTCTGTTCTTGGCTGCCAGGAGTGGAACATGATGTGCTTCTGCTGTTGTAGCCTATCCTCTTATGAAGTGTTGTGCGTTGTGAGATGCTTTTCCGCTCAGAACGGTTGTACAGAGTAGTTATTTGAGTTAAAGCCGCTTGCTGGATGTACAATTCTGTTGTGTATAAAAATCCAAGGAGAACAGCAGCTTCGGAAATACTCAAACCAGCCCATATGGCTCCAACAAGCATGCCATGGTTATAGAGATAGAGAGTAATAGAGATCACATGCTTCCCTGTTCTAGTGTTTGATGTGAACGGGAACTGAAGTTCTTGACCTGTATCTGCATGGTTTTATGCATTGTGCATGATAACTGCGTGAGGCACAGGTGTTCCTAATTAAGTGGACAGTGAGTGTAGGTTTATATTAGTGTGATTGATATAATATGTTATTGCTACTCTGCCAACAACTCATTTTACTGGTACTCGTATATCAGACCATTCAAGCTGGTAATGGATTTAAATTTGGATTTAATGTATAAAGGGAAGTGTGTATTTATTGATACAGTGAAGCTTCCTGTAAGGAGACACTTACTTAACATTCATGGAAGGAGTCTCCAGTGTTGGTCATTTGCTTTCCCCAAGTCTTCAGGACATAGACTTTACTTCACTGTGGTATAAGAGGAATAAAACACCTCATGATCTGGTGTTCTGCTGGAAAATAATCCACTTTGAGGTGACAGTAACTCTGCTTCTCTGCATCACACCACCTTCTTTCTAGAAAAACTCTCCCTCTCCTTCAAGCTCTCCCTCAAATGCTTTATTCCTTCCATCAGAAAGTGAAGCTCGCCTTTAAACCCTTTTAATCCTGTTCTCTCAGTCAGTTTGTTTGACGTATCAAGCTAATTTCTGAATAGTGGTGTTGTCTCTAGATGTTTTTGCAACAGTATTGTTCATTTCTATGCCCTGTGTGTAGAGGAAATCTGTCTCACATGCTCACTGTTGTTGTGTTGTGAATATGAACTCTGTTATTTTACCCAAAAATTTTAGCTAAACAGTGCTGCTTAAAACGAGTATATGAAGATTTGGGTCTGTTTAGTTCTAGAAAAAGATTTTGGCTAAGGTGTATTTTAAAAGTGTAAATGTAATATTAAGGAAGCAAATGATAGCTAGGGAAATTTGTCATTAAAAATGTTCACTGCACTTTTCCTGTAAAGTTTGAACATTGAACATACACAATACTGTCACTGTGCTCACGTCAGCACCTCTCGGTTCCACTGCGTGGCTCAAGGTTCTGTATATTGTGTGAATGGTGAGTGGAGTGTGTGTGACTGCGGCTTTTATTCAGCACTGTTGGTACAACGGGGTCTCAAGATGCAGTGACTCCTACTCATTCCTACTCCTTCATTTATAGTCAAGATGTTCTGTGCACTCATCATGAGACTTTGGCCTGATTAATTAAGTGTGTGTGTGTGTGTGTGTGTGTGTTTTCTCAGCATCCGTGCTGAACGCGGGAACCTGAACCTCTGCCCTGTGTGTGTGTGTGTGTGTGTGTGTGTGTGTATTTTTGGTCGCAGCAATGAATAGTGAATAGGGTTAACTGTGTGTGTGTGTGTGTGTATGTGAAGCTATAAGAGAGGCTGCTCTAACAGACTGTTCATTGATGAGCTCTAGGCTGCACAACAGCTGCTTGTTTAGTATTACGATGACGATGGGGTGTGTGTGTGTGTGTCTCTCCAGTTCTCCCTTTTCCATCTTTTTTAGTTTTCTTTCCTTCTTTCCTCAGTTCCTTTCATTTTTTCTCTTGTTTGTCCCCTTGATGTTCCCTTTCTTCTCTTCACTTTTCTGTGTCCACATCATCTCTCTCCTTTCTTCCTCTTTCTGTCTGTCATTCTTTCCTTTTTGCCCCCAGTGTTTCCTTTCATGTCTCCTTTTCCCCCCACTGTTCTATGTGTGTCTGGGTCCGTGTGTATCTGTGTGTGTCCGTGTGTGACTGAGCTGACCCAGTCTCCATAGGATAGGTTGTGTATCAAACAAATAATAATCACTTAGTAGTGAGAATATTTAGTGCTGCACTCCACAGATTATCGTTCTCTGAATCAGAGCTGAGTTCTGTAGCAGCACATGTGTACAAGTGATTACAGGAACAGGAACTAGCTTTTAAAAAGTTAAAAGCACATCCACACTGGTGAAATCTGGACAAGATTTGAGCTGCATGTCATAAAAGAAAAGAGTGCAGTATTTATATTAGTGCAAGCTGTGGAGATGTGTCTTGCAAAATAGAAGGGTAAAGAGTAGTAACAAAGCCTAGTGCCCCATTGCCTTATTCATGGGAGATTACCGGAGAGTTTGAATCCTGATGATGCAACAATCCTCTGTGGTCATGCCTGCTGAGTGGGAGGGATGATGTTCCTGTCTTCTTGTCAGTAATTTACATTTCTGGTATTCGGCAGACACCCTTATCCAGAGCGACTTACAGTTTATCTCATTTTATACAACTGAGCAACTGAGGGTTAAGGGCCTTGCTCAGGGACCCAGCTTGGACCAGTAGTTTAACACCTTAAACACTAAGTTCCACATCCCCAGTCAGAGCGACATCAACCAATCCCGTGTCTCTGTGAGCTCATGTATGCACAGGAGGTTAATATATTCAGCTGCTTTGTGAGGTAGCATGAGAAGCCATTTAAAATGATGTGATAGTTGGCGTTACTTGTTTTCGAGGAAGCACGTGTTCATCACTCCAGCTGCTAGCTGTCGTGTGTGCTGGAATCATCCAGCTGATATCTGATCAGCAGTGGTACTTTGCTGCTGATGAGTTACAGGTGGGATGACAAACTGTAGTATAACTGATGTACTGCGTCAGGAATCGTACACCTGCGACGTGATAAATATTTATTTGGGGAACCTAATAAAAGGGCAGTTTGGTGTGTTGTGTTTCAGTGGAAGCAGTTTAATGTGTCAGCTAAAGATTCTGTCACTTCAGTTAAACCGTGTCATTACAACTTCAAGCGCATCCGACTGAAACGTTCACACAGCATTTTATCCCAGATCAGGGAGCTGAATAAGATATTCTCTGTGTCATGGGGATCTGTTAAGCTGAAAGAAAGAGAGCTGAGGGGAGAAACTTCCAGATGTGCAGGATGTAGGAGGAAGAGGAGGGGGTAGTGCCAGAGAGAGAGGGAGAGACAGAGAGAGGGAGAAGGAGAGAGAAAGAGGGAGAGGGAGGGAGGGTGGGAGGGAGTTGGGGTATAAGGAGAGTGAAAAAAAAACTTCTGCCATCTTCATGACTGTGTTTGGTCTTTTCTGCTGGTTTCTTTCCCTGTCACTTTTGTGCTCTGGTATGTCCCACAATGCATCAGCAGAAAAATCATGTCGAAAATGTTATTTTTGGAGAAGAATGCTTTCAGAGGTTAATGACTGTCTCAGGCATCATGCGGATTAGCCATTAAACTAAATCACTCCCGGTTTGGTGGCTTCGGCTTTGCGCTGTTCCAACAAACCATTCTTTCTGCACTTATTCACTCTGGTCAAACAAAATACCTGAGTACCAAATAAGGTCCAATAGTTGGTCTAATAGACAGTCTGTTTCCTCTCTCTCAGATGTACCGAGAAAGACAGAGCTCGTCCACAGCTCTTCATCATCCTCAGTGACTGAGATGGAATTGGACTGCACCAGACACACACAGATCACAGTGTCCAAAAAACAGAACTGGGCCAAACTCTCATCCATCCCCCGGGATGTCGAGCAGCTCCCAAGTCTGAGCTCGGTGTCTCAGGAGCAAGAAAGCTGCACAGGCAAAGCCCAGGCTTCCAAACAGGCCTCTCTCAGGGAGAATGGCTTCGACTGGAGATGGAAAGATCTACATAAAGATGGAACCTACCCCAGAGCTTGCCAGAAAGCTGACACGGTCCGGGACGCTGGTCTTCCAGAGTTAGTAACACCCCCAGTCACTGAGTACTGCACCTCCTCAGGCTTGGGTAAGCTCTCTGGGCAGGGAGTGTACCTCCAGCACCTGGAGAGGAGTAGCCGAGCTTGGGTGCTGTCTTCAGGAAAGACCCAGGCTGCAGATGATGCCTACACAGCCTGCTTCACAGAGCGAAGGCACATGACTGAGAGCGAGAGCAACATTTGGTACAACCCAATCCCAGAAGAAGAGGACGCTCGGGCCAGCGGAGTGAAGCTGAAGGAGAAAGAGAAGGATGTGCTGGAAGATCCATGGAGAAGGAGAGACATGGAGGGAGCACAAGAGGAGCGTAGAGGTGAGAAATGAGTCTAGTGGAGACCATTACTGTGAGCTGTGAGCTGAGGAAGGAGCATAGCGATAAACAACAGACAGATTCTTGAAATTGGTGAACTTTTTATCCATTTGTTAGTCTTTTAAAATATTTATTTAATTAAATACCCTGCATAGCTTCATAGTGCTATCACCCAGTTTGAGTGTAGTTACCCTGTGGGCTTCTGTTCATTTTATAGCTTTTTTTTCTCCAGGTTTCACAATCAGCTTTATTAGTCACAGTACACAGCGTAACAGGAAATGATTTGCATTCCATGTCTTTTAATAGTCTGTGGGAGATGTTCTTCACTCTAGCCCTGCGTGAGATCCGCTGCGAAATTCAGATTCACTTGAATGAATGGATCAATTGATGGTTTATCTGAGTCCAGTACGAAAACTTTGTTTTTAATTTTTTCCTTTCAAATAATAATGTTCTAGGTCCTTCTGTTGTATGGACTTCTCTCACTTTACACAGTAACTTTACTTCTTCCCTTATAGGTCATTAATTCCTGTAAATACTTTTATGAGACGACAGAGAAGAGAGAAATGGGATCATATGCAGTAATTATTGGCAGCATTGAAAAGATTGGGACAAATGTTGTAACGATTTAAACTTTCTGCTCTAACAATAAAAGGTACTCCATGCAGATAAGTGACGAATTAAAGGAAAAGAACAACTTTCTATAAGGTGTTGGGTCAACATGAGCCACTAAAACTGCTTCAGTGAATTCATGGCATTGATTCTGTCCTGAAGTGATGAATACCATTCTTCCCATTTGGGTTGAGATTTGATGACTGGGAATGTCATAGCATGTGCTTTACATCATTTAGATCATCCTTGTTAGCTACACTTACATGCACTCGTTTTCGTCGATCCGAATGAATTCAATCTCCTTGCAGATTCCAAAAGCAATATACATGAGTATCCTAAATACTGTAATTTGTATTTATCTGTAATCTGTAATTAATCAAATATGCATTTACATGTGAGTTTGAGTGAGTTTGACAAGGGCCAAATTGTGATGGCTAGACCACTGGATCAGACCATCTCCAAAACTGCAGCTCTTGTGGGGTGTTCCCGGTCTGCAGTGGTCAGTATCTATCAAAAGCATCCTGTAAGTATCCCTTAAGTCCTGTAAGTTGTGCTCGCAACTTAGAGGACTTAAAGGATCTGCGGCTAACATCTTGGTGCCAGATACCACAGCAGACCTTCAGGGATCTAGTGGAGTCCATGCCTCAATGGGCCAGGGCTGTTTTGGCAGCAAAAGGGGGACCAACACCATATTAGGCAGGTGGTCATAATGTTAAGCCTGATCGGTGTATATTCTGTCTCCTATAATGACCAGTTCTTTCGGGGGGGAAACCAAGTGGTGTGCGATGGTTAACCTGTCTGGTCCGATCCCACTGAAGAGCTACTTGCTGAAATGTTCTTTTTTGTTGTTGTGAATTACTTTTTAATTGACTACTCAATTATGAACAGAATTTAAGCAGTGATTCAGGAGTGCGGGGATAAAGGATTAACAGTTACAATATCATTCATATTCTCTTGGTTTATTTTTTTCCTCAGATGTTCTTCCACAGTCTTGTCACCCAGATGCTTATTATCTGGGTGCCTGCAGCGGAGGTGCTAGCAGTGTTAGTGAAGTGGCTATCGGGGCTGCCAGCAGTTCAGCAGGCTCTTCTGGAAGTCCTGGAGCACAAACGAAAATCTCAGGAGGAACCACGAGCAGCAGCAGCATGATGGAGAAGATTAAATCCCCCGGCACAGTACGGCGTCTGTCTATGAAGATGCGCAAGCTCCCAGAACTGCGGCGTAAGCTCAGCCTACGCTCATCACGTAACCAGCGACACCTTCAAGGACAAGCGGGTGGCAGTGATGCAGCAGGGGGCGCCGACGAGGCCTCACCACCAAACGCACGTAAAGAATCCTCTAACAATGTCATCAGCAGGTACCATCTGGACACCAGCGCTCCCGCCAGACCGAGGCGTCGATCATCACGCATGCGTTCTGCTAGCAAAGGTGGTTATCTTAGTGACGGTGACTCCCCTGAGCTTCTCCCCAAACAGGATTTGACTCAGGGGTCTCAGGGATCAGGTCAAGACACACAGGAGTCTCCGCAACCTCCTCCACACCGCGGGTGGCAGGATACAGTCGGCTCATTCCGGCACTACTCGCTAGCAGACCAGCCGAAGTGCGCCCAGAGAGTGTCAGGGCTCCTCACGGTGCATCTGCTCGGTGTCTCTGAACTCGTGCGCTCTCGCACTGCTAAAGACATCTTCTGTGCCATCCAGGTGGATGGAGTGACGCGAGCTCGCACCGCTTTACTCACCTGCCAGGAGACGTCACTCCCGCTAAACCACACCTTCAACCTGGAGCTGGAGAGAGCGCGCATGCTGAAGCTTATTGTTCTCACACCAAGTGCTAACATCGTGGATCGAACCACAGGCCCCAGTGGTCAAACACGCAACCGGGTATGCTGCCTGGGCGCTGTGGCAATCCCCCCTCTGTTTAAAGGTGAGAGATTTGTGAGTACATAGTTTTTTCTAAGCCACATATTCATTCATTCATTCAATTTTTCATACAATTTATTTGCTTATTTGATTAGTTATTACTGTTTAACGTCATTTTTATTGAACACAGTCAGAGTTAAGAGTAAAAGCCTCAGCATTCTCAGTCCAGCCCTCATGATCTCTGTGATTTCATACCGGCCGTTCTGTTTGAAAAAATCTTGCATCCTGTACTGTGTTCACGAGCAAGGTTTCCTTACATTGTTCATTTGCATAACCGTTGCATCATATTGTTTTTGGAAGACACATATGCATGAAGATGTGCTGAGGCTTTAGCAGGGCCTGTACGTCATGTTGGAATTTAGTTGGTGTCTTGTAAATACCATTCCTTCAAACTCAAAATTGCTATCTGGAATTGTCTGATCTAACATGATTATTGAGGAAGCACCAAATGAGCGTAATAAGGAAGCGTGATAAAAACCGAATCCTTAATAAGACACTGCCAAGATTCAATTAAGGTTAACAATGTATAATAAGATTTTATATTTATGTTTATGTTTAATTTTTCATGCACATCCTGGTACTGGCCACTGCTGTCATATTTAAGAACTAAGTATTTTGATTTTTACATTTTGTTTTCATTTGCTAGATCTGTTTATGCAAAACAACTCACAAGTGATGCAGAGTCAAAATCTGAGAACTGTTAAAGCAAAATCCGATCCAAGAATAGAGCTGTTAAAGGCCTGATCCTGGTGCTGCAAGGTTGGGTTTCCCTACAGTGAGATAGTTGTAGTTGTACTGAGAGAGAGAGAGAGAGAGGGGAGAGAGAGAGCGTGAGAGAGAGAGAGAGAGTGAGAGAGAGCGAGAGAGAGAGCGCGAGAGAGAGAGAGCGAACAAGCACACGCTGTCAACACAATGGCTCTGTCTTCATACACAGATCTGAATGAAGTTATTCTGATTGTTCCAAACTGTTTATATGTTTACTCTGAACACAGAAATATGTTCAATCTCCATTTACGTCATGTGTAATTTAAACCAGATGTATGGGAACAGTATTTGGTGTCAGCATTACCATAATAACAAGCGTGTGAGTTTTGGCAGAGGCTGTTTTGTTTACGGTGTTAGACGATATTAGTCATCTCACTTACACTTAACAGTGTTAAGGCCACTTCACGAAATAATCTTATTGCTTTACACACAATTCATTTTTAAATCTCAAAATTATTAACACAAGCTTCAGGACTCAGTGTATTATTATTATTATTATTATTATTATTATTATTATTATTATTATTATTATTGTGTGTATACAGTGTAATTTTATTCCAGTAGAGCCGCAGATTTCTTATTAACAGATGAATTTTTCATGTAACTATAACCATGCTGGCGCTCAGCTCAGATTTACAGGGTGAAAGAGGAATGGGGTGTTTTACTAGATCTCGGGTAGGTTAGTGTGTTTATGCTCCCTCAGTTCTGGCCCCCTTGTGCCCTTCTGGTTGTTTATCTTTACCCCCCGTCTCCCTCCCTCCCTCCCTCCCTCCCTCCTTCCCTCCAGCCTCTCGGACTCAGCAGCTGTGTGTGAAGCTGGAGCCAAGGGGTTTGCTGTATGTGAAGCTGACTCTGTTGGAGCAGTGGGAGGCGCCGCCACCCCGCCTCAGCGAACTGCCTCCCCCCTCCGTATTCGGCGTGGAGCTGCGCCACCTAGTGGAGAAAGAGGCCTGCGTTCCCAAAGTGCCTCTGATTATTCAGAAATGTGTGGCTGAGATCGAAAAGCGGGGACTCAAGGTAAAAACATGTTTTAGTAAATCTATATTTGTGTCTAATGTTGCACCAGGTATATTAATTAAGAAATTATTAAATGTTTAGTGTATGCATGGGTCTAGACAGTTTTGTATAATGTATATAACAAATCCAGTGTGTTTGAGCTGAAAAATACATTAAATACTATAGTGAAAAGGGATAGGATTAAGACTAGTAATGGACCACATTAAATATGTGGAAGGATGGAAACTTTTATACTTACATTTCCCAACTGAACAATCATTCATCACAGAGTCTATAAGAGTTATAATTACTGAGGGCAATTCAATTCAATTCATTGGCATGGACAATGGACATTGTTAAAAGCTCTATACAAATAAATGTGGGTCGGTAAAATGCAGCCAGAGCCTCTGTGATTTATTACGTTTAGTTACAGCAGGAAAAATCACAACCCAACATTATCAAAGATTTCATATTTAGTATTGAACTCTTGACTTTGAATGGTTTAATCCAAACCTCAATAAGTCAGAAACATGGAATCTGTATTAATAATGTCAAATTAAATCTAATGTTTTGTTGCTGGAATGTTCAGGAATAGAAAGATCTAAGGATCTAATAAATAGACAAACTGTTACTATAGACATTCACAATAAAGTTCCTGACTACAAGATGCTTGTTATTCCATAACATGGGAAAAACTTGTTTATACCTGCAACTGTGTTGACAAGAAACCATGAGACGTCATCTGCTTAGAGATTCACAGACCATTGTTCTTACTGAAAAGACCTGACTCTTCTCACTGACCTGTAATGTGAGCTTTCTAACAAGGCAGAAACGGTGTGTGTTGTATAGGTTGTAGGTCTCTATCGTCTCTGTGGCTCTGCGGCTGTTAAGAAGGAGCTGAGGGATGCGTTTGAGAAGGACAGTGTGACCGTCACTCTCGATGAAGAGCTGTATCCTGACATCAATGTCATTACAGGTGAGAACACATACACACACACACACACACAAACACACACAGCTCAAGTTCCTCAGTGTGATGTGTCAGATTGTTGTGTCTGCAGGCATTCTGAAGGATTATCTGCGTGAGCTGCCATCGCCGCTCATCACACGGACTCTGTATGAGGTGGTGCTGGAGGCCATGTGTCAGAGACCAGTGTGCAGGAGCGACGACACACACAGATCACACAATACCGTCACCCTGCTGCAGTGTCTACCTGAACCAGAGAGGGTACTGTGTCAGTGTGTGTGTGTGGGAGTCTGTCTGCCTTTGTGTGTGTGTGCGTGTGTGTGTCTTGCTGTGTGAGTGTTGCGCTGTGTTTGTGTGTCTCACTGTGGCTCTAACTGTTCATTTTTCTAAGAATGTGTGTGTCTGTGTGATAGGAAAATATCAGCGAGAATCAAGGGGAAGGTGTACAGGACAGTGGTGAGACCGGCCATGCTGTATGGTTTAGAGACAGTGTCACTGAGGAAGAGACAGGAGTCAGAGCTAGAGGTAGCAGAGCTGAAGATGTTGAGGTTCTCTTTGGGAGTGACAAGATTGGACAGGATTAGGAACGAGTACATCAGGGGGACAGCTCATGTTGGACATTTGGGGGACAAAGTTAGGGAGGCCAGATTAAGATGGTTTGGACATGTTCAGAGGAGGGAGTGTGAGTATATTGGTAGGAGAATGTTGGACATGGAGCTGCCAGGCAGGAGGCAAAGAGGAAGGCCAAAGAGGAGGTATATGGATGGAATTAATGAGGATATGAAGCTAGTGGGTGCAAGTGTTGAGGATGCAGAAGATAGGGATAGGTGGAGAGAGATGATTCGCTGTGGCGACCCCTGAAGGGAAAAGCCGAAAGAAGAAGAAGTGTGTGTCTGTCTGAGTGTGTGTCTGAATGATATTGTGTGTTTAATCATAATACACCTGTACATGCCTGTCATACCCGTTGTTTATTTAAGGAACTGGCACAACATTAACAGAATGTATGTTTGTTCTCACATGCCTGATGAAGTGTGTGTGTGTGTGTGTGTGTGTGTGTGTGTGCGCACTCTCTCCAGGCCACACTGTCTCTCCTGTTAGACCATCTGAGTCTGGTGGCTTCCTTCAGCGACTGTAATCTGATGACCTGTCAGAACCTTGCTGTGTGTTTCGGCCCTGTTCTGCTCACTCCGACGCAGGACTCGTGGAAAGGAGTGGGGCCGGGCGCTTTTCCATCAGCCCCTGCAGGACATGGAAGCAGCCTTGGAGGAAGAAACTTCACTCAGCAGAGCATGGAGATGGCCAGCGCTGTGGACTTCAAGCGACACATAGAAGCTCTGCACTATCTGCTGCAGCTCTGGCCGAGTGAGTGAGAGAGAGCTTAACATCTTCTTTCACTTAGTGTCTTTCACTGCACGCTCCTAAAATCACACTTTGACAGTAAGCCTACAGTTAAATCACATACACACACACAACTGCATTTTTATTGGTGGACTGCTTTCAGAACTGGTCAGTGGCCTGAGGGTTATTTGCTAAAGCATGCCTTAAACACTTCACGCCTGTCAGCAGTAATGGCTGCCATTTTAATCCCGCCACATGCCTCACATGTCTTGCACACAGCTGGACTTTGAGCTTCTCTTTCCAGCTGTGGAGAATTTGTACAGCAGATCAAGCACAAAAATGTGCTGTGTGTGTATGTGTGTGTGCATGTGCAAGCATGTGTGTTAATGCGATTTTACAGATTTTTATTTGAATCAGTCATAACAGTAAATACTTTACAGTTCAGTTTGTATTCTTTTGTTTCAGTCTTCATTATCTTCTCATCATGTTCAGCTCTGGTACTCATAAATGTTAGAGCAAGTTATAAATGTGAGAAATAACTACAATTTCTTCTTCTTCTTAATGCTGCCCACCTTTAACAAATATTTCTACTATAGTCCCAACAGGAAGAGTGACGGATCAGTCACCCTGCCGTTCAGAGGATGAAGAAGCTCCTCCTCCTCCTCCTTCCCAGAATTCCCTACAGCGTTGTGTTCAGCGGCCGTCGTTACGCGTGGAGCTGCCATTACCTCAGGACGTAGCGGTGGTGTC
Organism: Hemibagrus guttatus; assembly: GCA_033459395.1. Lineage (NCBI taxonomy): Eukaryota > Metazoa > Chordata > Actinopteri > Siluriformes > Bagridae > Hemibagrus > Hemibagrus guttatus. Next base: position 19,637,969 of record JAUCMX010000012.1, read on the forward strand.
ACGCAGGGGGCGTGGCCGTCTGGAAAGTCCACCCTGTAATCGCTATGCTGGTGACTGGAGCGTGTGTGGGCGGGACTTCCTGACCAACGACGACGCCGATTACGACGAGGTGGCGGGCAGCGAGAGCGATGAGGACGGGGAGAAGAAAAAGGACTGGGTGTACACGGACGATTTTGCGCTAGACTTTGACGCACCGTTTACATGCAGACTGAGTCTGAAAGACTTTGATAACCTAATATCAGATCTGGAGCGTGAACTCGCCAAACAGATCAACATCTGCCTCTGAGCAGCGCCTCCACGTAAACCCTGTATCTGCACTGCACTGAAGTCATTCAGCAGGAAATACAGAATTTAAATGTGTTATGATTTAAAACAACAGTTAGCTCAGATGGTGTAGATCAGCCAAGACATGACGTGCCTCTACATATGGTGATGATGATGATGTGCTGATTTTTTTATTATCATTATTTTTGCTCTGACGCTATGAGACTAATGTAGATGGAAACTCCAGTTTAGTGCTGTGAAAAACTTCAAACCGTCCAAGAAAAAAAGAACCTCACATTGCAATAATTTCTGACAGACATGATTATATGTTTGAACACTTTACAGCACACAGTTATCTTTATAAAAATGACCAATTGACCTTACAGAGCTAAAAACAGTAGCAGCAGCCATCTTGTTTGGTATCAACAAAAGCACCAGCCTCACCTTTAAGGTGTGCCACAAAAAAATGGAAGGCTTAATGATGCTTTTGGATGATGATGCAGTTCACATTTTATCTGTTTGAGAATTTTATGAAAATGAATATTATCGAGGCAATGCTGTCTTCTTCACAATGCTACACTGGAGGCTGTAAGATTTCCCAGCTTATTAGATACATTAGCCTTACAGTATCTCTAGTAGAAACACTGAAGAAGCAAGCTGCAGACACCTTCATGTCTTGGCTGATTTAGTGAAAGGGATTTAAGACTGGAGTATGTACATAATTACATAATTAAAGACCTGATGCTGGAAGGATGCACTGCAGATACAGGCATTCTACGATGAAGGCTGACGACAAGCAGCTTCACCTGCTTTAGTAAAGTGTGAAATTATATTTAATAGAAACCCAGACAGAGGTGTGCGTAGGGCAAGTCAAATCCTGCAGAGCCTCAAAAGCACAGAGGTTAGTTTTCATTCCCAGCACAAACACAACACACATGATTCGTCTAAAAAGGACTGAGTAGTAAATTAGTTTCTTATGGACTCCTTGCATTCTGTTTTGATGCCATTATAACTGAATTAATACTCAAAAGCATAGTGTTACTGTACACCCCAGCGCCATAAAATCCCACCGTCGTCTCTGCCTTTATGCTCAGGCTTCATGAGCACTGCATCACTGCTGCAGTTAGTATTTCTGTTTTATTCTACACCATTTATTGCACATTTCCTGCTGAGTTTCCTAGCAGTTTAAAGTTAAATTATAACGTTGCTTAAGATAACGCTTGCTGGAGGGCACGATCTCATCTCACAGCACAAATTATTAGCTTTGTTTAAGCAGGAAAGAAACGTGCATCCGCTATGATCCTTCTGTTCAGAAAAACTAAGAAAAAGAAACTAAGAAAAGCTAATAACTAAGGTGACTCGTCTTAGTCACACTTACAGTATTCGGTAGATGCTTTTATCCAGAGCAACTTACATTTATCTCATTTATACAACTGAGCAGTTAAGGGCTGAGGGACTTGCTCAAAGGCACAGCAGCAGCAGCTTTAGTGATCCTGGGATTTAACTCACAACCTTCTGATCAGTAGTTCAACATCTTACCCAGTGATTTAACCACATTTAGCAATTTAACTGCATAGTTTAAACTGCAATTGTGCAAAGCAAGTTGGCTAGTTATCATGCACAGATTAATGAAATCATAACACATTTCAATTTTTTTTATTTCTCTTAGACTAGAGTCATTTGCCAACACTAGCAGTTTTTACTTAGAAGAAAAATTTAGCCTTTTACAGGTACTATTAATATTGTGAAACATCCGAGAGTCAAGTTCCTGATATGGCTTACATAATAGCAGCTGTAAACAGTCATCCCTTCACTATCTGCCCTGTATCTTTTACTCTCTTGGAGTGAATAAGACAAAAAAAAAAGCAGGTTATCGTGTTACCAAAGAAACATTGTCATTAACATGAGCATGCTAATATGAACTGTGGCGTAACGCCAAAATTACAGAATGTTAGAAGACTGTTGAGTCTGTCTTTTAAGCACATGACATACCCTACTGAGATCACAAATGTGCAGACATTTTGTACAACAGCACGACTTGGACGCTAGTTCCAGCTGTGAAATGAACGATAAGTTAATATCCAAATCCATGATTGTTTCTATGGTAACAGCTTTCCTTCTACCCAGCCTTGTTGATCTACCTGAGCAGCAGTTTGAAAAGATGTAGTTGGCTTCACATGACTCAGAAGAAGCATGTGATAGCCTTCACCCTCCCTAGCTGGTAGGTGTTGTGTGAAAGGGCAGCGTTAGCTAGTCGGTAGGAATCGAAATGAGATCGAGATTTCTGTCATCTCCTCAAATAAATGATGTTTCATTTATTTTCCAAACTTTTCTCTGCTTATGGTCAGAATTTACACTTCATTACTGATTTATTCATATTGTCTACAAATTGTGTTAGGGCTAAATCTGGATTTTCGATCCACGACTATTGATAGCAGTAGGAAAGCCTGTGCAGTGCCTATTTATGCACGTCTTCTTTCCCCCTGAAATAAATCTTCCCATCTAGTGTGACCTGCCAGCGGCACTTGGGCCAAATGTTATGTAAAGTTTTCCACTGGGACATTCCGTTACTAGTCCAGTCTTAATGCTCGAGATGCTTTACCCATTCTGTTTCTGAGTTGAGAAAGATTGGATTTTCCTAGCATGATGTGTTTCCTGTGCCAAGTAGCCCTCAGTGATGCCTTAATGAAAAAACAATCTTCTCTTTAACATAAATATAGCCTATGAGCCCACACAAAGACTTTGTGGTCTCTAGTGATGCCCCCTAACCTCTGAGCTACCAGTCAGGTGTCTGGATTCCAGTAATATTCAGTATTAGAGGGAAACTGCATTTTTGCTTTCATATAGAAGGAATATTTACTTAATTTGCACAGTTCACTTTGAGGAAAATAGAAAGAATGAGCAAATGAAGAATCCACATTTGCAGGATCATTTAGCCTCAAGAACAAGCACAACGTGGATCAGTTACACACACACCATTTTCTAAAAGCTCCCAGACCAAAGACACGTTTGACGGTTCTTTTGCACTTCTGTATTGCGTATTTGGTTATATGACGTTGCTGCTTACTTGGTCGAGTGCAGTACACGGTGTTGCCGTTGCTGGTGTAGCACTGTTTCTTTAACATTGGAGCACGGTACATATGTTTATCTGACTGTGATTTTTAGTTAATTAAAAAAAAAAAATGTACAAAAAGATGGAAAAAAAAAAAAGGACATGTGGAATTTAAGGCCATTACCGAGCAGGGGTTTGCTGATCATGCAAAAACGCTGTAATCATTTTTATTCTATTTGATTTTGTTCTATACAGTATTATTTTGTATTGCACATTTACAGCAAGCACTTATTTTTTTCTGTGTACTATAACTGTGTACTAGTGTACAAAAAAAACTCTTAAATTGGTACCTTTAAGTACCCATCAGTGTTAACCAAATACAAATAAAAGCACAGTATTATGTCATAATGATTAAACCAGTATTGTATTCAACATTTGGAACTGTGTACTTTTGTTTGCTAAATCCCATGTTAAATTCTTTGTGACTGCATTTTTTGGCTTTCTCTATAGCGCTTTTTTCCTCTCGATCATCCTCTCGATCATCATAGAGAGAATTATATTTCATTATTTGACACTTCCAGGAACATGTCAGTGGGTTTTTGACTGTTTGAGTACCCCGCAGTCCCTAAATCTCAGCCCTGTTGAACAGTTTAAGGATTCAACAAAGTTTAGCTTCATGAATAACCGGAATACTGGACGTGTCAGCTCAGAAATTCTCTCTGTCTCTTATGGGATATAACCCACAATTGCACTGTGTGTTGGGACATTTCTGTTGCATTGTGCAGGGATCCCAATCCTGATGTTTAATCTCAACTAGGTGCTATGTGAAATTTTTCTGGCAAGCTTTAAAAACTGGACAATGTGCTTTTGTATCATGTGTATTTGTGTCTGTCTAGAAAACACTTTCTATTCTTTACAAATAACATGTGCGTTTGCTTACATCCCTACTACGGACATGGTGAGATCTTAAGATAGTTCTTCTTTGTCTTCCATACATTTTTGATTGTAATGCCAATGCGTACAATCTAACTTATCTAATTAGTTTCATCATCAGTGTCATAACCATTAGACCCTGTAGCTTTAAGAGCATATGTATTCACCTAATTCAATGTAGTGCCTAGCAATTTAGTACTAAAGATAACTACAACGAAACTAGGAGTTAAAGTCTAGTCTAGTTTATCATTATAATATGATAGATTTGACCTATAAGCACTTCAGGTGTTGTTACACTGGTCACTGACATTTAGCTCAGGGACTTAGGAGCTCTGAAGCAGTCTGTGGTCTTCCTTATCACTCTCCTGCAGGGGATAAAAGAAAGTAAGTGTTTAATCTCCACTCATAAAAAATATTTGGTTTAACATGCATATCATTGCTTTGTTTAATACGTAGTAAGCATTAATAATGTAATATATATATTACAAGTTTAATGTTTAACAGCAGTCTTGAAGTCTCAGAGTATTGGGTCAGTCATGATGCATGAGCCGCCACTGACCTGGTCCTCAGTGACCAATCACTGATCACCATTGTCTGTCCCACCCTCACACATCTTTGTTGTTCATTTTAAACATTCAACTTGTTCATAAAATACAGTCCATCATCTGGCTCTTGTACTGTAGCTGTTGATTGTTTATAAATCTTAAACCTGAAGATAATGAGCACACTTACACTGGTTTGATTGTCTGAGAGAAGATTGGTGTATTCTGGCTCTGAGCTGGCTGCAGAAGCCTACAGGGCAAGGGAAAAGTCAATGTAGCTTTTACAAAGTATTGCATTTGTTCCTCAATCTAGTAGCATATAGACACAGAAGAATAGGTTAATTAATTGCGCTGAATATCTTACATGTGTTTTTGTGTGTGTCTCACCTCTGTCTTATGCGGCACAAGGAATTCTGGGTACAAGAGGACTGGTGGGGTGTGCTCTCTTCACTCTTAGCTTTTTCCTGTGGTATAAACATGCAAAGTTGTTGTTTTTTTTTCATATTATCTGTGTGTGTTAAATAACGCAAGTTTTTATTTTTATTTTATTTTTTCTGTCTTGTTTGTGTACCTTTTTTTTCACTCTCCTCTCACTGTGCAGCTTTCGGTCCTGTTGCAGTAAAGCTATTCTGTCTCTCTCAGGCCACACAAAAAAGATCTCATGTACCTCACACACAGCTGCATGCAGCTAAAGAAAACCACACACACACACAACAAAACAGGAGGATATGGTCCTATTTCTTTAGACCGGTAACTACTGGGGAGCTGCTTGACATACTAAGGCTGTCGAACATAAGCTTCAACCTTCTTATTTATTCATTTTAATTTAAATTATTTATTTTGTTTGCAAGGGGGGCACGGTGGCTTAGTGGCTTGCACGTTTGCCTCACACCTCCAGGGTTGGGGGTTCGATTCCCGCCTCCGCCGTGTGTGTGGAGTTTGCATGTACTCCCCGTGCCTCGGGGGTTTCCTCCGGGTACTCTGGTTTCCTCCCCCAGTCCAAAGACATGCATTGTAGGTTGATTGGCATCTCTAAATTGTCCGTAGTGTGTGATTGTGTGAGTGAATGAGAGTGTGTGTGTGTGTGTGCCCTGCGATGGGTTGGCACTCCGTCCAGGGTGTATCCTGCCTTGATGCCCTATGACGCCTGAGATAGGCACAGGCTGCCCGTGACCCGAGTGTAGTTCGGATAAGCGGCAGACAATGAATGAATTTTGTTTGCAACTTGCACCTGTTTTTTTTTTTTTAATCAGTTGTATAACACAACTGGCAAATTGTGTATGTGTGCGTTACCTGTGCTCTGACTCGGTGCTGCAGTTTGAGATCCTGCATAGAGAAGGAAGCTCTTCTTTGGTATGTATGTGCCTGAAAAAATCGAATGACCTCTCTAGAGTCCTGAATGGTTTTGTTCAAGTGTTTCACTCTCTCGGTCCGGAGAAGTCGGCGTGTGAGGAAACCTCGGGCTGCAGCCGTAAGACGACATGCTGCATTCTGCTGTTCCTGAAATTAAATTGGTATCATTTAATATTTTATGATCTTACCACTTCAGAAAATACTTTACAAATGATAGACAGCTACATAACTGCTCTGTACTCTATCAATAAGCCTGTAGTAGAAGAAGGATGTTATGTAAAATGTATATTTTTGTTGTGTCATTTACTTCACGCTGTAGTATTTACTTCATCCAGTGCTAATTCTGCACAGATCAGATTAACTGCACACATGAGCTGTTTAACCTGATTATTGGCTAAAATCTCCAGGGTTGGGGGTTCAATTCCCGCCTCCGCCATGTGTGTGTGGAGTTTGCATGTTCTCCCTGTGCCTCGGGGGTTTCCTCCGGGTACTCCGGTTTCCTCCCCCGTATGCATTGTAGGTTGATTGGCATCTCTAAATTATCCGTAGTGTGTGATTGTGTGTGTGTGCCCTGCGATGGGTTGGCACTCCGTCCAGGGTGTATCCTGCCTTGATGCCCAATGACGCCCGAGATAGGCACAGGCTCCCCGTGACCCGAGAATAGATCGGATAAGCGGTAGACAATGAATGAATTATAGCGTGCTAAGTATCACTTGATCACTTACAATAATTTGGTAATGATTCAACTACATTATTAGTATATTAGTAATTAGTATTATTAGAATGAGAATTTTACAAAAACATCTTTTAGAAAGTTTATGCTGTCTATTGATATCCAAGGTTGTGTGATGGATGGGACCTGTTGTGATTCCAGTTCCTGCGTTTTGGGAACGTCAGAGAGTTGGAGAGTGTGTGGTTCTTTCAAACTCTCACATGATGTTTCGAATAGCTGAATATCACCTACAAGAGATGATAACACAGGTTACAGAAATGTATCACACTTTCATAATTGCATGTAATTAACTGTACAAAAGAACCTACACTTATATTAGTGTTCACAATGTAAATGACTAGTTTCACTGCTGTGAGGAATTTTATTGTAGCGGTGGTGACAGTCAATTGGGAGAGGTTTCTGGTTAAGGCAAGTAAGATGACTTGAAGTGTGAATGTATGTGTGTAAATCAGTGCAAGTCTACAGAACATACTCACAGTACATTACTAAATTCTTCTTCGTGTTTGCTCTAATTCTGACTTACCTACTGTTTTATTCTGGAGGATATCCGCTGCAGCCATGTCCTCCTGTTTCATTCTGTGCTTTGGAAGTCTTCCCAGCACCAGACTGTGTCTGGCGAAGGTCTCTGAGGCCTCAGAAGCTGACCTGATCTGTGGCCTGAGATGATTCAGTGTCAGGGATGGACTCTCCACATCGTAGGACTGGTTGAGTGGAGCTGGAGGGAAGCGCTGATGGGTGGCGAAGTGGGTTTTCTTTTTCTTAAGGAGACCTGATTGGGTTGTGTTTAGCATGCTGATTGGTCTCCGGGATGTTAAGCTTCTGGGAGTGGAGGAGATGATTAAATTACAGCTTGTCTTGGATAGGTCTGAGCAGCTGCAGTTCCAGTCCACACCAGAAGATGCTGATAAACTTGACTGTTCTATTGAAATTGTTGCACCTTTGTTGGAGTCTTTAAATGTTTTATGAAAATGATGAGGACGGACGTCTGACTTGTTAACAGAAACAGAGATGGGCATTTGGCATGAATGGGGTTTGGGTGGACTTGGTAACCGAATATAAGAGTCCATTATACTGGAACAAATAGAAAATCCAGTCAACGATAAGTCAGGTGATCTTGAATCAAAGTCAGTGCTACAATCCAAGCACTTGCTACACTCCATCACCAGAAGATGCTCCAGTTTTGTATAGCTTTCATTTTCCCCATCAGAGTGAGGCTCTTCCTTTTCCTTGCCAAGTTGCATCTCTGCATATCCCAAATCCTCATTTCCTACTTGAATCTCTCCAATACAGCTTGGCTGAATCTCCTTCTCTCCTTTTTCCTCTCCTCTTTTCCTCATTCTCTCCATCTGGCTGTTCAGGAGCAGTAGTGTCTTTTTCCGCAGTGCAGTATGGTTTAAGAAGAGGCTGCTGTGTTGCTGCTCATCTAGTTGTGTTTTTTTGGACCAAGGGGCTTCTACAGTCTGCCCATCACCCTGCCCATCACCCTGCCCATCACCCTGCCCATCACCCTGCCCATCACTCTGCCCATCACTCTGCCCATCACTCTGCCCATCACTCTGCTCCTTTCGCAACTGCAAATAGAAGAAAATATTCATTATAATGCAGTAGGTGGCAGTATACACCTACCATGTGGGACAGTGAAGAAGAGCAAGAAAATTTTTAACCCAAATCCCAGACATCCTACTAATGGGATCTGTCAGAATACAGAAAAAAAATAAATAAATAAAAAACCTTCTGTTTCTCAACAGTTTATTGTAGTTTGTGAACAAAATACAAGCTAGTCATAATGCAGGTGCAGGGATTTGCTGGAAAGGGAATGTGAAAAAATTTTTGTGAGCTCTCAACCCTAAACGCTGCATTTTTGTGACAAACATTAATTAGAAGAGTCAAGACATACCATAGGATTAGTTCAAGAAATGTACTTCTTTACTTAATTTAGCATTTCAGTGTGTTGCTTTACCAAAGTGATAAGTTCTCTACATAAACTTAAACATTGTTTTAGCTCTGTGTTACAAACCTGCACAGGAAATGAACCTGGCACTTGCTTTGTGAACTGTTTGTGTGAAAGTGGTCCAGCAAAACTACATTTTCTAGAATGAGATGAGCCAAGAGTAATTTGTTTTCCCTGTAATGTAAAGTTTTCCAGTAGGATTGTCTCTCAGCCCAATAAGGATCCCATTTCTCAAAGCTAATTTATATTTACTTTTTTTGAAATGTCCCATGTTTGGATATTATGGTAATGCATATTTGTATTTACATCAGAATATGTTTTTCCGTATGTAGCTCCTGATGATAGCATGATCAAAATCGTTAAAAGCTGCGAATATACTTTATACGTTTTATTCTTTAACCTCTTGCCTTGTGCACTGAGTTGGAAAACTTTTGCTCTTTGGAGGTTCTTACAACTTTTTAAGAATTTCAGTTATTTGTGTTGTACAAGTGAAAAGTGGTGTTTTCTTTAAATTGCTGACATTTTAACACTTTTTTAGCTACAAGAGAGTAAAACGGCAAAGGAATTAGATGATATCGTATCAAGGCTCAAACGAGAGAGCTCATCAAGGCCAGAAGAGCTAGTTTATTCCTGACCACACCAGGATGTAGTGTGGTATGTTAAGGACAGTAAACGTAAACATCTCTCGAGGTGGCTCAGTAAATGGACTGACTATCCCACATCTATTACTTACATGCATACACCAATCAGTGCATCGATTTAAGACTGTACATACTGTAGCCTGAGTAACACTGAGCATAATAAACTTACCCGAAGCATAGAAAGTATAGTCTCTTGTATTCTTTACATGCAATAGAAATGTTTTTAGGCCACATAGAGTAGGAAAAGTTGACTTTGCAAAGTGACATTACAAGGTTTAGTAGACAGAGTTTAGTGTGTGCAGTAGTAGGTGTTGAGATGACCTGTATGTGTTTGATGACATCCTGCACTCGATCGAGCAGAGACCCGAGTCTCATTGTGTGTCTGTCACACTCTCTCTGCACTGCTGTCTGTCTCTGTTCATCCATCTCGACACGCTGCTGTTCACTGAGCTACACACACACACACACACACACACACATGCGCGCACACACACACACGCACACGCACACACAGGTATAAGTAAACATTAAAATTGCCAGTATTTTAGGTTTACTTTATATCACAATAATTACAAATCTTTGTCTGTTTATGTACACTATGCACACCATTTATCGCAGGAAAGTACAATTAAAGATTAAACAACAGCAAAATGTAAGATCTGTGATCTTTGTACACCGATCAGGCATAACATTATGAGCAGTGAGAGGTGAAGTGAATAACACTGATTATCTCCTCATCATGGCACCTGTTAGTGGGTGGGATATATTAGGCAGCAAGTGAACATTTTGTCCTCAAAGTTGATGTGTTAGAAGCAGGAAAAATGGGTAAGTGTAAGGATTTGAGTGAGTTTGACAAGGGCCAAATTGTGATGGCTGGACTACTGGATCAGAGCATCTCCAAAACTGCAGCTCTTGTGGGATGTTCCCGGTCTGCAGTGGTCAGTATCTATCAAAAGTTGTCCAAGGAAGGAACAGTGGTGGACCGGAGACAGGGTCATGGGCGGCCAAGGCTCACTGATGCACGTGGGGAGTGAAGGCCGGCCCGTGTGATCCGATCCAACAGACGAGCTACTGTTGCTGATAGATCTCAATTACTTTCTTTCTCATTTGTTTTGGAATTTCTTTGGATCTCGGCATGATGTCTATCTTTTGAGGATCTTTTGGTCTACTTCACTTTGTCAGGCAGGTCCTATTTAAGTGAGTTCTTGATTGTGAACAGGTGTGGCAGTAATCAGGCCTGGGTGTGGCTAGAGAAATTGAACTCAGGTGTGATAAACCACAGTTAAGTTATGTTTTAACAGGGGGGTAAACACTTTCACACAGGGCCATGTAGTTTTGGATTTTGTTTTCCCTTAATAATAAAAAGCTTCATTTAAAAACTGCATGATGTGTTTACTTGTGTTATCTTTGACTAATATTTAAATGTGTTTGATTATCTGAAACATTAAAGTGTAACAAACATGCAAAAAAATAAGAAATCAGGAAGGGGACCAACACTTTTTCACACCACTGTATATATATATGTATGTGTGTATGTGTGTGTGTGTATGTGTGTGTGCGCATTTATAGAGTTTTAGTAAAAAATAGACGTTTCCCAGCCATTTTAATACACACTGTAATTCATAAATAACATAATTAAAATAAATGTAAATAAATAAATAAGCGCTGATGTGTTTCCTGAGATGCTAATGTGTTTTCACACACGCACCAAACACACACACACAAACTCGCGCGCGCACACACCAAACACACGCACACTCACAAACACACACACACACACACCAAACACACGCACACTCGCGCACACACACACACCAAACACACGCACACTCACAAACACACACACACTCGCACACACACGCACACTCACAAACACACACACCAAACACACGCACATACATACACACACACACACACACACACCAAACACACGCGCGCACACACACACACACACTCACACCAAACACACGCACATACATACACACACACACTCACAAACACACACACCAAACACACGCACATACATACACACACACCCCTCACAAACACACACACCAAACACACGCACACTCACAAACACACACACACACGCACATACATACACACACACACACGCACATACATACACACACACACTCGCACACACACACACCAAACACACGCACGCACATAAAAAAATACACACACACCAAACACACGCACATATACACACATACACACACACACACACACGGCTTGTTGTACCTTGGGCAGAAGCGCGTGCCTGCCGTGGAAGCGGATGGCGGATCGCGCCCCTGTGTGGTCGTGTCGCGCGCTGCACCCACTCTCCACGTGCACGCGAGCTAGACTCTCCGAACAGAACTCCTCATAACTCTCCATCACCTTTATTTACAGAGATTAATCATATATATATATATATCTCCTCATATTATTTACTGCTCTTATGATTTATTATGATTATGGTTATCTTTAGTAGAGAGTAAGTTTAGCGCGCGCGCAAATCGGCCTGCTATTATATTAAAAGGCAAGTCTTTAAAAAAAAAAAAAACTTTGTTACGTCACCTGTACACTTTTATCCGGTTATCACTCTGTCTTGCTTCACAGTTTAGGTCATTTTTCTTTCGTTTTTGTCTCTAGCTAGCCTGATGACGATAAAGCATATAAATAATAGTGTATAATTAGATAAACAGTGTAATTTGTTATAGTTTATACGCGGATGTGTAGCCTCTAGGTAAACACTTCCGGAAACCAACGGCTGTAACTCTGTTGCCTAGAAACCGACAAGCCCCGCCCACTGACCCGTGTCAATCTAGAGCAAAAATAAATCCATTCAATATTTGGCAAACATATATATATATATATATATATATATATATATATATATATATATATATATATATATATATATATATAAACGGTGTTATAGTTAACATTTTAACTATTAGGATGCATTTAAAGTTCATTCTAGGATTGGTGTGTGTGTGTGTGTGTGTGTGTGTGTGTGTGTGTGTGTGATTGCTTTCAATTTTTCTGTATGTTTTGTTTGTTTGTTTTCTTCACTTTGTTACTCTAATTTTATATTGTGGATGTCCAAAAAAGGATCAGAACATCTGACAGTGTTGACCTTGAAAATTGTGTAGTCCCTTTGTTTGTTTGTTTGTTTGTTTGTTTATTTATTTTAATTTTATTTATAATCCTCCTCAGTAACAGCACCAAGGACCTACACAAGCAATGAGCTGAGGTCCTGTCCCAATGTGTCACAGTGACATCTCTTTCTGAGACCTCATAAAGCACAGACATGTGCATAAAACCTCATTAAACACAGAGAGAAGCACAGCAAAGTGATTTCTCACACACACCTGTTCCATTTAATAAGTTTCACTTCTATGTACAGTGTTGGTATATCTTGCCAGCTGACCTTACCTCAGATAAAACATTTGTGTGTGACATCTTCATTCATTCATTCATTGTCTACCGCTTATCCGGTCTATTCTCGGGGAGCCTGTGCCTATCTCAGGCGTCATTGGGCATCAAGGCAGGATACACCCTGGACGGAGTGCCAACCCATCGCAGGGCACACACACACACATTCACTTACACAATCACACACTACAGACTACTTAGAGATGCCAATCAACCTACAATGCATGTCTTTGGACCAGGGGAGGAAACCGGAGTACCCGGAGAAACCCCCCGAGGCACAGGGAGAACATGCAAACTCCACACACACGGCAGAGACGGGAATCGAACCTCCAACCCTGGCGGGGGTGTGAGGCCCGCCACCGTGCTAACCACCAAGCCACCGTGCTAACCACCAAGCCACCGTGCTAACCACCAAGCCACCGTGCTAACCACCAAGCCACCGTGCTAACCACCAAGCCACCGTGCTAACCACCAAGCCACCGTGCTAACCACCAAGCCACCGTGCTAACCACCAAGCCACCGTGCTAACCACCAAGCCACCGTGCTAACCACCAAGCCACCGTGCTAACCACCAAGCCACCGTGCCCATCTTCATTTGAATTAAAAATAAAACTTTCACATGGTGAATTTTCTATGATCAAGTTATCGGTTATCTGATATTGTGAATAAACATAAGCCTCATAGAGTACCAGCTGTCACATGATCGGCAGCGCACACTCTTCATCACTGTAGAGGTCAAGAGGCAAAGATGAATTAATGAAAAAGATTCATTTGAATGTTAATCAGAAAATGGGATATTTAGCCAACAAATTAAAGTTTTTTTTTAATTAAAGTGATATAAGAATGGACAGTGATCGGGAGAGTAAAGAATGATGTGTCTGAGGTGGCAGTTTATGGAAATATCTGCATCTGGAAACCTCTGGTCAGTGTCATGAATATAGAATGCACTAAAAATGATTTTGGGCAGGTCCAGTTTTGGTTTCTTCTCCAGCTCCACATGAGTTACACTATATGGCCAAATGTATGTGGACATGTGACCTTTAAATCACATTGATGAACATCCCATTCCAAAACTAAGGGCATTAATATGAAGTGTATTGAATAAATGTTCACTAAGGAGAATTAAGTATTTGTTAGATTAAATGAGATTTGAAACCAGTGAATAAATGCATTGTGTGAGATAAAATATGTTTAATATATGTGTAGATCATATATCTGAGTACAGTCTGAACCTAATAATTGAGTGCAACATATTTTTAGTAACTGGTTAAGTCCTGTGTGTTGTATGTTGTACGTTGAATAAGTATAAATAAAACTATGAAATGAAAAACTTTCAGAATAATTGGCAAATCCATTCCATACCTTTCAAGCCCTGGATTAAAATGATCATAGATAAAAGTATGTTTTGAAAAATCCTAGTACTTAAGCAAAGTTCAAATATATGCCTCTATTCCGCAGTTGCGTTGTGTTGGTGTACTTTGTCACACACACATGGTAATGTAGACTTCATTTCTGTATCAAAGCAAAATAACAAAGACTTAAAAAGTAGCAACCAATCTTATTATGTCCTTAAAAAATCAATACTACATATCCATAACATGGTGATGGGATTATGAAAGGATTAAGGAACATATCTGAAACAGGAAGGGAGGTCTTTCCAAAAGTATATTTTATTAAAAGTATTTATAGAACCTGTATCTTCATCAGAGGTGCTTAATATATATGTGCCTCAGTACATGTATGTTATGTTGTGTTGTGGTGAAATGAAGTGGCTCTTGTACTTAAATGAACCTCAGGGCTTTAAGTTCACCAGGAGCTTAATGCTCACATTCGGACCACTTTTAACACATAGCTCTGAATGGAGACTTCTCGCATAGAACCAGTTGAATTCATTCACTCATTTATTGTCTACCGCTTATCCGATCTACTCTCAGGTCACGGGGTAGCGGTGTCTATCTCAGGCATCATTAGGCATCAAGGCAGGTACACCCTGGACGGAGTGCCAACCCATCGCAGGGCACACACACACTCTCACACTATGGACAATTTAGAGACGCCAATCAACCTACAATGCATGTCTTTAGACTGCGGGAGGAAACCCCTGAGGCACGGGGAGAACATGCAAAGCACACACACGCACGCACACACAATGCATCCGGGGGAGGAAACCGGAGTACCCGGAGGAAACCCCCGAGGCACGGGGAGAAAATGCAAACTCCACACACACACGGCGGAGGCAGGAATCAAACCCCCAACCCTGGCGGTGTGAGGCAAACGTGCTAACCACCAAGCCACCGTGCTTAATTTGCCTCTATTAATAGTTTAAAATAAAGGCTAAGTGCACCATTCATTGAAAAGGGTGAAGAAAATGAAAAGGTGTGAGGGGCTGAGCTGCTTTCTGTTCAGTGCTAAGGGAAGGCTCACCTGATTCATCTGAGACATCTCGGAGAGCCAGTAAGGAAGCTGCAGATGCAAAAGCTCAGCTATGAGCTATGAATAGTTTGGAGAGATCATGGAAACATACATTCAGGTGACACTGGAAGTGAGGTGGCAATTTGTTTGTGGGATTTGGAGAAAACCTTTAATTGTTTGCCTGGACATTGTTATGACTTCAGTCGAGTTGTGTATTGTCTGTATTTGACAGTGCTTTGAGCAAAGCAAAATTAATCACAAACAAATAATTTACTCATATCCTCAAAACACTTCAGTCAAAAGTGTTTACAAAACTGCATTTCTATTTTTAATATGTCCTTCAAAGTGCATAGCCAGTATATGAGATCAACTATTTGCAGGACTAAAGTACACTATATTGCCAAAAGTTTTGGGACACCCCTCCAAATCATTGAATTCATGTGTTGTTTTTCAGGGGTTGCTCTTGGCCCCTTAGTTCCAGTGAAAGAAACACTTAATGCTTCAGCATACCAAGACATTTTGGACAATTTCATGCTCCCAACTTTGTGGGAACAGTTTGGGGATGACCCCTTCCTGTTCCAACATGACTACACACTAGTGCACAAAGCAAGGTCCATAAAGACATGAATGAGTGAGTTTGGTGTGGAGGAACTTTACTGGCCTGCACTGAGTCCTGACCTCAACCCCAAAGAACACCTTTGCGGTGAATTAGAGAGACTGGAAAGCCTTCCCAGAGTAGAAGCTGTTATAGCTGCAAAGGGCGGGCCAACTCCATACTAAATTCATGTTTATGTAAAGGCAGACGTCCCAGTTTTGGCCTGGCTTGCAGTCTCCACTCTAATTCATCCCAAAGGTGTTCTATCGGGTTGGGGTCAGGACTCTGTGCAGGCCAGTCAAGGTTCCTGAACACCAAATATGCTCATCCATGTCTTTATGGACCTTGCTTTGTGCATGGCAGCATGAAATGTTCCAAAATGTCTTGGTATGCTGAAGCATTAAGTGTTTCTTAATGCTTCAGTCTACTTACACTACCTAGTGATTAAATTAAATCACTGAGCTTTTATCAATAACTTCACTATGTATCCGCACTCTAGCAGAGAGTCAGTCAAACCTCTCCTTCCACACTTGACTAGAAAAGAGTAAAAGACTCGAACTCCGTAACTTCTCCTAAAAGACACTATATTATTCACATCAACAGAAAATAGAACATGCATAACACAACATAAAATAGAAAGCAACATCAATTTAAAGGTTCTTATAGTATAACTGTCTTCGACCCAGATATTTTGCGCATCGTAGAGGGCCACCTTTTGGGGAGAGGTCAGGCCAGTACTTTCACCCAAGGCATGGCTCATCAATAATCCTCTTCTTCGTCCTCATCAGAAGTGCTGGATTCTTCCTTCTCTTTTGGCACATACTTCAGTGACTCTCGTACAGTGGTTCAAATGATACCACGTGGTTTTACCTTCCACCTGGACCGCTGTTGGAGTGGCTGCTACGACTTTGTAGGGCCCCTCCCTTCTGGATTCGTTCCACTTCCTCCGGAACACTCTCAGATATATTTGGTCTCCTGGAACAAGTGGGCACGGAGTGTCTGCCTCCTTACTCGGCTCCTTGCGTTTCTCCTGCACATAAATTGCTTTATGTATTGCAGTTAGTTTTTTCATATAAGACCTAAGTTCCATTTGCAATTGCTCTAGCGGAGGCCCTTTATAGGGACCTCTGTAATATGGCACAGGCATGGGTCGACCCGTAAGCATTTCATGCAGGGTTAGGTGCGTGCTTCTTTTGTTAAGTTTGGCCTTGAGGGCACCATTTATTCTTTCTACCATCCCTTGTGATTGTGGATACACACACAATCCAAATTATTCTCAAATGTTGCAGTACTTGCTTTACAGTTTTCTGAATGAATGCCGACCTGTTATCTGAACTAATCTCTGATGGAATGCCAAATCTAGGTATTACTTCCCTTGTGAGGAATTTAATAACTGTCCCTGACCCTTCATCTGCAGATGGTACTGCTTCTACCCATCTACTAAATCTGTCTATTATTACCAGCATATACCTTTTACCTTGAACACGCTTTATCATATCCATATAATCCATCACTAAGTGTTTAAATGGTCCTTCTGGCACCGGTATATGGCCTATAGGTGTCGCTGTCCCTTTCCTAACATTATTTTTGGCACATATTTCACATGAGGACAGAAATTCATCCACCATGGCATGTAAATATGGAGACCAATACCCTTGTTGTTTGATTTTCCTTATGACCTCCCCTCTTGCACAATGGTCAAACCCATGAGCATCTGGAATCAAAATGTTTAAGAGTGCGGTGGGTGCAATAATTTGACCTTCATGGGAATGCCAAATTCTCTGTGCATCTTTCTGACCTCCCCTCTGGTGCCACATAGAGTGCTCGTATGGACCTGCTTGCTGCTGAATCCGAATTATGTCCTCTAACTGAGGCTGTGGCTCTATAAGAACTACTGGAGCTAATACTGCTATCTGACATCCCAAAGACTTTTTTGCTTCTGAATCTGCTATGTTGTTACCCTTAATGACATAGTCATTCCCCTTTTTATGAGCCTGACATTTAATCACCGCCAGTCATTTTGGTAACATCATAGCAGACATTAATTGACCTGTCTGTTTGGCATGTTGGATGGGGGTTCCATCGCTCTTTTTAAACCCTCTCTGTTTCCATACTGCTCCAAACAGGTGACATACACCATGAGTCCATAAAAATATTCGCTATCTGCCCCTTCGCTAATTGGCATGCAGCTGTGAGCTCTTTTAGTTCTGCTAACTGAGCGGAGCATGGCTGTATACAGTGTTGAGACAGAATGGGTTTAAATTCCTCTCCATCCTTTATTACCATCGCATACCCTGTGTGATTTCCTAAATGATCTTTAAAACTAGACCCATCAACAAAATAAGCAACTTCCGTTTCAGGCATTGGTATAGATTCAAGATCGGGCCGTAATCTAGTGAATGCCAATGAATTAGCTATACAATCATGAGGCTCACCTTCGTAAGCCAAAGGAATCAAGTCAGCTGGATTAACTGTGTTACATCGCTTAATAGTAACATCTGGATATGTGAGCAGTACGGAGTAAGCTAGTATACGAGCCTGAGTTAGAACAAATTTCCCCTGTTCTATCAACTCTACCACTTTGTGATGTGTATAAATGGTTACTGGGTAACCCATAGTTAATGCGGAAGCTTTCTCGTATGCATAATATACTGCTGCAAGACCTTGCTGATAGCATGGTGGATAACCTTGTGCTACATTATCTAGCTTAGTACTGTAGTATGCTGTTTTTTCCTGCCACTGCAGGTCTCTTGCATCAAAACGGCTGACGCGTACCCATCAGCTCGGTTAGCCACATATAGGTGGAATGGTTTAGTATAATCCGGTATACCTAAGGCAGGCGCTGTTTGCAGTTCTTTCTTTATAGATTCAAATGCTACCAATACATCTATATTCCAGCTTAATGGAGTACTTAGGTCTTGCAATCCTACTACTTTCATTATTTCCCTCAATGGCGCTGTTTTTACTGCAAATTCCTCTATCCAATCAGCACTAAAACCAGTTAGGCCTAAAAAGGTCATCATTTGCTTTACTGTTTGTGGCAGAGGCACTTTACTCAGGCCTTCTACATGGGTTGGGGCTAATGCTTTTGCACCATATGAAATTAACCGGCCTAAATACTCAACTTGTGACTCGCAATATTGTAATTTGACTTTAGATACTTTATGACCCCCCTGAGCTAACTTATTGAGTACCTTAATGGAATCTCTATGGCATTGTTCTAGTGATGTTAAGCAAATTCATAGGTCATCCATATATTGCAACAGTGAACTGTCTATCATCAGATCATCTAAGTCAGCCTTAAGCACCTGATTGAATATATGTGGTGAATGCTTAAACCCTTGAGGCATTCTAGTGTACGTATATTGCTTACCAGTATATGTAAATGCAAACAGATATCTACTTTCTTCTGCCATTGGAACACTGAAAAAGGCTGAACACAGATCAATCACAGTGAAGTATTTGGCTTCAGGAGGTTTCATTGGTTAGCAGCGTGTGTGGATTTGGAACATTAGCAGGCCAGTCCTCTATTATATCATTAATCGCTCGCAAATCATGAATGAGGCGCCATTTAGATTTGTCTGCTTTGATCACAGGAAAAATTGGCGTATTACAATAACTGGCTGTTTCTATGAACACGCCTGCTTTTACAAGACCTTGTATAGTATTTTTTATGCCTGCTTCTGCCTCAGGTTGCAGAGGATATTGTATCTTCCTGGGTAGTTGTACATTTGGCTTAAGCTGTACTCGGATTGGACTGGCCGATTTTATTAGTCCTACATCGGTGTCATGTTGAGACCATAACTCAAATGGGACCTGCCTTTCCATTTCCCTACGTAGCTCAGCTTCAACTGTCTCTACTCCTTCAGATGGTGATGTCATTTGTGTTTGTGGCTCGTGACTAATAACAATTTTTTGAGGGGTACCAATAAAGTTACTACCACACAAGATTTTGATATAGTTTTTATCAGCAGACTGAAAGATCAACGGGTTTATTGTTGATTCCCACTGAATATGTTTAGCTTTTTTCATCACTGGCCCTAAGTCTTTTGATCTCCAATTCTTCTCTACATACAATGTTACATGTGGCACTGAATCAGCTACACTGAACCACCTGTTAACGAATTCACCCTCAGCTATATTTATAGCTGCCCTTTGCTTACCTATGATAATGTATTGTGTGATCAATTCAATTTTCTGTCCTTTTGTCTCTTCCTGCCATGTTTTTTTTAGGCTAGCATCTTTGTCTGAGTCATATTGCATTGTACAGTGAAACTCTGACTTTGGTAACTGTGCCTCAGGGATCTGTGCTTCAATAAACTTCGCCCATTTATCAATTACATGATTAACATCACTTTCTATCTGTCCTATCCAGTACACATTCGCTTCTGGCTCAGTAATCAACATTTGGTTTCCTATACCTTTCATGTTTACATATACACCTTCTGGGGAGCACCATATTTGCAGCCCTAACTTACATAATGCATCTCTTCCTATTACGTTAACAGGAGATTGATTTGAAACTAGAATAGGTATAGTCACAATTTGGTTGTTAGTTTGTAGACGAACGGGAGCAGTCATAGGAATTAGCTGTTTCTGTCCCGAGAATCCTACCGTCTTTGCAAACTTTCCAGACATGGGGAGATGTGAGGCATAATTTGTATTTATGCATGTATAAACTGCTCCTGTGTCTACTAACATGGGTGTGCTTTTTCCCTCTACCTCAATATGTAGCATGGGTTCTTATTCAGCATTAGTTGTTAAAAGTGGTAACTGATTCTCCCCTATAGGATTCTCTGAGCATCCCTAATAACCATGGTTTGGACCCCCCCACGGGTGCACTGGGCCCTGGGCTGGACCCCAAAACGGCTGCTGCCACCCCCTCCCATCACACCCCCAGGTGGCTGTGGCCATGGATGTGTGGGGCACATTGTTCTGTTATGTCCAGTCTGTCCACATCCCCAGCACACTCCCGGGAGAAAGTTAAACCGACCATTTCTTTGGCCTCCTCCACCCATTCTGCTCTGGTTGTTGGGTATAAACTTTGACAATGGGTGCAGGGAGGTGTGTAGTGGGAGTGAGTGCTGCAGGTGACGTCATCGCTGTAAGTGGAACAGGCTGGAGAGTGGGGGGAGCATTAACAGGGGCTCTTACTGACATCTGCTCTGCTTCCTCTTTCTGAATTGTAGCTTGAACCTTTTTCTTATGTTTATTTGTCAGTTCTTCAAGTTGTTTAAAGCGATTAAAGATCCCCCTTTAATGCCTTTGGGTCAACTCTAGTTGAATACTCAGCACGCAGGGCATGCCACACGGCAGGGCGGTAAGCATCGAAGACAATTCCATCCATATGATGTGTGTCTACCGCCTCGGTCAAGTGTGAAGCATGAAGGATTTCTTCCATTTTTCCTCCGTCCAAGATCTTTGCCAAAAGGGCTTTTACGTCCCCCACAGATAACAATTTACCAGCAGTCTCATCTTCTAACACTTTTATCCACTTTCCAGCTCCTTCATGAATGTTAGGGAGGCGAGTGACCAGCCCCTCAAGGTCCTGTGTAGCCCACGGCACATATTGTCCCTGTGCACCTTTAATTATAATTGGGAATTGTGGAGCTAAGGGCCTAAGTCTTCCTGTATCTCTTCCCCGTTTCCAACTTCCTACAGTGAATGATGTCTCCTCTTCACCTTCATTCTCTCTACTATATACAGTGGGGCAAAAAAGTATTTAGTCAGCCACCAATTGTGCAAGTTCTCCCACTTAAAAAGATGAGAGAGGCCTGTAATTTTCATCATAGGTACACTTCAACTATGAGAGACAGAATGAGAAAAAAAATCCAGAAAATCACATTGTCTGATTTTTAAAGAATTTATTTTCAAGTTATGGTGGAAAAGAAGTATTTGGTCAATAACAAAAGTTCATCTCAATACTTTGTTATATACCCTTTGTTGGCAATGACAGAGGTCAAACGTTTTCTGTAAGTCGCCACAAGGTTTTTACACACTGTTGCTGGTAGTTTGGCCCATTCCTCCATGCAGATCTCCTCTAGAGCAGTGATGTTTTGGGGCTGTCGCTGGGCAACACAGATTTTCAACTCCCTCCAAGATTTTCTATGGGGTTGAGATCTGGAGACTGGCTAGGCCACTCCAGGACCTTGAAATGCTTCTTACGAAGCCACTCCTTCGTTGCCCGGGCGGTGTGTTTGGGATCATTGTCATGCTGAAAGACCCAGCCACGTTTCATCTTCAATGCCCTTGCTGATGGAAGGAGGTTTTTACTCAAAATCTCACGATACATGGCCCCATTCATTCTTTCCTTTACACGGATCAGTCGTCCTGGTCCCTTTGCAGAAAAACAGCCCCAAAGCATGATGTTTCCACCCCCATGCTTCACAGTAGGTATGGTGTTCTTTGGATGCAACTCAGCATTCTTTCTCCTCCAAACATGACAAGTTGAGTTTTTACCAAAAAGTTCTATTTTGGTTTCATCTGACCATATGATATTCTCCCAATCCTCTTCTGGATCATCCAAATGCTTTCTAGCAAACTTCAGACGGGCCCGGACATGTACTGGCTTAAGCAGGGGGACACGTCTGGCACTACAGGACTTGAGTCCTGGTGGCGTAGTGTGTTACTGATGGTAGCCTTTGTTACTTTGGTCCCAGCTCTCTGCAGGTCATTCACTAGGTCCCCCCGTGTGGTTCTGGGATTTTTGCTCACCGTTCTTGTGATCATTTTGACCCCACGGGGTGAGATCTTGCGTGGAGCCCCAGATCGAGGGAGATTATCAGTGGTCTTGTATGTCTTCCATTTTCTAATAATTGCTCCCACAGTTGATTTCTTCACACCAAGCTGCTTACCTATTGCAGATTCAGTCTTCCCAGCCTGGTGCAGGTCTACAATTTTGTTCCTGGTGTCCTTTGACAGCTCTTTGGTCTTGGCCATAGTGGAGTTTGGAGTCTGACTGTTTGAGGTTGTGGACAGGTGTCTTTTATACTGATAATGAGTTTAAACAGGTGCCATTAATACAGGTAACGAGTGGAGGACAGAGAAGCCTCTTGAAGAAGTTACAGCTCTGTGAGAGCCAGAAATCTTGCTTTTTTGTAGGTGACCAAATACTTATTTTCCACCATAATTTGCAAATAAATTCTTTAAAAATCAGACAATGTGATTTTCTGGATTTTTTTTTTTTTCTCATTCTGTCTCTCATAGTTGAAGTGTACCTATGATGAAAATTACAGGCCTCTCTCATCTTTTTAAGTGAGAGAACTTGCACAATTGGTGGCTGACTAAATACTTTTTTGCCCCACTGTATCTCATTCCTTACTGTAATTATTTGCCAACAACTCAAATTACTTATATAATAGAGAATCGTTTCTCATCATTTAACAACCCAATTTCTACTACCACAATAATATAGGGTTTATACAGTTTTATTTATTACGGTACAACACTGCACCCCATCTCTTTATGTACAGGGCTCATACACACTTACACATAGACGGACATAGAGCTCTCATGCACTCACAATCTCAAACGTTTACACAAACACTTTCTGGAGTGACTCATAAATTATTTTACGAATGCACTTCCTCAACACAACAACATACACGTACAAATGTTAGTCACACATAGAACCTTTTCTGCATACCACCCGCAGCAATACATTGCCTTGAAATGCAAGTGACATGTCCTCATAAAAAGATATCTATTGCCTCATAAAAGGATATCCACAATAACAGGTACACATAAAAACTTTTTCTTCATACCACCAGCAGCAACACATTGCTCTGAAATGCCAGTGGTATTTTCTCATAAAAAGATATCTATTGTTACAGTATTAATTACAATACACTTTTCTTCATATCACTAGCAGCAACACATTGCCCTGAAATGCCAGTGATATTCTCTCATAAAACCATATCTATACTAACTGCTGCGGTCTCTTACAGACAAGCAGTATACTAATTATGCGCACATACTGTATTGGGCTGCTTTTAATTTTTGTTGATATCCAAGGCCCTCTTACCAATAAATACAGACCAATACAATGAACATCTACCTTTTTATGTACTGCTATCCATCAAGGCCCTCTTAACAGTACAGTAGATGCTCATAGGCGCTCACTCATACTTGTCTGTTTTTAGGTTTTACTGCTATCCATCAAGGCCCTCTTAACAGCGAATAAAGACCATGCAATGCTCATCTACCAGCTACTTTTTATGTACTGCTATCCATCAAGGCCCACTTAACAGCACAGTAGTCCAGTGCATGCATGTATTCCCTCTGGAAACAAAACCCTTGAAATGTTCTATTAAACCGGAGGGGTCTTTGTAAAGCGTCCTTACCACCATGGGCCAACCTCGGCAAACAACACAAACTAAGTATATAAGCAAAAGCTGCTTACCTTGGTAGGTGGCCACCTGTTTGTGCCGCTCGCCAAGAAAGCCCACGGTGATCAGCCACGCCTTTGCCCCTTTCCTATCACGTCGGGGTCACCAAATGTTGAAGGAACCATGCAAAGCCTCGGGTTTTGTTGCCAGATGATAAGGCTTTTATTATCATGCAATAACAGCCTGAGCCGGTCGGCCGAGCGACTCCCGTTCTAACTCATTGTACACAATATGTAGGCTTCCCTATGCATTCCTACACGTCATCCCAACATCTGTTTCATATCTAGGACCCCCATAAGGTTACGAACGTTGGGGCCACTCTGCCTAGGTCCAGTTTACGTTACTGTATATGGTTACATTCCAATGCACACACACTGGACACACTAAGCTACAATATATCATACATGTAGACCATATCACCCACATTCCTGTACACACACACAGACACACTAGCTAATTTCAATGCTGGTATTGTTTCTACATATCATGATTGATCAAATTCTTCTACAACTGATGAAATGGTTTTTGCAGATGAAATGACCAAACCTGGGAGAGAAGAAGACTGCTCACAATGTTATTTAAGCAGGTTAAATGAGAGTGATTACAGCAGGTGTTGACTTGGCTGTGTTGTATGTAGACCTTGCAGCTTACAGGACTTAAAGGATCTGCTGCTAACATCTTGCTGCCTGATACCACAGCACAACTTCAGAGATCTAGTGGAGTCCATGCCAGGGCTGTTTTGGCAGCAAAAGTGGGACCAACACAATATTAGACAGGTGGTCATAATGTTAAGCCTGATTGGTGTATAGTAACACTGTTGCAAGATAAAACATTTGAAAACCTTTGCTTTGATGTCCAGACTTTCTGTTAAACCATCATCAGTGTACACTAGAGGCAGAGGACTAAAGTTAAAGGTTAAAGGTCAAGCAGAATTTCCTTCATGAGACTGAAGCGTTGAAAAGCTAAATCCAGGTTTGACTTGGCATCTCAGTCCTGATAATTTAGCTGTAAGGCCTCATTAGTGGCACTAAGAGTGGAATATGGTCACATTAGGTACAAGTGGGAAATAAGTTTCAGGGAAGCTTTGTTATGTACTGTGTCTAGTTTTATTAAGAGGAGTGAGTTCACACTGAGAAGATTAATGAGATGAACTCTACAATTTTGACTTCTAATACAAAACTTCAATTTGGATAGATGATGAATAGTGTGAGTGTAGTGTAAGGGTATGGTTTGTGACTTTAGACACCAATATAATTCAATCTCACATGAGAATTTCTGATTATAAATCTTACTGTACTTTCTGAAAACTGAGGTGCTGACCTTGATCATAAAGAAACATGACAAAAAGATGAAGGATAGTAAATTGTTTAGTCTCCCTCTTTATATTTCACTGTACAGAATGCCTTGTTTATACAAGTTTCAGTGAATTGTGGTTTACTGTATTTACTCATTTATCTTCATTTCCCCAGCCTAAAAAGAGCTTGCCTCGGTATATCGGATAAACTACATTCAGTGACTGCTTTTTGCACTAAAATGGTCAATGCACTGCAGTAGTACATATTTTTAAAAGCATGACTAATTTTGTTCCTAGAACAAACCCACAAATATAATAGCTTTATAATAGCATTTAATAGCATTCAAGAAATTTGGAGCAGAGAATGGAGAATGGAGGCAATGCAAAAGAACTGTGATGGAGAGACCGTTCCAGCAACAGGACAGCTTTCTCTGTGCCATGGAGGACATGAAGCAGTAGAACAATAGAAACATGAGAAACAAAAGATTATTGCAGTCACTGGCTATGAATTAAAGCTGTCAAAAATGCACCTGCAAGTGTGGATGATGTACAACAAATGCAAAACACTTTTAGTAAAAATATAAAAGGGGTCCGTTTGATCCGAACATCATGCAAGGGTTAAGCTGTGTCTTGTTTGCTTCTTTTGTTTTTGAAGTTCCTGCATGTCTCAGTGCTGAATCATTCATGAGTGCCACGGTATTCCTTTTCCTAGTATTTCTTAGTAGTTAAATGCACTATAATGGGGAATAAGGATTTATTTTGGCGTACGCCTTGGAATTAGTACGTTTGCACTATAGTGTGCATGTCCCTCTCCATCTTCTCTCTACAGCAACAGGCTGAGTTGGTCTGAGGAGAGCCAGCATGAGACAAAGAAGACTCCATAGTTGACTCCATGCTTAAGGAAATCACCCACATATATGAACAGCAGCTCCGGGAGAAGTCTCAAAACATGTGAAAATGACATACCCATAATTACAACTTCAGAAGTAAAGTAGGGAAGTATCTGAATTCGGATAAAAACATCAATCATGGATGACGCCAGGTTCATTCACACATATATCTTTTTTTCTTTTGAGACTATAACACGTTAGCTAGCTTGCTGAGCATAATTTTCATGGTGTTAAAGCATTCATAGAATGGTCGCTATACGATATTCATAAATGAATATGACCAAAATGATTAACGCTACCGATGAGCTGTATTTAGAAAAATGCCAAACAAAACCTGTCATTAGGTACAGAAACTACTAAAGGTGTTTAACACATATAGACTTAAATATTCGGAAATTATCATTTTGATCTAGCGTCTCGTATTCAGCTTTCTTTTCGAACCCAAAGGCCGTCAATGTATAGCAAAAACAAAAGAATTGGCATTGCCATTCTGGAGCTTTCTGAGGAGACTGTGTTGTTAATATGATCAGGGTGGAACATGCACTTACAAGGCTTATTAACCTGATGGACTGGAAGAGCTTTCAAGTATAATTATTACATAGAAGTTGCTTTCGGCTGCTCCCTGTTCGGGGTCACCACAGCGGACCGACTGGTCCGCACAACAACTTGGTAAATGTTTTACGCCGGATGCCCTTCCTGACACAACCCTCCCATCTTTCCGGGCTTGGGACTGGCACTGCATCCAGTGGCTGGGGTTGAGGCATTGGCTGGGAATCGAACCCGGGCCTTCCGCGTGATAGGCGACAAACCTACCACTGAGCCACCAATGCCCCCAAGTAGTATATTATTAAATACCATGTTAAATCTAAATTCCTCTAAATGGACTCTCTATTCCAAAATTTTTGATAAATAAAGTCAGAAGATGCAAGACCTTCACCTTCTTTTTTTAGGGCCCTTTGTAAATATATATGGACACCTTTTTTACACAGGGAATAAAAAAATTACTGAAAATAATCAGTATGTTAACTCCACTTCCATACTTACACTTCAATGGAACTTGGTTAAGATTTAATGTTGTGGAATGTTTTATTATGTTTAGAATTAGTTATAGATTATTTAGTGTCCATCTTACCAGTCCCTGTGTATGAGCTGTTACAATAGAAACAATAATTTATTAGATTGAGCACATCAATATAAACCTGTTTTTATGTTACAGCAAGCATTACTGCCCAAGCCGTGCTGTACCACAAAAGGAATGCAGCACTTCTAACCAATCAGATTTGAGAACTCTATAAATGTTATAAATTCGATAAAGTAGGGTTGTTGTAATATGTATAACGATGTATTATACATATATGTTACACACGTGGTAAGCACAGTGAGCAGATAGGAAAAATGCAGCTTAAATATGTACTGAAAAGCTTCAGCAATAGTTTTTTATTAATACAGCTTATTTGTGTCAACTAACTTGTCTGAGCACAACAATAAATGACCACGGAGAATTCATTTTTATTAAGAAATGACATAATGAACAATAAAACACATAAAATCTTGACAATATTGAGACAAATCGTCACTTTTTGTAAAGACATAATGACTGTGGGCATTGACGGCATCATATATCTAAAGACAATTTACGTTTATTTATATTAAAGTAGTAGTTCAGAACAAGCTGCATACCTAAATCACACACTCACTTTAATTCTTATTCTGTATGACAAAAGAGCATGTTTTCATAGGCTTTCTGTACATGTAACCCCAAGGATATCCTTGCAGACAGCATGGCATTAAGCAAACATTGAAATGAAACCCATGTGAAATGAAGAAAAATGGAGACATATTACATATTTATTAATGCAGCAGACATTTTTTTAAGAAGCAGCAAAGTAGTGAATCTTATCCAGGCCAAAAGCTGAGCGGGTTTAAAGTTGAGAGTCTTACTTAAAGGTCCAGTAGTGGTTCTGTGACAGTCCTGAGATTTCAATCTTAGAATGCTAAGCACTCATATATACATATATACATACAGTAGATTTGTAGACGCATACAGTAGCATATTTAAATAAAAGGCAAGGAAATGTTGACACCATGTACACAGCACACAACGTACTAGATAAGAGTAGACAGGATTTATAAACATGTTTGCATACATAGCTCAGCGACAAAATAGCACTTCAAGCTTCCTTGACCCCCAAAGACGCCCCAGTGCCTGGCGTACCTCCTTATTTCTGATACCGTATGCCAGAGGGTTGACACATGGTGGAACC
Organism: Hemibagrus guttatus; assembly: GCA_033459395.1. Taxonomy (NCBI): domain Eukaryota; kingdom Metazoa; phylum Chordata; class Actinopteri; order Siluriformes; family Bagridae; genus Hemibagrus; species Hemibagrus guttatus. The sequence goes on from JAUCMX010000012.1 coordinate 19,666,703, forward strand.
AAGACTAGCATTACCATATAGATCTGACTGTCCACATCCTTGACACACATGGTGATGAATTTAATTGTGCTGGGAAACAACTGAAGCAAAAAGATGGCAAAGTAGAAGAAGATGGTACATCTGGCACGAGCGATGTCCTGCTGGAAAGGTTGCTGGACCTGCCGGGCTTCCTGATACATACGGCCGTAAGAGAAAGAGAATATGAGGAGGCAGAGGAAAAGTAGGCATCCAACATATATTTTGTTGAACGTCTCAAAATACTTTGACTGCTCAAGCTGAGCTTGCACAACTTCCGGCTCACACACGAACCCTGCAATGATGCGACCGAATTTTGCTCTGCCCATCAGCACCAGGACTGTAGATGTCCCGGTGCCTGTTAAAGCCAGAAACCAGACGAAAGTAATGAAACTGTACATTCGCATGTTGGTCATGATGCCCAGGTAGTGGATGCCATGACATGTGTACACAAAACGCTCCAAAGCCATGGAAGCGACAGTCAGAAGTGAATTATTGATCCCTAAACTCACAACAAAGTACTGCGCGACGCATCTGAAGCTGAAGTTCAGAGTTTCACGATGCAGCAAGCAGTGAAGTGCTGGAAGACCGATGGTCAGAGTTAGCAGCAAATCACTCACAATCAGGTTCTTCAGCAACATGTAACGTGGATTCCAGGAAAGAGCTTCGGAGTGCTCCAGCCCCAGGAGCAAATAAATGTTAACAACCAGGGAAAAAATAAAAAGTATCAGAATAATAATTATTGAAATGTTCAGCAAATCCTCATTGTAAATAATGCTCCAAAAGAAGCAGGATGTTACTGCTGAGCTCCATTCAACTGAAATCTGAGTTTCATTCAAAGAGAGTGATGAAAAATTAGTGCAGTCCACTTCTTCCTTCTGTGAAAAATTCATCTTTTTTTGCTGTTGTTTAAATTAGGAAAAAACAACTTGGGGGCTGGAGAACTGCTTGAGGCTGAAACACCATCCGTTAACAGTAAAGTACTGTGTGGAGTGTTTAAGGATCAGATCTACAATACATCAGTCTCAGTGACCCTAAAGTGACGCAATCATCTCCTAGCAACTAGTATCTCCTGTATGGAGAGGGGAGGGGTTAGTTCCTATTCCTATGATTACAATGTATTTTGCTTTTACAAGAATATTATTATGTGTATTATTTGTATTTATTGTTGATATTTTTTAAGCATAACACTACTCATTTTAAATCAGACACTTTCCCTTAGTGGGTCATTTTGTCTTTTAATTGAGTCTGTTCCTAGTACAGTGTCCTTAGCCATATTTAACTATGACAGCTGAATACTTTTACAACAAGGTACAATGTTTCAAATAGCTCTGGTGCCTTGGTGTAAGAGGATGAGGACGATGAGGATCTCTCTCTCTCTCTCTCTCTCTCTCTCTCTCTCTTGCTCTCTCTCTCTCTCTGTCTCCCTTGCTCTCTCTCACTCTCTCTTTGCTTCCACTCCTCCCGACCCATACCAGAACATATGGTATTTTTTTGTTTACAGTATTATTCTGGCTATTTATGAAAGATCTATAACTAATTTGTTTTCCAAGGTCAGCACACATTAGCCCCAAGTTGACAGAATTTATAGCCTTTTTTTAAGAACAGGTTTGGATTAAACCCAAAATGACCCATTATCTATAATAACCGGTCACTATAGTAATGGATGCAAATAAATATTCCATTTTTTTCCCATTTATCCGATCTATCCTCAGGCATCATCGGGCATCAAGGCAGGATTCACCCTGGACGGAGTGCCAACCCATCGCAGGGCACACACACACTCTCATTCACTCACACAATCACAGACTACGGACAATTTAGAGACACCAATCGACCTACAATGCATGTCTTTGGACCGAGGGAGGAAACCGGAGTACCCGGAGGAAACCCCCGAGGGACAGGGAAAACATGCAGACTCCACACACACACACACGGCGGAGGCGGGAATCGAACCCCCAACCCTGGAGTTGTGAGGCAAACATGCTAACCACCAAGCCACCTCGCAAATAAATATTTTTATTATTGGGTTGTGATTCCCGCTGATGTACAAAAAAAAAAATTGCAGCTCCCTTTGCTATGCTACTAATTCCCTTTAAGGGCCACTGTTTTATGGGTACATTCATTCATTGTCTACCGCTCATCCGATCTATTCTCGGGTCACGGGGAGCCTATCTCAGGCGTCATTGGGCATCAAGGCAGGATACACCCTGGATGGAGTGCCAAACCATCACAGGGCACACACACACTCTCATTCCAGAGATGCCAATCAACTTACAATGCATGTCTTTGGACCGGGGGAGGAAACCGGAGTACCCGGCAGAAACCCCCGAGGCACGGGGAGAACATGCAAACTCCACACAAACGCATGGCGGAGGTGGGAATCAAACCCCCAACCCTGGAGGTGTGAGGCAAACATGCTAACCACTAAGCCACCGTTTATGGGTACATATATATGTTTTTTTGTAGAAAAATCAAATGTAGATAGATGTAGAAAATGGCATTTCACTTGCAGCGCATTTTAACAAAATTCTTCCACGGAAACATGCTTTCAATACCTGTTTGTACAAATGAGCACACATAACAGAGAAGGTCTGCTGCACTTCTGTATGCATTCAAGTGCAGGCACGGTGTACAACAATCAGGATAAAATAAAACAAATAAAGATAAAAATAAAGATGCAGCAGCTGCATTAACCGTAAGAAATCATGAAAGATTTTACGAAATGCAATGTAAAGTAATGCTTTTTTGTTTGTTGGTATGTAGATTAAGCTTTCATGGAATTATATAAGATCAAGGAGAGCACTCAACAAATACTGAAAGCATCAGATGAGCCATATAGGAAAAGGACAATGAGCCATATAGGAGCTGAAAGAATCTGCTCTTATTGGTGAGCTCAGACAAATGATTCACTCAAAAGAGCCAGTTAAGAGGAGTGAAGATCTCTATGTACAACTCTTTAACCAAAACCAGATACTATATTTTTCACAACAAGAAATAATTTCTAATTGAAATAAATCTACACCGATCAGGCATAACATAATGAGCAGTGAGAGGTGAAGTGAATAACACTGATTATCTCCTCATCATGGCACCTGTTAGTGGGTGGGATATATTAGGCAGCAAGTGAACATTTTGTCCTCAAAGTTGATGTGTTAGAAGCAGGAAAAATGGGCAAGTGTAAGGATTTGAGCGAGTTTGACAAGGGCCAAATTGTGATGGCTAGATGAAGCATGGATCAGAGCGTCTCCAAAACTGCAGCTCTTGTGGGGTGTTCCTGGTTTGCAGTGGTCAGATCTTAAAGGATCTGCTGCTAACATCTTGGTGCCAGATATCACAGCACGCCTTCAGGGATCTAGTGGAGTCCATGCCTCGACGGGTGAGGGCTGTTTTGGCTCTAAAAAGTGGATCAACACATTATTAGGCATATGGTCATAATGTTCTGTCTGATTGGTTAGACTTCATAACATGATAGAATAAGATAAAGAGATAATACATGCTTCTGCTTTACATCTTTTACATTTCTTTAGATCACCAAGACAAACTTAAGCACTTAGTAAGATATCTGTATCTGTGATGCGTTCTTTTATAAACCCACAACATGTGCACATTAATTATGGAAATTTAAGAAGAAAAAAAAAGGAAAACATATCCCTTTTGCCAATTAAATCAGGCACTAAAAATAGAGAAATTCATTTGCACATACTGTGTGTTCAATCAGTCATTACGTGAAATATTGATTAACACTACCTAACTGTGTACAAATGTATTCATTTATTTAGCTTATTTATTTATTTATTTATTTAATTGCAGCACTCATTGATTGTGGCCTTGAAGGAGGCTATGCAGAACAATATTGGAGGTCTGGGAAGTTATCCATTATTTTCTGTTGTCTTCGTCATAATTCATTTATTAGATTATTATTATTAATTCTTTTATTATTTGGTATCTCAGCTGGATAGTAAAGAAATCCTCAGGGTGCTGATTATTTAAATGTAAAAGAAAAATATTTTAACAAAGCAAGGTTTCTCATTTTGAGTAAAAAATGAACTGAAAAACATTTTAATTATATTTTTGGGGTGCACATTTTCGCTGTTTTAGGTGTTTGCTATCATCAATGGCATGTTTAGACATTATTTATTTGTTGCATATTCATGGCATCAATAAATCAATTTTCAGGATTGGAAGATTCGTCATCATTATATGGTGTGTGTTGGCATATAACGTATTCTTCCAACAATAACAGCAGTCTTTTAAAAAAAAATGTCAGTGTTTTCTAAACTCACAAAAACTGTACCACAAAAATGTAGATTTTATATTTCATTATTTGCAGTCACAGCATTAGACAGGGTTTTTAAAAAAAATCAGCATTATAAGCAATCTAAAAAGAAATGAACACAGTCCACTATGTCCATCAATATCTGAGATCAGAGACGAGTCAAGATAGTCAAGGATTTAGTGCTACATGAAACACAAGAGCTACATAAAACAACACAGAACTAGGACTAAAGAATAAAATGGGAAAAAATAGCTTATTGACATAAAGTACATAAAGTTGCAGACTGAGTGCAAAGTTTTATAGAGAGAGTGAGTGAGAGTGAGTGTGTGTGTGTGTGTGTGTGTGTGTGTGTGTGTGTG
>JAUCMX010000012.1:19673855-19723855 GCA_033459395.1 Hemibagrus guttatus
TATATATAAACCAAATTAAAATAAAAATCTTGATCATGTGTGATCAGGGATAGAGGTATTAGCAGTGACCTGTCCAACATGTGGACTGCTAAGGCATTCAATCTTAAGTCACTTGAATCTGTATATGAAAAGCTATACACCCTTCTTCAATCTATCGCTTATGAACTGTGAGCATGATCTTTGTAGATTTAATTGCAAATATTTACATACAACTCAATCAGCGTCAAGTCCATCCTCAAGTTTTTAACTTTCTGTCTCTCTGCATTTATACTCTCCTCTCTCCTTTATACTGTGTAATGGTTATTTTTTCTGTATATAGAACCCTGTGTGACCTTTAATGTCATTTAGGGGTGTTTAAATACAACCCAATGGATGTTATCTGAAATGTTGATTGACAAGCACTGTTCTTATGTGGCATGCAGGGCCAGGGCTGCAAGCCCAGAACACATTTCAGCAGGAGGGTAATTTATTACAGTAGTGGCACACAGCACAGCTGACAATGACAGAACAAATGTCCTTCTGTCCGACTTAACCTACACCCTTTGTTTTGAGTTACATTATATTCATATGTATTCTGCATGTTATGATGATTACAGAAAGCTAATAATGGTTTTCTTAGTAAGAAATAACATTCCCCAGTCGTTTGCATATTCTGTGAATCACTTACATTTAATATATTGGAAATCCTCTCCAAACTAATTAATTAGGCACTTACGTTTAATGGATTGTACCGAAATCAGCACATTCACCCGTTTCTCTCATTCTTCTGTTATCAGCATAGAGCATGGAAGAGCACAGAGCTTTAATGACAGACAAGGATTCAGCAATGAAGTAGATGCATAAGAAATAAAAAAAAAAAATTAAATGAATAATGTAGCCACATTTTACACTGGGAAATTACACTGGAGCTATATAGCTTATAGATTCTCGATAGTGTTTAAATCTCTCAAACATAGCTAAAAACCTGGCCAAAAGATTATCAGTCTCAGGTAGGGGCTACTGCCCTGAAGGTTATGAGTTTGAATCCCAGGTCCACCAAGCTGGGACTCTGAGCAAGGCCCTTAACCCTTAGTTGTCTTAAAATGTGAGTCCTTCTGGATAAGGGTGTCTGCCAGATGCTGTGAATGTGGGTAGGACATGTGAGCAAATGTCTGACAGCAGAAATGCTTGTTGGAAGTAATTTGTTTGACACTAATTGCTCCTTTACTACAACTATGAAACAGTTTGTGTTTTAATATCCAGGGCAGTGGTATCTCAAGTGGTTAAGGCTCTGGGTCGTTGAGTGGGAAAATCAGGATTCAAGCCCCAGCACTGCCAAGCTGCCACCATTGGGCCCTTAAGCAAGGCCCCTAACCCACCCTGCTCTAGGCGTGCTCCATTATGGCTGACCCTGCACTCTGACCCAAACCCCCAAGGATGGGATATGTGAAGAAAGAAGTTCACTGTGCAGAAATATATATGTGACAAATAAAGACAACTTAACTTAATCATTAAGAAATAACACACTAACTTAATAATAAGTTACACTAAGTTACACTGACATGACATAGAAAATTCAGAACGACATTCTGAAGTTTGTTAATTATATTTTCAGTTCTACTGTCAGGACTAAATTATCCATTAGCTGTTGCACCTCTTGATATCACACATACCTGAGTTACATTTATGTCTAATGAGCACTGTGTCTAATTTAAGTTCTGCCTCTGACAGCATTCATCCTCACGTCAGGTTCCCGTGGTCCTGTATACCTAGATGTTGGTGTTTTTGTTCATGTCTCATGTGTACGTTTTGTATTGAACTAATTAAATCTGCACTTGCATCCACCCACGACTCCAATTCCTGACATCTATACACATTTGTAGTTAGAAATTTCTCAAAGGTTGCATTTTAATAGTTGCAGGAGTTCTGTTCATTATTTCTCTGTGTTACTTCTCTCAAAGCCATGAGGTACATCATTAGCCTGCTGTCCTAACATTTTACTGAATATCTGTTCATTAGTAACTGATGAATGAATTATGTGATATTTAAATAATATTAATTTCTATCTATCTATCTATCTATCTATCTATCTATCTATCTATCTATCTATCTATCTATCTATCTACCCTAGCTATCTATCTAGCTATCTATCTAGCTATCTAGCTAGCTAGTTGAACCTAGTTGAGTGAAAACTTATAAGAAAAAGTATGTAGTGTAGTTAGGAGAGAGAAGGAGATGCAGCAGGAAGGCACAGGCCATTGTGTTTAATCCGATTCAGTGAGTTTGATAGTAGAGCGTAAAAGTGTTACAATTATAGTACTTCCACATACACATTTCAATTCTTCAAGTTCTTGAAAACTGTTAACTCTAAAGCCTTTCGCTCTGTATTGTTTTTCTGTCTCTCTGTCTGTGTGTCTCAGACTTTCACCGCATGGTGCAACTCACACCTGCGTAAGGCTGGGACTCAGATTGAGAACATCGAGGAGGACTTTCGTAATGGGCTCAAGTTGATGCTCCTTCTAGAAGTCATCTCTGGTACTAAGACGAGATGTTTTTACTCTGCATATTCATTTGATGAATTTTGTAGTTGGGTAATAAGTGTTATTAAATAATATCCATTCATTCATCGTCTACCGCTTATCCGATCTATTCTCGGGTCACGGGGAGCCTCAGGAGACATCTCAGGCGTCATTGGGAATCAAGGCAGGATACACTCTGGACGGAGTGCCAACCCATCGCAGGGCACACACACACACACACACACTCTTATTCACTCACGCAATCCGCACAATTTAGAGATGCCAATCAACCTACAATGCATGTCTTCGGACCAGGGGAGGAAACCCCCAAGGCACGGGGAGGACATGCAAACTTCACACACACATGGCAGAGGCGGGAATCGAACCCCCAAGGAGGTGGGAGGCAAACGTACTAACCACCAAGCCACCGTGCCCCCCCATTTAATAATAATAATAATAATAATAATAATAATAATAATAACAACATAATCTGCATATTATTGCATTATTACAGAGCATCTGAGGTGACATGGTGGTTATTTTTAAAGAAGGTTTATCAAGTTCACATGTTAATTCAGGGATACAGATTGTGTTACAACAACAACAACAATAATAATAATAATAATAATAATAATAATAATTATTATTATTATTATTATTATTATTATTACAATGAATTTTTTTCCTCTAGCTCAAAGACACAAAAATATTGCACATAACACAAGTTATGAACATAAAAATACACACAGAGTGAGGTCAAAAGATCTGAAAGCACTAGTGAAAATGCATCTTTGCGTTCTATTCTAATTTAACACAACTCAGGGTTTTCTCTGAGTACTCTGGTTTTTTCCCCCAGTCCAAAGACATGCATTGTAGGCTGGTTGGTGTCTCTAAAACTGTCCAGTGTGCAGTTGTGCCCTGCAATACACTAGAATCCTGTCCGGGGTTTACCCTGTCTTGTGCCCCGAGTCTCCTGGGACAGGGCTCCAGGTTCCCTGTGACTGTCAGGAACCGCTGGACAGTTCCCTGCCAGGCCTGGAGGAGGTGCTGGCAGGTGACTCTATGGAGCCTGCTTTATCCTGTGTATTTTGTGCCATGCCTTTCCCATTGTTCTCCTTCCTTGGTGTGTCACCTGTTTCCCATCAGCCTTAATGTTCAGCCCTATAAATAGGGATCCCTGTGTACCTGTCCTCGTCAGTCATTGTTTAGTGTTCCTTGTTTAGTATTCCTTGTTTCGTTATGTTCATGATTAGTTTTACACCATGTGTTTTGGTTTCTGGTTTTGTTTAGTTTTAGTTTAATGTTATGTCATGTCTGCGTCTCTAGGTAAGTCTTTCCCTATGTCTTGTGTTTATGTGAATAAAAGCAGCGCTTCGCTGAATCCTGCATCTGGGTCTCCTTCCACGGTGTGCAGGCGTGTGCACACAGCAACCACGGAGGTCGGGTTCGAGCCCCGCACGGTGCGGGCGCAGACGGATGTTACAGCGGCCCAGTAGGAAAAGTGGTGTAGAAAATGGATAGATGGATGAAATTACTGGCAGCAGTTCTTCTTAAAATAGTAATATGTAGGTGAATTTTAGAGTTTCTTTAGAGTATTTAGCACTGTACATTGTGCTTTAATGACACTCTGCACTTGCGCTGACAGACTCCACAAGTTTCTCCTTACTGCAATTTAGATCATTATATCCATTTTAGCTGGAATTCGTTCAAAATCAGAGCTTTTGTTCAAAGCAGTTGCAGAACTTGCTCAATATAAGACATTTACTTACATTTAAATACCGAATGTACAGAAACAGTGTGGAATGTCAAACACCAGTACCATATTGTGAACAATGATATAAATAAATAACTGCAGATATCAATGATAAATTAAACAAAATATTTATTTATTTATTTAGGAGTTTAATATACAAGAAGGCTATTTGCAAGAAAGATGAAGTAGTATACTGTAACCTTGAGAAAAGGAAGTAAGTAAGGTCTGGTCATTTAACACTGAAGTGTAACTGTGCTTTAATCAGCGCTGAGTCAGTGTCGACAGGAAGTTAGTAAATGTTACAGTAAATCAGCATTGCTGTTTATAGTCAGAAACTGTCTGTAAATGTTTCTGTATTTGTCCTAAGGTGAAAGGCTGCCTAAACCAGACAGAGGGAAAATGCGATTTCACAAAATAGCCAATGTGAACAAAGCCCTGGAGTACATCACCAGTAAAGGGGTAAAGCTGGTGTCCATTGGAGCAGAAGGTAATAAACCAGTATTTAAAGACAATTGTAAACTAATAATAGCTGTTGACTCAGAGATACTGTAGATTTGGCTGTAATTACTGTTGCCTCTCTAAATAGACAGACAGAGAGACAAACTCATATTGAGGTTAGGTTAAGACTCATGTCTTATTTCAGCTGCTGGCTTGAAATCAAATATTATAGTTATTCAAATGGGTTAAAATCATTTCAGTTGAGAAGTATGATAGTGAGCACAAGATAGCAAAAATAATAAGTGCAGTCATAGACAATAAGTAAAATAAAATGTGTTGCCTATGGGAGAAGTAATTAAGAGTAATGTGGTGTTTTACATGTTTTTAGAGATCGTTGATGGAAATGTAAAGATGACTTTGGGAATGATCTGGACCATTATCCTCCGCTTTGCCATCCAGGATATCTCAGTGGAAGGTAAGACATGAAAATGCACATAATTATAAAAGCATAAAAAAAACATACTTATAAATAAATCAATAAATCCACTATAGGTTAAAGTGGGAGTTCCCAAACCAGATGGTGTTAAAAGAGAAACTGACAATCTCCTCATTTGTTTCATGTTATTATTTCTGAAATTAATATTAGGATGATGGATTTGGTGTGCTAATATTTTGAAATGTTACTAATAATCACCGGTTGGACGTTTCCCTGCCTAAACACCGGGGGGCGATCTGGCAGGACCTGTCCCGTGTCATTCTGACACAGGATCCTGACACACATTCTGACCAGCTATGTTTAAATGAACTATTTTAGTATTTCTTCCGCTATCCTGACCCCTGATTCCACTCCTAAAAAATTGCTTTGTGTCTCAAATTGCGTTATTTCAGAATAAGACTAACTGGTTAACCGTTTTTTTTTCTTTATATAGTTTTCTTAATATGAAAAATCTCTCATGTCACCTTCAAACCTACTGAATTGTCTGTTTCTTATACTTAATCTCCTTGAGTTTCTAGATTAGTAATTAGTTTTGATTGTAAGGTCAGATTTTTCTATTCGAGCCGCAGACCATCACAACAATCATGACAACAGCGGAAAGTTTAAAAAGAGACCGACTTTAACATAGCTGTGTGCTACACACATTTTACACGTCGACTTGAAACTATTCTGGATGTACTTAAGTTATGCAGGCGAGTTTGTAAAGAATGCTGTGCATTAGTTTAAACCAGTCTGCTTCATGTTGCGCCACATCACCCTGGCCTGGATTATTTTCCTATAACAGCACACCACCTCTTATTTCATTGCTGAATCATTACAAGCAATATTCCTTGAGTTTCTTGTCACTTAAACATCCAGCATGTTACTGTCATAAAATGTTACAGTAGTGCTATATTATAAATCTGGAATATGGGTGTTTAAAAAAATTCAGAATGTCCATTTGAGGTTTGAGGTTTGACCTCAAATTTGGGGAACTCCTGAGAATGAAGTGAATAAGAGGAATAAAAATCTAGCAGATTACTTCAAAAAAGTCACAAAAACCCTTTTTCTGTTCTGTTTCTGTAGCTTATTATTTATTGTTAAGACACATGATTCTTTCTTTTGCACGTATTATTGGGTATGGGGGCTATCAGTGATTTTCTTTTTTTTATCAGAAACCTCTGCTAAAGAGGGCCTGCTGCTGTGGTGCCAGAGAAAGACAGCTCCGTACAGGAACGTCAACGTCCAAAACTTCCACTGCAGGTGAGAGATTATGGTAATAGATTTCATATTATTTCGGATTTACGTGTTAACAGTGTGAACTTAACGACTTGGGACATAGGACATGTCAGCACTCATTAATTAGCCAATTAATAATTTTTACCACATCTCCTGGAGAGAATATCCACTAACTCCTGGCAATAACTAGGTTTTTCTGCTAAAAATATTCTGGTTCTTTGTGAATTTCATGATGGCATCAGCTGGAAATCATCACTGATAAACCCCCATATATAAGAGCGGCTTGGAAGAGTAGTTTTCACCAATTACTCATACTCATGCTCAACAGCTAAGAAGTTTGATTTTCTTCCCCATTTAAAGACATGTAACTGTACTTCCAGTGACACTTGGAAGTAAATGAATCTTTTGCAAATCATGTAAAATTAAGTCACAAAGCACAGTGCTATATAAATCAATACACTGCTTTAAAAATGCATCTTAGCAAATTAAAATAGCTTATCAATATAATATAATCAAAATGAGCTAGCACTTCCTATAAGAAGATCACAAGCAACCAAATATGGGATTATTAAAACGTTTTTCAAGACATTTCTTTACTAATTTGAAAAACAAAGGTTGAAATAGCCTTCTTCTAATGGCAGATCAATTTGCTAATAGGCTCTAGCTCGTATTATAGCTGTGGTTATGGCTATAGTTAAGAACATGGTTATTAAACTCTAACAATTTGTCAAATGCGATGTGTAAATAGGTAACATGCCTTATATTGTGATATTTTAGAGCTATCTGCTACCAGTGAGGATACTTCAAACACAAACAAGTCTTTTTCTTGATAATCTAACTCAATGAAAACTAAAAATACATTAACAGGAAAGGGGACAATGCTAAAAAGCTCTGATTTTACTATACTGAAGATAGGTCTACTTGTTTCTGAGGGTTGGTTTTTAGGGGTTTTTTTTTTTTTTTTTTTAATCATTTAAGATCTCAATAATAAACACAATAATTTTGATTGGTAGATTTGAATAGTGGACTTCTTCTTCTTCTTTCGGCTTTTCCCTTCAGGGGTCGCCACAGCGAATCATCTCTCTCCACCTATCCCTATCTTCTGCATCCTCAACACTTGCACCCACTAGCTTCATATCCTCATTAATTCCATCCATATACCTCCTCTTTGGCCTTCCTCTTTGCCTCCTGCCTGGCAGCCCCATGTCCAACATTCTCCTACCAATATACTCACTCTCCCTCCTCTGAACATGTCCAAACCATCTTAATCTGGCTTCCCTAACTTTGTCCCCCAAACGTCCAACATGAGCTGTCCCTCTGATGTACTCGTTCCTAATCCTGTCCAATCTTGTCACTCCCAAAGAGAACCTCAACATCTTCAGCTCTGCTACCTCTAGCTCTGACTCCTGTCTCTTCCTCAGTGACACTGTCTCTAAACCATACAGCATGGCCGCTCTCACCACTGTCCTGTACACCTTCCCCTTGATTCTCGCTGATATTTTCTGATCACACAGAACTCCCGACACCTTTCTCCACCCATTCCAACCTGCCTGCACTCGCTTCTTTACCTCTTTCCCACACTCTCCATTACTCTGGACTGTTGACCCCAAGTACTTAAACTCCTGTACCTTCTTCACCTCTTCACCCTGTAACCTTACTGTTCCACTTCCCTCCTTTTCATTCACACACATGTACTCAGTCTTACTACGACTGACCTTCATTCCTCTTCTCTCCAGCGCAAACCTCCACCTCTCCAGGTTTTCCTCCACCTGCTCCCTGCTCTCACTACAGATCACAATGTCATCTGCAAACATCATTGTCCAAGGAGACTCCTGTCTGACCTCCTCTGACAACTGGTCCATCACTATAGCAAACAGGAAGGGGCTCAGAGCCGATCCCTGATGCAGTCCCACCTCCACATTGAACTCCTCTGTCTGACCTACAGCACACCTCACCACTGTCCTGCTCCTCTCATACATGTCCTGCACCACTCTGACATACTTCTCCACTACTCCTGACTTCCTCATACAGTACCACAGCTCTTCTCTTGGCACCCTGTCATACGCTTTCTCCAAGTCTACAAACACACAGTGCAACTCCCTCTGACCATCCCTATACTTCTCCATCAAAATTCTCAGAGCAAAAATTGCATCTGTTGTGCTCTTTCTGGGCATGAAGCCATACTGCTGCTCACAAATTTCCACTACCTTCCTTAACCTAGCTTCCACTACTCTTTCCCATAGCTTCATTGTATGGCTCATCCACTTTATCCCCCTATAGTTGCTGCAACTCTGCACGTCACCCTTATTCTTAAAGATCGGCACTAACACACTTCTTCTCCATTCCTCAGGCATCCTCTCACTCTCTAAAACCCTGTTGAACAAACTAGCTAAAAATTCCACTGCTGCCTCTCCCAAACACTTCCAGACCTCCACCGGGATGTCATCAGGACCAACTGCCTTTCCACTTTTCATCCTCTTCAAAGCCTTCCTGACTTCATCCTTTCTAATCTTATCTACTTTCTGTTCCACAGAGTTCACCCTTTCTACTCTTTTTTCCCTCTCATTTTCCTCATTCATCAGCTCCTCAAAGTATTCCTTCCATCTCCTCTGTACACTCTCCTCACTTGTGAGCACCCTTCCATCTCTATCCTTAATAACTCTAACTTGCTGCACATCCTTCCCATCTCGATCCCTCTGCCTAGCTAACCTGTACAAGTCCTTCTCTCCTTCTCTAGTGTCTAACCTAGTGTACAACTCTTCATATGCCTTCTGCTTGGCCTTAGACACCTCCCTCTTCACTCTGCGCTGTAACTCCTTGTATTCCTGTCTATTCTCTTCAGTCCTGTCCATGTCCCACTTCTTCTTGGCTAACCTCTTCCTCTGGATACTATCCTGAACTTCCTCATTCCACCACCAAGTCTCCTTATCTTCTTTCCTCCTTCCAGATGACACACCCAGCACCTTTCTCCCTGTCTCCCTGATCACTTCTGCTGTAGTTTCCCAGTCATCTGGCAGCACTACCTGACCACCCAGAGCCTGCCTCAACTTCTGTCTAAATTCCTCACAACATTCCTCCTTTTTCAGCTTCCACCACTTGGTTTTCTTCTCTATCTCTATCTTTGACCTCTTCGTCTTACAGACCATCAAAGTCATCCTACACACCACCATCCTATGCTGTCTGGCTACACTCTCTCCCACTACCACTTTACAGTCACTAATCTCTTTCAGATTGCCTCTTCTACATAGGATGTAGTCTACCTGTGTTCTCCTACCTCCACTCTTGTAAGTCACTCTATACTCCTCCCTCTTCTGAAAATAAGTGTTAACCACACCCATGTCCATCCTCTTAGCAAAGTCCACTACCATCTGTCCTTCAAGGTTCCTTTCCTTAACTCCAAACTTGCCCATCACCTCCTCATCACCTGTGTTCCCCTCGCCAACATGTCCATTAAAATCTGCTCCTATCACCACTCTCTCACACGTGGGAATACTCTCCATCACCTCATCTAATTCACTCCAGAATCTCTCTTTCTCCTCTAACTCACAACCTACCTGTGGGGCATAACCACTAACAAAATTCAACATCACCCCTTCAATCTCTAACTTCAGACTCATCACCCTGTCTGACACTCTCTTCACCTCCAGAACATTCCTCACAAACTCCTCCTTCAGGACCACACCTACCCCATTTCTCTTACTATCCACACCATAATAAAACAGCTTGAATCCTGCTCCTATACTACGAGCCTTGCTACCCTTCCACCTGGTCTCCTGTACACATAGTATATCCACCTTCCTTCTCTCCATCATATCAGCCAGCTCTCTACCTTTCCCTGTCATAGTACCAACATTCAGAGTTCCTATTCTCAGTCCTACACTCTTACCTTTCCTCTTCTCTCTCTGTCTGTGCACTCTCCTCCCTCCTCTACTTCTTCGACCAACAGTAGCCCAATTTCCACCGGCGCCCTGTAGGTCAACGGCGCCGATGGCGGTCGTTGTTAACCCGGGCCTCGACCAATCCGGTATGAAATTCGTACTGACGATTCGCATGGTTAAATTTGGCAATGTTTTACGCCGGATGCCCTTCCTGACGCAACCCTCTCTATTTATCCGGGCTTGGGACCGGCACAGAAGTCACTGGACTGTGACCCCCATGGCTAGATTAGATTTGAATAGTGGACTAATTTTCATTATTGCAACAAACTAGTGGGTAATGGAGACTCCTGAGAGGCCCATTATCATTCATTGTGCTTCCAGTGTCATTTGGGAGTAAATAAATGTGTTCATGCAAGAAAACATGTAAATGACAGAAATCAAGTGGCAGAACACAGAACTAAATAATGAATTAAGTACAATACATAATTAGTTTAAATTAAAAAAAGCCCAGCATAGGCATGATGTTGGGTCCACTTCAGAGCCAAGCTGCTCTCTCTTGCTGTGGTCAAATCACTGTGAGTGATTAAGATCACTCAGTGGTGTTGCTTTATTCCCAAAGAAAGTTGGAGTATTATTAGGACCATGCTTCACTGATAAATGACTTTGATTAATGGTGAAAGAATTGGGGAAGAAAAAAACTGCATGGTACTGCATGTACTGCTCATACCTGCACTTTTCTTTTATATAAAATTAATGGCATTTTGACGCCTGTAAAAGTGGGAGGTTGCATAGGTCTGCACACCCATTTATTACTGGGGTTGTGACTGTATTCAGAAAAACTCATGTTCAAAAGTAATTATCATACAGCTGTCATCTGTAAAGGCTACCTCAAACTTTTCCCCTCCAACAGCTCTGTATGTAGTTTTGAACTCTTCTTCTGTTACCTCCATTCATCATGCTGACATGTTTTGTATTATGTCATTAGTCACCTCATTTAAGCTCCTTTTTTAGCATATCTTTATCTAGTTTCTGTTAATATCACCATATGTATGTTGTCCCATATCCTTCTTCTAGTGTTTGTGTAGTCTTGACCCTAATCTTTATGTATTGCTACCTTAGTTTTCACCTTAGTGCCGCCTTCACCTCCCGTATCATGACATCACCAATGAAATAATTCTGATAAACCCTGGGTAAAATTCAGCTGTTTCTGTAGCATTTTCTTTTAACCTTCTTGGTTTCATCAGTCTCCTGAAGCCATGTTCTGCAAAGAGCTTACAAAGCATGCATGGTATGTCATTTGTTAAATGTTATTGATCAGGAAAGGGATATAAGAATAGCTTGTGATATAAGAATTTCCAAAACATGTATATGTACCATAGAACACCATAAATGTAATGAGCCATAAATAGAGCACCACAAATGGAGCCCCACAGTGACATCACCAAAGTACAGGACGTCTCAGCAAAATGTTCCAAAAGGACAAGATGGAATCTGACCACAGAGGCTGACGAGAGAATTACAGCAACATTACAGGAGCTGCAGGAATATCTGACAAGTACTGATTACTCTCTGTAAGTGTCAAGAATCTCTTATATTCTCCACATGTCTGCACTGTGAAGAATAGAAGTGGCTAGATGGAGGTCCTTTCTCACAAAACACATCTAAGCTTAACTAAATCACCACGGCAAAATGTGATGTGGTTTAATGAGACCAATTTCCAAAAGGAATGATTATGAATAGTTTCATAATTACAAAAGTATGTTTAAAAATATTTTTTAAAGGCCCATCACCAATAGAACACCATACCCACAGTGCAGCACGGTGGTGGCAGCATTGTGCTTTAGGGCTGCTTTTCTCCAGCCAGAACTGAGGCTTTTATCAAGGTGAAAGGAATCATGAATAGCTCCAAATACCAGTTGATTTTAGTGCAGAACCTTCAGGTAAGCTGAAGATGAAAAGGAATTTCAGCTTTCAGCATGACAGTTACCCAAAAATCAACAATGATCTAAATCAACAGAGGAACGGTTTTGCCAAAAGAAGATTGATGTTTCCAACTAAAAATCTGTGGGGTGACCTGAAGTAGGTTGTGCACAGGAGATGTCCTTATACTGTGAGGACATGTTTTTGCAAAAAGGAGTAAGAGAAAAATGACAAGATTCATCATGCGTATAAAATTGCAAAAAAAAAAGTGGTGGATTAAAATCGAAAAGTGCTTCAACATAGTATTACTTTAGCCATGTGCACACCTATGCAAATAGGTTATTATAAGTTTTGGGGGTTTTTTTTCTTTCTTTTTCACCTTATTTTTATACATTGTAATTTCACACTGGGGGTGGAAAAGATTCTGACATGATTTGCACTGGTTCTACATAAATAGATGTCATGTGATTCTTTTTTCTGCTCTTTCCGTCACTGGTGTGTTAAGCTGGAAGGATGGCCTGGCCTTCTGCGCCCTTATACACAGACACAGACCAGACCTGATTGACTACTCCAAACTCAACAAGGTCTGGTGCTGCATGCTCTGAGTGATTTATCAGCTCTAATAAGTCTGATACAATACAATCTATCATTTCTGACAGGCAGATGTCCGAGAAATATTTTGAATGTTTTTTGTATAATCGGGTGTTCCCTTTCGAAGGGAACTCGATGCTGCATTATGGATAATGCTACAGGAACGCTTCTATGTGGAAGTTGAATCTGAAGCTCTGTGTGAAATCACGCCAATTTATCGGCTCAAGTAGGTCATGTGACGAAGCGGAGTGCCCCAGCAAGACCATAAAAGGGTATCTACATCACATTACTACAGCTTCTTTGTCTTCAGGAAGTGCTCTGTGTATGCTTGTGTTGATTGTTTGTCCTGTCTACGGAAAAAGAAGATATATTCATTCATTGTCTGCCGCTTATCTGAACTATACTCGGGTCACGGGGAGCCTGTGCCTATCTCAGGCGTCATAGGGCATCAAGGCAGGATACACCCTGGACAGAGTGCCAACCCATCGCAGGGCACACACACACTCTCATTCACTCACGCAATCACACACTGCGGACAATTTAGAGATGCCAATCAACCTACCATGCATGTCTTTGGACTGGGGGAGGAAACCCCCGAGGCACGGGGAGAACGTGCAAACTCCACACACACACGGCGGAGGCGGGAATCAAACCCCCACCTCTGGAGGTGTGAGGCAAACGTGCTAACCACTAAGCCACCGTGCCCCCCAAGAAGATATATATGTATATATAACAGATTAGGAAAGACGACATGTTCAGAAAGTGTGTGTTTTCGGGGGCTACATTTCGGGGGATGACTCGCACATTTTCTATGTTGTTTGTTTGATAGAGGAGCGTGCATTCACAGCTCTCGAGGGAGCCAGCTGCATGTGATGCAAAACTTTTCCTCTCCATAAACTCTGCTCTTGCTTGGCTATTTTCTTCAGCCAAGCACCTGCGCCTCGTGACTCTGGTCCCACGTTTGCTGAGGCAGCATGCCGACTTAGATTATGGGTCTCGCAGGTCGAGTTAGTGGAGGCGGAACAAGAGACAGGATTTTCCCGCTTCGGCTCCAGAAGCTCGTTTTGCAATTTCTACCAACCCGAATAAGGAATCATTGTCTTCAACGGACTCTGAGGAGCTCGATGTGATCTCGATGGGTTCAGCCATGACCACCCATGTTCCTGCTCCTTATGTGTTGCCACCCCCTGCCAGCTTGCTGTTTCGGGGCACTATACGTGGTGAGAACAGCGAAAGGCTAACACCTCTCTTAGATCACCTGGCAGTGTGGAAGCTTCTGCCGGGTGCACCACAATGGGTTCTATGGGAAAAGGCTACAAAATCCAGTTTGCCTCCCATTCTTCTTCTTTTCAGGGTGTGCTTCCCACTGTTGTTGGCACAGACTGAACCTCATTCCTCCATGAGGAACCTCTCTTGCATCTGAGAAAGAGGCTGTAGAGTGCATTTCCTTCCCAGATTGAGATGGCATGTCTTGGTTAACAAGAAGGATGGGGGCCACACCCAATTTTAGCCCTGTGTGCTCCAAATTGTATGCTGAAACATACAAGTCCGGGATGTTAACACTCAAGTTCATTGTGTTGCAGATCAGGTCTGATCTCCTTTTAGGCCTAGTCTTATTGCTCACCCTCACAGAGTGCATGGAGACTGCTCTGGCATCATTGCACCCCGGGGCATCCATGTACTCAATTATCCAGATGACTGGCTCATCTTGGCACAGTTGAGAGGAGTGGCAGCCAGGCATTGAGATGTCGTGTTAGCCCACATGAGGTTCCTAGGCCTTAACCCAGTGAAGTGTGTGCTTTCTCCCTCTCTGAGAACCACCTTCTGGGGGATAGTTTGGGATTCAGCCACGATGCGGGCACGGCTGTCTCTGGGGAATTCCATCCTCTCTGCCGTAAGGGTCTGACTTTAAAATTTGACTAGGCCTCTCAGGCTTAGAGGGTGCTTGGCTACAGCTTTGGTGACTGTAGCTGCCAAAGCTATTCCTCTACAAATGAGACTGTTTCAACTCTGGCTCAGGAGCAGGGGTTTTCACCCCCACAGACACCCTTTTCAGGGTCACAAGGGTTACAAGCCACAAGCTTCATACCCTTCTTATGTGGACAGACCCCGGTTTCTCACCTTGTGTCCCACTATTAGGATGTGTCCTTGTCGCAGGAATCTTTCGACAGATGCCCCCTCTTGGGCTGGGGAGCGGCCCTAGATGGTTGCCCTGCGCATGGCATTTAGGAGGGCTCCTGTCTTTCATGGCCTGAAGATGATGGGGGCTATGTTTCTAGTGCTGAAATACTTTCTCCTGAAACTCAGGGGCTACCTTTGGAGGTCCTCTTATTCAATCTTTAGGGTGGTCTGTGTTTGCACCCCTGTTCAGGTTGGTGCTCCAGATCTGTTCCTAGGTAGCGACTAGATTTCTCTCGCTAAGAGCGTTTTACACTCCCGAGCACATGATCAGGAAGCAGGCTTCCTGCTGAGGCAGGGGCTGAGGCCTGGGGAATGGCATTTCCACCCATAGGTGGTGGAATGCATATGGCAATTTTTGGCCGGGCAGAAGTGGCTATGGCTCTAAGGAGTCGACCCACTGTGCCCTGTGCCTTTGTCTGGATGGTGCTCCTTGGGATATTCCTGTCAGGAGGAGCCTCCTCTCTCAGGGGCATGGGTGATTCCGTTCTCCAAACTGAGGTTGTGGAGATTATTTTGAACTTTTACCTCTGGTGTAATTGGCGTCGTCAGGATCTAGTTCACTGCCCTATTAGTACAGTGCTAGAGTGCCTGCAGGCACGCCTCTTTGAGGGCCTATCACCCTCTACATTGATTGCCATTGTTGCGAGTCATGTGCCTGTTCTCTGGTCTCTCACCTCCTGCACGGTGCCAGGCAGCTAAGTGGTCCTGAGGGGGCTTCTCCAAGCCCCCTTTGAGCCAATGGAGTCAGCTTCTGAGGAGTTTCTTACCCTGGAAATGGCTATAAGCCGGTCATCCGGCCTTTCTGCAGGTCTTCTGCCCTCCGCCCCACAAGTTGGCAGAGCAGGAGAGAGTCCACCTGCTGTGCCCAATTCAGGTTCTTGGGACTTATGCCTATGACTTATGACTTATGCGCAAGCGCAAGGCATAGGTCCTATCCCTTTTCGTATGCTTTGGCGGCTGCAACAAAAGCAATCCGGTCTCCAAGCAGCACCTTGTGCTGGGTAATGTCCTAGGCCTATGAGGTGCACTGTGTGGCTTCACCTCTAGTGATTACAGCTCGCTTCACTAGGCGTTTTGCCTTGTCCAGCACCCTGGCTAGGGGCATTTCCCCCAGGATGTTTGTGCTGCGGCAGGTTGGTCCTCTCCACACACCTTTATCGAGTTCTATAACCTGGACCTGGACCCCATTTCTGTGTCCTGGGTCTTACAGGGAGTCTTACTGATCCTGGCTTGTTTGTGTTCTTTCACAACCTCCAAGACAGACATCTCCCGGCGTGTGGCGGCATTGGTATTGGCGTTCCTGTAGCGTCAGCCATGATGCAGGTCGAGTTCCCTTGAAAGGGAACTACACCAGGTTACGTATGTAACCCGGTTTCATGAGAAGGGAACGAGACTGCGTTGCTAGCCACACCCTGGGCGTCCACTCGTGCTTTCTTCAGACAAGTAGAAACTGTAGTAATGTGACATAGATGCCCTTTTTTGATCTTGCTGGAGCGTCACATGACCTACCCAAGCCGATAAATCGGGGTGATCCCCCGAAATGTAGCCCCCAAAAGCACACACTTTCTGAACATGTCGTCTTTCTTAATCTTTTATATATATATATATATCTTCTTTTTCCGTAGTCAGGACAGACAGGACAAACAATCAACACAAGCATACACAGAGCACTTCCTGAAGACAAAGAAGCTGTAGTAATGTGATGTAGATACCCTTTTATGGTCTTGCTGGGGCACTCCGCTTCGTCACATGACCTACTTGAGCCGATAAATTGGCGTGATTTCACACAGAGCTTCAGACACAACTTCCACATAGAAGTGTTGCCGTAGCGTCAACCATGATGCAGCATCGAGTTCCCTCGAAAGGGAACCAGGTTACATACATAAGACCTGGTGTAGGTCTCTTTAGTTGAAGGATCATATCACATGAGGATTGCGCAGTTTTATTGTGCCAGATTTAGTAAAAAAGCAGTTTGTAATCTCTTATTCTGTGATTAGATAGCTTTAACTGTATACCCATTTTCTATGTCTGTTCAAATGTTGTTGTTGTTCTTTCGAGCTGCTCCCTGTTTGGGGTCACCACAGCTCTTCCACATCTTTCTATTTGGCACAGGTTTTACGCCTGATGCTCTTCCTGACACAACCTTCCCATTTTATCTGAGCTTGGGACCGGCACTGAGAGTTTCTGTGTCTATCAAAATAACTTTTAAATTCTCATTCTGTGAAATCATTCAGTCAGTGAAAATCCAGTCAGATGGTTTTAGTCTGCTAAAAATAGGGAAAACTGTGCATTTTACTTTTTTATTAAATAAGCTCTTGCTCATTTTAGTTGTGGTTGTGGTTATAGTTAAGAACATGGTTATTAATCTCTAACAATTTTCAAGTTGTGATATTTTAGAGCCATCTGCTCCATATGAGGATACTTAAAATGTTTTTTTCTTGATAATCTAACTCTATGTAAACTAAAAATACCTTTTACAGATAAGGGGGCAATGCTAAAAAGCTCTGTTATGGCTTTTATTAGGTTTTGATTTAAACAAATGAATTTAAGTGAACGCTCATTGTCTCATTTGACTGGAATTGCTTGAAAATAAATATAATCATTTTGATAAAGATGGATTGATTTCTGTAAGAAAATAACCCTGGCTATGTTTCACATTCCCCCTGAGGGCTCTTTATGACACTGCAAAATATTCTTATTTTATAACATTTGATAATCAATTGCATTTCCATGTATATTTTTAGTGAAGCACTAAAAAGTGTGCACTAAATGGGCCTACATAATGCTCTTGTGCAGTTCTTATGAGACATCAGCATCTGTCACAATAAGATGGCCTAGAACTGACTGCAGTCACAGTGTTGCAGTTGCTCTCAATAGTTCTTTACACATTTGAGTACACCCTCTATTCATGTACATGCAGGATGATCATCTTGGCAACCTGAACCTGGCTCTGGAAATTGCAGAGAAACACCTTGACATCCCCAAAATGCTGGATCCAGAAGGTATGTGTGTATATTAAAAATAATGCTGGATGTGAGTGTCCAAAGAAATCCAAGCTCTGTATTTGTATGTCTGTGTTAGTAGACATGTGTATTCTCCTGGTTGAGACCTCAAATTGCCTGTGGGAACAGTTTCCTCCTTGTTTTCTCTGTGTTGGCCTTCAGGAATCAAAAGCTGATTGCAGTAGATAGAAAAGTCCATTATTCAGATGGCTGAGGTCCTTCACTATCTTCCTGGACTTGGTCCAGCACTGCTTGCTGTTAATAGACTGCAGGTTATGGAGCTCAGGGCAGATGGTAAGCTCAGTTGATTACACCATCCTCGGGAGAGCCTGATCCTGATTGGTGCTTTTCCCAAATCAGGTTGTGATGCTTCCTGGTGTAAAAGTTACTTAGCATCATAGAGGGCAGTTTAAAGGTGGAGGTTGTTCTTCTGGCACCAGTTCTCCAGGTTTTTAATCTCCTCCAAGTAGGCCTTATCAGAGATCATTCCTACCACAACAGTGACATCAGCAAACTAGACCATGGTGGCCGAGTTTGAATTGGCTACATAGTTATAAGTGTACAGTAAGTACAGCAGGGGGCTCAGGACACAATCCTGGGGGACTCCAGTGATGAGGGTGATGGAGGTAATAAATTCTTGTCCATGTATAATGCTTGTGATCTGCCTGTGAGGAAGTTGAAGAGCCACTGACACATGGATGGGCTAAGTTCAACTTGGTGATGAGTTTGAAGGGGATTAGTGTGTTAAATGCTGATCTGTATTCAATAGACTGCATTTTAACATAATTTACCGTCCTTCGATACAGATTATTCGGGGCTGTGTAGGATGGTGTAAAGCATGCAGATAATGAAAGATAATGATAGCTGCAGCCTTGAGACGAGTAAAAATGGGCTTGTTCTCCAGAGACCCTTTTAAACCATTCTGATGGATGGTGTTTCATTGTCTGTTATTGTCCCTACAGACTTTTAGGAACTGTGACTGAATTCTATTTTTTTAAATGCCATGGTAACTTCTATGGAAACTGGGGAAACAGGAACAGAATCAGGAACAGAATCAGGTCAGGTCAAATGTGACATTAATATTGATCTAGTAGAAAAGTAATTGACTTACTGATGAGGTAAAGTAGAGCTTTATATGTATCACCACCACCCTTCGGAACATGCACTGCATACAACTGATTTTTTGACTGATTAGCATTGCGCTCTTCAGAAACAGACATTCCATAATCATAAGGAATATTTATTTGCCTTTAATTATCCAATATCATAGTCAGGCCTGCAAAAAGCATTGTGCAAACAAACTAAGATGGAATGTTTTTGGGAATGTACTCAACATCCATCCATCCATCCATTTTCTACACCTGCTTATCCTACTACTGGGATCACAGGAGACTACGGGCACAAGGCTACACCTTGGACAGGTTGCCAGTCTATCGCAGGGCCCATGTAATCAACATATGGTGTGGAATTTATATTTCGATTTATATCACTTGAATACAAAATGTAACATTAATTATTTGCTTTAATTTAATAGCAATGTGGATCTGCAGCATGACAATCATTTTATCTGAACAATTATCCCACTCCTTCATATCCCACTTAATTCCCCCTCATCAGCATCTGTATTAATCATGAGTGTCCTAAGAGAATTTTCTCCTTCTTTCTCTCTACATTGTTATATTCACCTGCTCATGACCTTTGTTCATTCTTCACATTTTTTGAATATCCTAAAAAGTAATTGGCCTTTGTAGTAAAGAGACGTAAGTGGTGCTGATAGTGAGTCAATAACGGTTAAGCTTATGCAAATAGACAAAGTTGACGCAAATAAAGATATTTTTATCAGCCTCAATAATGGTGGATGTTAGCACAAAATGAAAAAAAGAAAAGAAAATAGAATTAGCTTGCAATGTAGTTTCACCCCATGAAAAAAGAATTGTGTTAAAATTGAATGAATGTTCTCATGTAGATATATACAGTTTTGCTGTTTAAGGAGGTAAGTATGGTGGCCAAGAAAAAATAAATAACAAATAAAAAAAAATGACATCAAAATGACATCCGAAAACAAAGTAACAAATCAGAAAACACAATAACAAATCAGAAAACAACAATACAATAACGTACGCAACAATAACAATAAATAACAAACACAATAACAAATCAGAAAACAAAATAACAACAGCTTTCAGGTTGTGGGGCACAGTGGCTTGGTGGTTAGCATGTTTGCGTCACACCTCCATGGTTGGGGGTTTGGTTCCCGCCTCCACTGTGTGTGTGAAGTTTGCATGTTCTCCCTGTGCCTTGGGGAGTTTCCTCCCCTGGTCCAAAGACATGCATTGTAGGTTGATTGGCATCTCTAAATTGTCTGTAGTGTGTGTGCCCTGTGATGGGTTGGCACTCCGTCCAGGGTGTATCCTGCCTTGATGCCTGAGATAGGCACAGGCTCCCTGAGAATAGATTGGATAAGCGGTACAGACAATGAATGTTTTCAGGTTTTTTATTTTGTTTTGCACTTCTCAGCCACCGTAGATAAGTTTGTAGAAAACTGAAGCATTTTCCGACTTCACTGAATGTGGACTCATCTTTACAGATAGTTGACAGATTAAAGGAAAAATGTCATTGTTTAACATTCAGTGTAACACATTTTGGCTTGTCTGAATTTTTTCTCAAGCAAGCATAGAGCATAGAACATACTGACAATTCTGCAAACCCGATAAAACATTACATCATTTCAAAGTCAAAAAAAGTCAAATTCAAAAAAGCTTTATTGTCACTTCAACCATATATAGCTGATGCAGTACATGGTGAAATGAAAGAACGTTCCTCCTGGACCAGAGGTGCTACACATAACAAAAACAAAACACAGGGTGACGCAGACAAACATGAAGCTAAACTAAAGTGCAGAATTTTTGAACTAAACATACAACATAAGTGCAGGGAATGACGAGACAGTGCAGACAAACAAGACACATAACGCCGACTGTGTGCAAAAAGAGAACAATATCAGGTGTGTGTGTGTGTGTGTGTGTGTGAGTTCTGATCAGTGCAGTTCAGTTCAGAGTGTGTGTCTGTATATGTGTGTGTGTCCGTGTTCCTCCGTTTAGTTCAGATCTCTGTTGAGACACCTGATTTCTTGAGGGAAGAAGCTGTTCAACAGTCTGCTTGTGTGGGCCCAAATGCTTCGGTACCTCTTTCCAGACGGCAGGAGGGTGAAGAGTGTGTGTGAGGGGTGTGTGGGGTCATCCACAATGCTGTTGGCTTTGCGGATGCAGCGTGTGGAGTAAATGTCCAAAATAGAGGGAAGAGAGACTCCGATGATCTTCTCAGCTGTCCTCACTATCCGCTGCAGGGTCTTGCGATCTGACACGGTGCAATTCCCGAGCCAGTGACGCAGCTGCTCAGGATGCTCTCGATGGTCACTCTACCTTCTCATGTCCCTCTACCTTCTCATGAAACTGGTAGTTTCATGCATACTACCAGTTCACATGTTTTTATCTCATCCTAGCCCTGTGTTTGTTTGTGCTATTGCATTTACTGTGCCTTTCTATTATTCCCTTGTGAATTACCATTTACCATTTGTTTTTGGTTTTTTTTGCTTAACCATCCTTTAATTTCCTTCCACCACCTCAGACATCATCAACACCCCCAAACCTGATGAGAAAGCCATCATGACCTACGTGTCCTGCTTCTACCATGCTTTTGCCGGAGCCGAGCAGGTACAGCTTTTTGACCTGACGTCATACACACCTCACTCACACAGGCTTAATGCCACATTGACCTTATCTATCACTTTAAAAACATAGGCCACATTATGTTGCCGTGTTAACAGCTTGCCTAAGCGAAATAATCAAATGTACCACGTGTCTGTGCGCATGTTGTCTCTGAAAGGCGGAGACCGCTGCTAACAGGATTTGTAAAGTTCTTGGAGTCAACCAGGAGAACGAGAAGTTCATGGAAGACTATGAGAAACTAGCCAGTGAGGTGAGACACACACTCTTGGTTTATAAATCCAATATATCTAAAGATTATTTTTGTTTTCCTGTCAATATCATCATACTGCATCATCTGTATAATGATAATCATTACAATTTAAGGGCTGTGTTCAAGCTCACTAAATTATTAGCTTTGTGCTATTATTATTTATTTTTTGCCATAGCAACAGTGTTGCATTAATACATTATGTGGCCATGCGAGCCTACATTAAAAACTTTTCGATTTGTGATATAGACCTTGATAAACAGATTTGAAGGTAATCTCAACCAATCAGATTAATTCACAACCCTAAGAATCTTTTATAAATTTCTTTTTTTTTTTAAAACATAACCTTGCTCTAGGTCTTTATCTAAATGTTTAGATTGATTTATTGACTATACTTGAAATGTTTAAACATTTTATTTTTTTTTTTTTTTTTATATTTACTATATTTAAATCTTTAACATGTGTATATATAAGCTTTATAAATATATAATATATATTATATAAATCTGTATAAAATGTATATATAATATGTAAATGTGTAATACGTAAATATTTATCATTTAAATATTATATATAAATAACATCTAAATTATGCATAAGTAGAACTAATATAGAAAGAAGTGTAAACCCTCACCGTCCACTTTAATAGGAACACCTGTACACAAACCTGCTCTTTCATGTAGTTATCTAATCAGCCAATCATGTAGCAGAAGAACTGTGACGTGGATTTTGGTCCCAGGTGGGCTGGTTTAGAAACTGTCTCTCTAGAGTTCACACAGATTTTTGATATAAAAAAAAAAACACTGAGTGAGCGGAAAAATGGGCGGCTTGGCTGAGCTGTCAGGAAGGATACGGTAACTCAAATAATCACTCTTTACATCTATAGTGAATAAACAGCATCTCAGTCTAAACACTTTTACTTTGCCTGAAATTTTGGACTGTGTCATTGAATGATCTTGTACTTGTATCTAAATTCCTTCCGCTCATCTTGACTAGGGAACTCTTAATTAATGTTAATTCCAGTTGAGGTGCATACAATTAAATTAGGTGACGATTTTTTTTTACATTTGAATTACAAAGGCTAAATCTACTGAAGGTACTGCGATACACTGAAAACGTCAAGCTTATTATGCATTTTTAATACTGCTCTCTTCTACTGTGGCCTTCATCCTTTCTCTCTCGGCTTCTTAGCTGCTGGATTGGATCTGCCGCACCACCCCGTGGCTGGAAAATCGCTCTCCCGAGACCTCTATGGCAGCCATGAGAAAGAAGCTTGAAGATTTCCGTGACTACCGTCGCGTTCACAAACCGCCAAAAGTGCAAGAGAAATGTCAGCTGGAGATCAACTTCAACACGCTGCAGACCAAACTGCGTATTAGCAACAGGCCTGCTTACATGCCCTCTGAGGGGAAAATGGTGTCGGTGAGATGCCACACTAAACACATGCTCAAATTAAGATTTATTTAGATTTATATTATTATTAGAAATGGCACTCATTTGATATTATTGTTATATCTTTCCTATACCAGCGAAAAAGGTGGATCAGATATTGGGGGAAAAAACAAAAGAAAAATGTATTTTTGGACCTGGAATTATATGCAAAGAGACAACTGTTTTTTTTTCTTATGTTAGGATTGATTTTATATATTTATACTTCATTATATCTATTATATTTACAATTTTAGTGATGTCATTGTCAAATACAATTTTTTAAACCTTATTTTTATAGCTTTCAAAGCTTATAATTTTTTTATGCAAACGATATAGTGTCAGGCAAATGTCTAAGTGAGGCATGAAATATTATTTTTATATTTAAGCACATTGCATTGCAATGTATTAAACATGCAGATATAGTCATTTGGTAGCCTTTATGTAGAAAATAACTACATAAATAACTTTAGGAGTAATACTTTGAGCTTTTTCAAACTTGAATGATTTAATCAGTAAAAGACAGTTGAAGAAAAATGAGGATACATCTTTGCATACAATGCATTCACAAAGTATTCACAATTTTTATGTTAAATGTGTCTTAGGCTAAAGTGATTCCAGTTATTTCTCAATAATCAGTCTATACTTCAGACTCTACAGAAAGCCAGTGGAGGGGAGCATAGCAATGGGGTTGTGTGTGAGAACTTAGGAAGGTTTATAACAATTCATGCAGCTTCATTCTGGATCAATTGCAGAGGATGAATGTTGCTCAGAGATAGACCTGCCAGGAGTGAGGTGAAGAAGTCCAGTCTCAAAATGACAAGGGACTTGAACAAACACCTAAGTGATATGTGTGAATAGAAATAGATGAAATCTTCTTGTTTTAAAGGAGAAATCAGCATGAGCATGTCAGATTAGCAGTGTGAGAGGAAAAGGAGAGTTGATTGTCCAAGGTTACCTCACGGCTGCATGCAGTGACGGAAGGTTTGATCAGCGAGTCGTCCAGGGAGGTCACAAGGTTCTGACGGGGCAATGAATCACCTTGGATGAACAGCAATTCAGATGTGCCGGGATTAAATTTAGGCTGATGTGCTGCCGTCCATGATGAGATGTCTGCCAGATATGCTGAGATCTGAGCAGAAACATGAGTCACTTTAGCATAAGACTGCAACATAACAAAATGAGAAAAAATGAAGAGGTCTGAGTACTTTCTGAATGCACTGTATATAAGACAAGTCCTCTGTGAAGGTGATTAACAAGTTAACACGTCCTCTGTGAAGGTGATTAACAAGTTAACAAATCCTCTGTGAAGGTGATTAACAAGTTAACACGTCCTCTGTGAAGGTGATTAACAAGTTAACATGTCCTCTGTGAAGGTGATTAACAAGTTGACATGTCCTCTGTGAAGGTGATTAACAAGTTAACATGTCCTCTGTGAAGGTGATTAACAAGTTAACATGTCCTCTGTGAAGGTGATTAACAAGTTAACATGTCCTCTGTGAAGGTGATTAACAAGTTGACAAGTCCTCTGTGAAGGTGATTAACAAGTCCTCTGTGAAGGTGATTAACAAGTTAACGTCCTCTGTGAAGGTGATTAACAAGTTGACATGTCCTCTGTGAAGGTGATTAACAAGTTAACATGTCCTCTGTCAAGGTGATTAACAAGTTAACATGTCCTCTGTGAAGGTGATTAACAAGTTAACATGTCCTCTGTGAAGGTGATTAACAAGTTAACATGTCCTCTGTGAAGGTGATTAACAAGTTGACAAGTCCTCTGTGAAGGTGATTAACAAGTCCTCTGTGAAGGTGATTAACAAATTAACACATCCTCTATGAAGGTGATTAACAAGTTGATATGTCCTCTGTGAAGGTGATTAACAAGTCCTCTGTGAAGGTGATTAACAAGCCCTCTGTGAAGGTGATTAAGTTAACATGTCCTCTGTCAAGGTGATTAACAAGTTAACACGTCCTCTGTGAAGGTGATTAACAAGTTGACATGTCCTCTGTGAAGGTGATTAACAAGTTAACATGTCCTCTGTCAAGGTGATTAACAAGTTAACATGTCCTCTGTCAAGGTGATTAACAAGTTAACACGTCCTCTGTGAAGGTGATTAACAAGTTGACATGTCCTCTGTGAAGGTGATTAACAAGTTAACATGTCCTCTGTCAAGGTGATTAACAAGTTAACACGTCCTCTGTGAAGGTGATTAACAAGTTAACACGTCCTCTGTGAAGGTGATTAACAAGTTGACATGTCCTCTGTCAAGGTGATTAACAAGTTAACATGTCCTCTGTCAAGGTGATTAACAAGTTAACACGTCCTCTGTCAAGGTGATTAACAAGTTAACACGTCCTCTGTGAAGGTGATTAACAAGTTGACATGTCCTCTGTCAAGGTGATTAACAAGTTAACACGTCCTCTGTCAAGGTGATTAACAAGTTAACACGTCCTCTGTCAAGGTGATTAACAAGTTAACACGTCCTCTGTGAAGGTGATTAACAAGTTGACATGTCCTCTGTCAAGGTGATTAACAAGTTAACATGTCCTCTGTCAAGGTGATTAACAAGTTAACACGTCCTCTGTCAAGGTGATTAACAAGTTAACACGTCCTCTGTGAAGGTGATTAACAAGTTGACATGTCCTCTGTCAAGGTGATTAACAAGTTAACATGTCCTCTGTGAAGGTGATTAACAAGTTAACATGTCCTCTGTGAAGGTGATTAACAAGTTAACACGTCCTCTGTGAAGGTGATTAACAAGTTAACATGTCCTCTGTCAAGGTGATTAACAAGTTAACATGTCCTCTGTCAAGGTGATTAACAAGTTGACATGTCCTCTGTCAAGGTGATTAACAAGTTAACAAGTCCTCTGTTTCTCTCTAGGACATTACGAGTGCATGGCAGGGTCTTGAGCAGGCAGAGAAAGGCTATGAAGACTGGTTGCTGAGTGAACTCCGACGCCTGGAGCGTCTTGACCACCTGGCTGAGAAATTCCAGCAGAAGGCATTGACCTACGAGAGCTGGTCTAAAGGTCAGAGGGTGCATCATTACACACAAACACGAGAGACAAGAGAAAACCTGATTCAAATATGATTCAAACAAAAAAATGTGTGTGTGTTTGATGTAGGTAAAGACGAGCTCCTGACTCAGAAGGACTATGAGCAGGCCTCTCTAACGGAGGTGCGGGCTCTGCTCAGGAGGCATGAGGCATTCGAGAGCGACCTTGCTGCACATCAGGACCGGGTGGAGCAGATCGCTGCCATCGCACAGGAACTCAAGTATGACCATTTCCTGTTTCTTCTCCTTATTGTAGCAATAAAGATCAGTAATCCAGAATGCCATGCAGAACATTTTGGAGCATTAACTTCAGATCAGATCTCTGTTACTGATCCTGATTTCTGACCTCAGATATGAAAGTTTGGATATGAAAAAAGGACTTTTTTCATTTAGAGGCAGATAAGGAGTCCAGAGTGAAGATGTGTTAGATCAGTGGCTAAGTTGGTGCACTATTGATTAAAAGGTCCTGAGTTCAAATCCCACCAACACCACTGTTGGGCCCCTGAACAAGACCCTCAACTGAATAAATGAGATTTACTTGAATTGCCCTGGATTAGGTTATTACCAAATGCTATGAATGTTAACTTCAGTCAGTATGTCTTCATAGGTCAGTAAACTACCAGAGAACAATATAATAGCATATTGATGTATCATGATGAAGAAATCTGTAAGTCTTATCCTTATCACTATTCTATACCAGTGACTTATAGATGGATCACATCAGAAAAATGTTATTTCCAGGTGAAACATACAACACCTCCACAAATCCCTTTGAGCTCATTTCTAAAGAGGTTCTTTAATTAAGACTGTGTTTATTGTTCTTGATTTAAGGTCATCATATGGCCCATTTGGAGATCATGCAGAATTTTAAAGAGTTTGTGACACTCTGCTGGTTTTTCTGTGTAGGTTCTATGAAGATCGTTATTAATAATATGTATAGTATTCATATTTATAAAAACCTACATTCTGTAAAAAAAAAAAAAAAAACTATAAAATCTACATAAGAGCTACATTCGGTTAAATAGAGAATGTTAAATGAGCTTCTGTATGAGTTGTATTGTGTTATTAGCTGTGCTGTTTCAAAGTCACAAGCTATTTAAACTCTGCTGGTGAAGCTAGCTTTAGTTTCGAGACAGAGATACATCCTCTGAGACACAGTGATGATTTATCTTTATAGAATAAATACTGTAATATTTACAGCCTGATCATGATTCTGAAATATGAAACTATGAAATATGAAAAACAGTGAGGTAGGTGTTAATATCGCATGGCAGCGTTTTGATGCTCTGTGCAGCATGTGGTGTATTTAAAGCTCTTGCTTTGGCCAAGTGTTTGAGCTTCCTTTTGTTTCTGTTCTAAATATGACCTATAATGTGGGCAAAACACCTGCTGGTTTCCTTCTGTGTAAATATCTATCTGTCTGTCTGTCTGTCTGTCTGTCTGTCTATCTATCTACTGTATCTATCTATCTATCTATCTATCTATCTATCTATCTATCTATCTATCTATCTATCTATCTATCTAATGTATGTATGTATGTATGTATGTATCTATCTATCCATCTATCCATCTATCTATCTATCTATCTATCTATCTATCTATCTATCTATCTATCTATCTATCTATCTATCTATCTAATGTATGTATCTATCTATCTATCTATCTATCTATCTATCTATCTATCTATCTATCCATCTATCCATGTATCTATCTATCTATCTATCTATCTATCTATCTATCTATCTATCTATCTATCTATCTATCTATCTATCTATTTATCCATCCATCCATCCATCCATCCATCCATCCATCCATCCATCCATCCATCCATCCATCCATCTATCTATCTATCTATCTATCTATCTATCTATCCATCCATCCATCCATCCATCCATCCATCCATCCATCTATCCATCTATCTATCTATCTATCTTATCTATCTATCTATCTATTGTATGTATCTATCTATCTATCTATCTATTGTATGTATCTATCCATCTATCCATCTATCTATCCATCCATCCATCTCTATCCATCTCTATCCATCTCTATTTATCTCTAATTCATATTAGTGCCTGACTAGTGTTCCAGCTGTATTCTAATTTCTTTTCCTTTGAATAGTTGACATTGGGTGTTGTCTGGGGCCTGGGACCTGTGTGTGTGTGTGTGTGTGTGTTCTGGGTCAGGGTCAGTTTCTCACACACCTGCATTAAATCACTGAGAGCTTCAGGGGTCAGTTTAAAAGGTGTGTGTGTGTCTGCTGGAACATTGCAGCAGGGTTTTGTTTTCTACATTATTTATATTTTAAGACATTGTGCATTTCAAGCACATCATTAAAGCCTTTTTATCTTGAGCTACTGACGTCTGCAGAGGTTTTAACTAAACTTATTTGAAAATTTTCATTATTTGAGAAAACAATATACCTATATCAATACCTACAGTGGGGCAAAAAAGTATTTAGTCAGCCACCAATTGTGCAAGTTCTCCCACTTAAAAAGATGAGAGAGGCCTGTAATTTTCATCATAGGTACACTTCAACTATGAGAGACAGAATGAGAAAAAAAAAATCCAGAAAATCACATTGTCTGATTTTTAAAGAATTTATTTGCAAATTATGGTGGAAAATAAGTATTTGGTCACCTACAAAAAAGCAAGATTTCTGGCTCTCACAGACCTGTAACTTCTTCTTTAAGAGGCTCCTCTGTCCTCCACTCGTTACCTGTATTAATGGCACCTGTTTGAACTCGTTATCAGTATAAAAGACACCTGTCCACAACCTCAAACAGTCAGACTCCAAACTCCACTATGGCCAAGACCAAAGAGCTGTCAAAGGACACCAGAAACAAAATTGCAGACCTGCACCAGGCTGGGAAGACTGAATCTGCAATAGGTAAGCAGCTTGGTGTGAAGAAATCAACTGTGGGAGCAATTATTAGAAAATGGAAGACATACAAGACCACTGATAATCTCCCTCGATCTGGGGCTCCATGCAAGATCTCACCCCGTGGGGTCAAAATGATCACAAGAACGGTGAGCAAAAATCCCAGAACCACATGGGGGGACCTAGTGAATGACCTGCAGAGAGCTGGGACCAAAGTAACAAAGGCTACCATCAGTAACACACTACGCCGCCAGGGACTCAAATCCTGCAGTGCCAGACGTGTCCCCCTGCTTAAGCCAGTACATGTCCGGGCCCGTCTGAAGTTTGCTAGAGAGCATTTGGATGATCCAGAAGAGGATTGGGAGAATGTCATATGGTCAGATGAAACCAAAATAGAACTTTTTGGTAAAAACTCAACTTGTCGTGTTTGGAGGAGAAAGAATGCTGAGTTGCATCCAAAGAACACCATACCTACTGTGAAGCATGGGGGTGGAAACATCATGCTTTGGGGCTGTTTTTCTGCAAAGGGACCAGGACGACTGATCCGTGTAAAGGAAAGAATGAATGGGGCCATGTATCGTAAGATTTTGAGTAGAAACCTCCTTCCATCAGCAAGGGCATTGAAGATGAAACGTGGCTGGGTCTTTCAGCATGACAATGATCCCAAACACACCGCCCGGGCAACGAAGGAGTGGCTTCGTAAGAAGCATTTCAAGGTCCTGGAGTGGCCTAGCCAGTCTCCAGATCTCAACCCCATAGAAAATCTTTGGAGGGAGTTGAAAATCCGTGTTGCCCAGCGACAGCCCCAAAACATCACTGCTCTAGAGGAGATCTGCATGGAGGAATGGGCCAAACTACCAGCAACAGTGTGTAAAAACCTTGTGGCGACTTACAGAAAACGTTTGACCTCTGTCATTGCCAACAAAGGGAATATAACAAAGTATTGAGATGAACTTTTGTTATTGACCAAATACTTCTTTTCCACCATAACTTGCAAATAAATTCTTTAAAAATCAGACAATGTGATTTTCTGGATTTTTTTTTCTCATTCTGTCTCTCATAGTTGAAGTGTACCTATGATGAAAATTACAGGCCTCTCTCATCTTTTTAAGTGGGAGAACTTGCACAATTGGTGGCTGACTAAATATGTTTTTGCCCCACTGTGTATACAGTATATCAATTACATCACCTGTGGCCCAAAAGCAGACACTGATGTTTTTGAAAAAGTAAGTACATATTATTATATTTATGACTCTTTCTATCTCTCTGTCTCTCTCCTTCTCTGCTAGATTATCGCCTTCTGATCTCACTAACACACGCATTTATGAAAAAAACAAGTTTCTGGACTTTGGCCATGAGGTGATCTGTGTAGCATTAACTCTGCCACTGTGTTCTAAGTTGTAAAAACACACACACACACACACACACACACACACACACACACACACACACACACACACACACAGACAGATAAGAATGCACATATCAATGACCCTGAAAACCCAGAAATCAGTTATTAGACACTGACAGATTCATAATATGGCAAAGTGCATTTAGTTAACACAATTCACACACACTGTTGTTCATTGTGAATTTGTGATTACATTTAATAGTACTATTCATTTTCTCCTGTCAATTTTGTGCTTAGATGATTTACTACATATTTACAGAATTTACTAGACTCCACATCACTAGCCACTTTTCACATTTTGATTTTTTTTTATTTTATTTTTTTTTGTTTTAAATACAATAAATATGTGTAGTTTATACACAAGTGCTTCTAGAGATACATTTTATAATACAGAAACACTGCCTATATTTTTAGGGCCTGTAATGTTTTTGTGGTGTTTAAACTCTTTCTTCTTACTTTGTGATTGATTATAAAAAATAATATTACAGACATTAAGCATTACAGCACTAAACAATAAAAGCAAGTAGAGGATTATTAAACCTATTTGTAGATGTTTTACACATTTCAGTGTTAAAAAGGTCAAAATTTCAGTCTTTAATTGTTTTTTACTA
The DNA here is from genome assembly GCA_033459395.1 of Hemibagrus guttatus. NCBI lineage: Eukaryota > Metazoa > Chordata > Actinopteri > Siluriformes > Bagridae > Hemibagrus > Hemibagrus guttatus. The sequence goes on from JAUCMX010000012.1 coordinate 19,705,192, forward strand.
AGCATATATTATTAAACATTTATTTGTTGAAAGAAGCAATGTTACCTGCCAATAGAATAAGATCATCTAAAGCTTGTCACAAGTAATGGTATATATCTTTTTTTATTTGATATTTTTAACTGATTTTATTTACACCATTCAGGCATAATATTATGACCACCTGCCTAATATTGTGTTGGTCCCCCATATGCACATCATGCACTGTGTATTCTGACATTTTTTTATCAAAACCAGCATTAACAACTTCAGCAATTTGAGCAATAGTAGCTTGTCTGTTGGATCGGACTGCACAGGCCAGCCTTCACTCCCCACGTACATCAATGAGCCTTGGCTGCCCATGACCCTGTCACTGATTCACCACTGTTCCTTCTTTGTACCACTTTTGATAGATACTGACCACTGCAGACCGGGAACACCCCACAAGAGCTGCAGTTTTGGAGATGCTCTGATCCAGTGGTCTAGCCATCACAATTTGGCCCTCGTCAAACTCACACAAATCCTTACACTTGCCCATTTTTCCTGCTTCTAACACATCAACTTTGAGGACAAAATGTTAAAATGCCATTAAAGGAGAATGGAAAGAAAATAGAAGTCTTTTCTCTCTCTCTCTCTCTCTCTCTGTGCATGTGCAGTGAACTGGATTACCATGCAGCAGCAGCCATTAACAAGCGTTGTCAGCAGATCTGTGATCAGTGGGACCAGCTGGGAACTCTGACTCAGAAACGGAGAGAGGTTCTGGAGGTATAATAATAATTATTACTATTAACCATTATTTACACAATGTTCCCAATTCTACAAATTCCACAATTTTCAAAAGAAAAACAAAATTGAAATCATTGCTCACTTAGATGTTTTTTAGTTTGCACAATATAGTGCTTGATCGCTCTGATCGAGTTCACAGCATGTTTCAGGGTCATGTTCAGAAATCAGTCACTAGTACACCTGAGGCTGGAGGGTACATAGTGCATAGTGAAATGAGACAACGTTTCTCCAGGACCCTGGTGCTACATTAAAACAACATACAACATATAATTACAAAACCGAAACAACAACACAGAGCTAGGACAGAAGTTTGTTCTAGCTACATAAAGTGCAAAGTATGCAAACAGGTACAAACAGTGCAAAGACAAGACAGTGCAAAGACTGTCTTGACTTTACAAGTACAGAAAGAACACAAGACAGGACACAAAACATGTGCAATGTTGACAGAATGTGATGTACATTACATATATATGTTTGTAATGCATAGCAGCATGACCATTTGTAGTGTGCAAAATGTGATAGCAGCGGTTAAAAATGGTGCAAATAAATAATCATTAACAGCGGTAGTGCAAATAGAAGATACATTATATTGAGAGTCTGTTCATAAAGGTGGGTGTATGTTTTGTGTGTGTGTGTGTGTGTGTGTGAGAGAGAGAGAGCTGGTAGTTCAGGTCTGGGTGTTGAGGAGCCTGATTGCTTGTGGAAAGAAACTGTTACACAGTCTGGTTGTGAGGGCCCGAATGCTTCGGTACCTCTTTCCAGACGGCAGGAGAGTGAAGAGTGTGTGTGAGGGGTGTGTGGGGTCATCCACAATGCTGTTTGCTTTGCGGATGCAGCGTGTGGTGTACATGTCCGTGATAGAGGGGAGAGAGACTCCAATGATCTTCTCAGCTGTCCTCTCTATCCGCTGCAGGGTCTTGCGATCCGAGTCGGGGCAATTCCAAAACCAGGGAGTGATGCAGCTGCTCAGGACGCTCTCGATGGTCCCTCTGTAGAACATGGTCAGGATGGGGGTAGATGGTAGATGGGCTTTCCTCAGCCTCCGCAGGAAGTAGGGGTACTGCTGGGCTTTCTTGGTGATGGAGGTGGTGTTGAGTGACCAGGTGAAGTTCTCCCCTAGATGCACACCAAGGAATTTGGTGCTCTTGATGATCTCCACAGGAGATCTGTCGATGCACAGCGGAGAGTGGTCACTCTGTGCTCTCCTAAAGTCAACAACCATCTCTTTTGTCTTGTCAACATTCAGAGACAGGTTGTTGGCTTTACACCAGGCTGTTAGACGTTGCACCTCCTCTCTGTACGCTGACTCATCGTTCTTGCTGATGAGACCCACCACGGTTGTGTCATCGGCGAACTTGACGATGTGGTTCGAACTGTGCATTGCTGCACAGTCGTGAGTCAGCAAGGTGAACAGCAGTGGGCTGAGCACACAGCCCTGAGGGGCTCCAGTGCTCAGTGTGGTGGTGCTGGAGATGCTGTTCCCGATTCTGACTGACTAAGGTTCAGGATCCATTTGCAGAGGAAGGTGTTCATAAGGCAGAGTTAGCGCTATTCACAACGGACATTGTCTCAAAGCGGCTTTATGGAAGATGAGAAACTTCGAAAAACAAAAAGTTCAAGATTACTATTAGACTTGTATTTAAATTTATTTGTATTTATCCCTAACGAGCAAGCCTGAAGCAACTGTGGCAAGGATCATGGACACAGTCTCATCAACCTGCTTTAAACACTGATTGTGACTCTGTGTGTGTGTGTTTGTAAGAGGACAGAGAAGTTGCTGGAGACAATTGATCAGCTCTTCCTGGAGTTTGGTAAAAGATCTGTTCCATTTAATAACTGGATGGAGGGAGCCATGGAGGACCTGCAAGACATGTTCATAGTGCACAGCATAGAGGAGATGGAGGTAATGATCAGGGATGTGAAAAAATATAGCGGTAAATAAAATGCTGGTTGATAGATATACCCTTTTTTTTCTTCAATCTGTAGTATCGTTATTTAATGTGTTTGATGTGTGATGCTGCTTGACTGTAATGCATATGCTCTATTTCACAAATGAGTTACAGTTTGTGTACATAATTTATATTTTTAGTGACTTTTGCTGATCTACAGCAACATAGAACTCATTTTTGGCAAAGTGAACAAGTAGCCTTCCCGAGACTGGTCAATGTGGCATTTTAATTCTATTCATGTTTGAGATTATATACACACTTCTGTGCAGTGTGGATGAGATCATAAGAAAACAAGAAAGCAAAAAAAAAAAAAGAATGCATGGCCACTTAGGGCTTCCATAGAAAATATGCCATGATTCATATATTTATTGTAGGTAAAGTGTGTAGGATATCACAGCTGATAGCTGCATTTTGTGTGTGTGCGTGTGTGTGTGTAGAACCTGATTTCCGCCCATGACCAGTTCAAAATGACACTGCCTGAGGCAGACGTGGAGAGACAGTCCATCCTGAACATCTACAACGAGGTGCAGAAAATCACCCAGGCTTACAACATCTCTCCCAAACTCACCAACATGTACTGCAATATCACCCCAACTGAGATCAGCTTCAAATGGGACAAGGTGTGTGGTGTGTGTGTGTGTGTGTGTGTGTGTGTGTGTGTACACATCGTGCTTGTTTAAGATGAACAGCTGAACAAAAAGTTCAGCAAAAGTGCAAAAGTCCCAAAGTTGACAGAAATACATAATATTTATAAATTCAATAACATTTCAAGTTTTGGTAGATAGTTATTTAGGATGATGTTTGGTGCATTAAGCTTCTTTTGACAGCTGGTCAAATGTTAAAAATGTTTTAGATGTCAGTTCATATGCATTAACAAAAGAGACACGTATGTGTTACCCGTGGCAACTTACGTAATGACTGACGATGGCTTTTTCCCAGCTAAATGCTTTTCCACAAGAATTTTAAGTAAAAAAAAATTGGGGGTTTTGCTACTCCTCCTCATCCAGCTTACTGAAAAAAGCTGCACTGTGCTATAATTATAATGTCCACTTTCCACATATGTGACTCATCCATCAAGCATCATCACTTTTACAGAATGGAGAAAGTATTGTGCGGATTGTTAGGAAGTTCCTGGTATACGGATGTTAGAACAGCTCTGGTTTTCCTATTGAATTCTGATTGTTCAGATGGTGGTGATTGATCTACAGTTGGCAATCAGCCCCTGCATGGCACATGACCTTGTCACATGTCTTATTAAACAGCTTTTAAAAATAAAATGTCTTGTACTAAGCTGAAAAAGCCACAGGATATACTCAGGTTAAACCAGTTAAACCAGCATGTAGAGACAGAGACACTTAACAACACTGTATGCAAATTATCTTTAAAAAAAAAAAAGCTAAATGAAGTGTAGATCATGAGTGCTCAGCTGTAAAGAGGCTAGCTGAGCGGATTTATGTAGCTGGGCTATTTGATGTATCTTCCCAGTTCTGACTGTATAATAAAATACCTCACATCCCATACTTCTAGTGTAGTCACAATGGCTGGAAGAAAACGGCAGACAGGTATGGAATAAAATGCTTGAGTGAATGATGTAATAATAATGGCAGGGTTGTGTAATGTGGCACAATGTGCAATGAGTCACCTAGATGTTGAATACTTTGCTATAAAGAGTAAAGCACGTCCTGTCATGTTTTTATTCTTCGTGAAGCATGTTAATTCACTACCAATTGTGAATTTTTACTTTTAAGAAATGGCATATTGTATTCTAGAACATTTTTGGCTTTGCCACTGAGTCTGTCTGTCTGTCTGTCTGTCTGTCTGACTGACTGTCTTTCCAAGATTCTCATTAATGCAATATCTCAAGAATCAGTGCTTAAATGTTTGACGGATTTATGTGGAGTTCTCACTGTAACCAGAAGATGATCAGGTTTGGGATTTGGAAACTTCTTCTTCCTTTATGATTGAAGTATTTTTTAAGGATATTTCTGGCACACAAATTAGTAACAGGAAGGGTCATGAGACACATTCGTGGAGGAGACATTCCGGTCATTGCCGTCGTTGTCGAGTTCAACTTGTTTAGTTATGTTTAATGATGTGCAACATAATGTCCTGCTATCACTTTTATTAGAGCAGCTATTAATATGTCCTGTGATTTGAATCTCTGGCACTCTCCCAACAATGTAACATAACAGCTTCTCTACCAGACCTGCTGTTATAGACAATGAATTAACTAAATAATCTCGAAGCTCTTGGAATAAATGAAATTCAGACAAAAAGACCAACTTTTTTTGCATGGTAAGGTTAGTGGTAGGGCGAGCATTATTTCACTACAGTAAAGCCAAGTTAACAGAAAATGGCTAAACGTCATTAATACATGACAGTGTGTTTGTGTGTAGGTGAAGAGGCTGGTTCCTCAGAGGGATGCTGCATTAAGGGATGAGTTATCCAGGCAGCAGGCGAACGAGCGCCTCAGAAGGCAGTTTGCGGCCCAGGCCAACGCGATCGGACCCTGGATACAGGCACGCATGGAGGTACAACTGAAATATTACAAACACAGTGGCTTTCTTGCCTTTGCAGTGTGCTTGTATTGCGGTTTTACAGAATGTGTGTGTGTGCTTTGTTTCCAGGAGATTGTACGCTGCTCTGTGGATGCAAGTGCCACTCTGGAGGATCAGATGAATCAGCTGAAGCAGTATGAGAGTATGATCATCAACTATAAGCCCAACATCGACAAGCTGGAGGCAGATCACCAGTTTATCCAGGAGTCACTCATATTCAACAACAAACACACCAACTACACCATGGAGGTGCCTCACTCTGCTATATGCTGTAGTTCACACATCTCTTGTACACACTGATTAGCTTTACAGCTAACCCAGATGGCTAGCCAGGAAACCGAAACTAGCTCTCAAGTTGTACAAATTATGACAGTATATTACATGCATATTATAAGCATATTACATTGTTATAAGCAAGCTCATTTTTAAAACAATTGACTTATGACAATTTGAATATTGTGGTATGTTGTGTATAGTGATAAATGGCACATGCTTAAAGGAGATGTTCATTTCCAGAACAAAAATGTACATTTACATTTGGCAGACACACTTATACAGGGCAACTGACATTTTTATCTAACTTTATACAACTGAGCAAGTGAGGGTCTTGCTCTGGGGCCCAGCAGTGGTGGACTTGGTGGACCTGGGCTTCAAACTCACAACCTTCCAATCAGTAGTCCAACACCTTAACCACTAAGCTACCACATCCCTTTACAAATAATTTACTCGCCCCCTTGTCATCCAAGATGATCATGTCTTTCTTTCTTCAGTCGTAAAGAAGTTATGTTAAAAAGTATACAATTTTTTATTTTTCTAAAAAAAATAAATGACCAATCGTTTGGCTAGATAAGAGCCTTCTTCCTCGGCTGGGATCGTTTAGAGCCCTTTGAAACTGCATTTAAACTCCATTTTGTAAGTTCAAACTCACGGGCACCATTGAAGTCCACTGTATAGAGAAAAATTCTGAAATGTTTTCCTCAAAAAACATAATTCCTTTATGACTGATGAAAGAAAGACATGAACATCTTGGATGACAAATGGGTGAGTAAATTATTTGTTCATTTTTGTTCTGGAAGTGAACTTCTCCTTTAAAGGATAATTTGGTAAAAAAAAAAAAAAAAAAACCTATTGTACATAATGTCCCACTGACCACAAATGTAGTGAGTCAGCAAAGACCATTGTCTGAAGTTTGCTCAGAAAGTTTTACACACTATGCTAAATTGCCCTGAGTGTGTGAGTGGGTCAAACGATGGCTTTGATACACTGGATGAAGCATCTACTAAAGAAAAATGAATGAATGAATTAATTAATTAACTAATGAATGATTTATCATATGCAGTAGATTGTGTTATATATCTGTAGGCAAACACACAACACACACAAACCCTTAAAAAGTACACAGTTGTAACTCACAAGGATAAATCCATCACAGCCTTAATTCACTTCCCTACACAATGTAAAGTTTTGCTCTGTTGTGATCTCAGCATATCCGTGTAGGATGGGAGCACCTCCTGACGACGGTGGCTCGCACCATCAATGAGATTGAGACTCAAATCATGACCCGTGACGCCAAGGGCATCAGTCAGCAGCAGCTCACCGAGTTTCGCTCATCCTTCAGCCACTTTGACAGGGTAACATCATCTGTACACACACACACACACCCCAACACACAATGCCAGAATCATACAGAATCTAAAAGTCTAGTTTTAAAAGACATTTAAAATCACTGATTAGCAATGGATAAAGAAAATCACAGATAATTATAGTGTATTTTGTTAAAGTGTATTCTGATAGCTTCTATAGATTGTTCTGTTTCCTTTCGTACTTTGTTTTACTACACCGTGTCTTTGACTCAGTCCTCAGGGTTGCTTGATTAAACCTGCTAGTAGCTGGAGTTTGATTGTGTACAGTTAATATTGTGTGTGTGTGTGTGTGTGTGTGTGTGGTCACAGAGTAACCTTGAGCAAGTTTGTTCCACTGATTTAAAAGCTTGCCTGAACCTAACAGGAAACACTAGGAGGTATTCACTAACACTACTTACATCATGCACATATTTTACAGACAGGCGACCAATTAAAGGAAAAAAACAACATCAAGTGTGTTAGTAAGGCTTTGTCCACTACAAGCAGCCAGAACAGCTTCATTGTGCCTTGGTCTTGATTACACAAGTCTCTGGAAACATGATGACGCAATGAGCACACAGTTCTTCCAAAATATTTTCCATCCATTGTCTGTATCGCTTATCGATCCATCCTCGGGTCATAGGGAGCCTGTGCCTATCAAACAAATAATGGGGAGTGCCACCCCATCGCAGGGCACACACACACACTACTGGCAATTTAGAGACTCCAATCAGCCTAGAAGCATGTCTTTGGACTGTGGGAGGAAACCCACCAAGCACGGGGAGAACATGAACCCAGGATGCTGGAGGTGTGAGGCAAACGTGCTAACCACTAAGCCACCGTGCCGCCTCCAAAATATTTTGTTCTTCCAAAATATTCCACTCGTTCCAAAATATTTCCAGTTATATTTTTACTCAGTTAATGTTTTGATGAAGGTGATGGAGAGCCCTGTTCTAACACGTCACTCCAAAAACTCCTATATGTCTTTATTTGGGTTGAGATCTGGTGACTGTGAAAGCCACAGCATATTTAATTCAATTTTTCAATTCAGTTTATTTGTATAGCACTTTTAACAATGGACATTGTCTCAAAGTAGCTTTACAGAAGTATAGAAACATATATAAAGTTTAAAGTTAAGTTACTGTTTATTGCTAACGTTTATCCCTAATGAGCAAGCCTGAGGCGATGGTGGTGAGGAAACACTCCCTGAGATGATATGAGGAAGACACCTTGAGAGGAACCAGGCTCAGAAGTGAACCTCATCCTCATCCTCCCCTTGAGGAACTAATATGTCAGTGTAGTTCTGAGTTAATTATAGACGTAGCACTAATTCCTTCCTGCCGAAAGCTGACTGATGCAACGGCAGTTCAGAGGCGGCGTCCTCGTCTCCCAGTGGTTTTATCCACAGCAGTCCCCTGGGTTGCGTATGATATACCTTATATATCCTTTTCATCTGCATCAAGCCATTCAGTGAGTCCTTATGGCCTACAGAGGCGAGCCATCTATCACACATTATTTTTCAGTGACAGTGACATACTTTCCTCTCGCTCTCTGTCTGTGTCCTTGATTTGATGTTATGTGCTGCATAAGTGTGTGTGTCCTTGTGGGTATGATTCTCACATCTCTCTGAGCCATTTCCTTTACTTTTTGATTTCTCATTGTGTATTCTGTCTCTCAATCAATCCTGCAGAAGAAGAAAGGAGGAATGGATACAGATGAATTCCGTGCATGTCTCATCTCCATGGGTTATGACCTGGTAAAAAAAAAAACCCTTTAGAAGTACTTTTACTGATCTATTGTTCACGTTTATCTCATTAACACAATTTCATGCTCTAGGAATATTTTTGCTTCACAAAAATGGCTGAAATTTAGAGACTGTTATTGGTGATTTTCTTATCAACACAGAAGACATTGATTTTTGTCCATTCATAAATCTTGTGTTATTTAAATTAGAATCATTATAATTATAACTATAATTATAAAACTATCTTTACATATAACTAATTTATTACAGAACTCTCATTTCTTTTTGTACTTTTGTGGTTTTTGGTACAGCAAGGTTGCTTTTTGAAGTTAACAAAGAAAGTAGAATAAGTAGCTAAGTGACAATTAGATGATTTGTTGTATGTATGTTGTGCATCGAAAGGAGAAACAATTATGCATACTGTATGCAATGAGACAAAAGCACAAAACTGTAGCGTACAAGGCCTGTGGTTTTGTTTTAGGCACTGAAACCTCCTCCACTTGTAAGTGATGAGTTTTTAGTTCCTAAAGGTGATTTTAGAGCGTTAATTAACAGCCCCTGAGTTCTCCAGGATAATCCAGTAGGTCTTTTTCCGATTCTTTCTCACTCTGAAAGAGATCTGAAAGATGGAAAGGGAGAGTAGTGCCACCCTTCTCATGATTACATGCGTGTACGTGCAGGGCGAGGCGGAATTTGCTCGGATCATGTCAGTGGTCGATCCAAATAGTAAAGGAACGGTGACGTTCCAGTCATTTGTGGACTTCATGACCCGAGAGACCACTGAGACTGACACAGCTGAACAAGTCGCCGCCTCCTTCAGGATTCTCGCTGGTGATAAGGTGTGTGTGTGTGTTGGTGTGTGTGATGATTCTGTTACACATTTACAGGAAGAAAATATGGTGACACTTCACTTTAAACCTCTCAAAGGTGCGTTGGAATTTTCCATCTGTAATTATTTTCCCTCGTCTCTCTTTGTTGTGTTGTAGCCGTATATAATGATTGAAGAGCTGAGGCGTGAGCTGCCTCCTGAACAGGCTGACTACTGCATCGGCAGGATGCCTCTATACACCGGGCCCGATGGAATGCCAGGAGCCCTAGATTACCAAGCCTTCTCTTCTGCCCTCTATGGAGAGAGTGACCTTTAAACACACACACACACACACACACACACTTTTTTTTTCTTTTGATTGCCATGTGCTACATTACTGTTTCTAGCATGACTCAAAAGCATGTTATCATCTACCACACAGTGTGTCTCCTTTCCATGTGTAGACTTGTATCACTAGTGTGCTAACTAGCTGGTTCACTAATTAACTAGTTGCTATTTAACATGGAAGAATAAAGTAGTTACATGATGTTGCATCAGTAAAAACATGTATCTAAAATATTTGCCTACATAAATTCATTCATTGTCTACCGCTTATCCGATCTATTCTCGGGTCACGGGGAGCCTGTGCCTATCTCAGGCGTCATTGGGCATCAAGGCAGGATACACCCTGGACGGAGTGCCAACCCATCGCAGGGCACACACTCTACATGAATTAATTTTTTAAAATGTTTAACAAAAAAATAATAATAGCTTATCCACCATGTTTGCTGTTTTGAACAATAAACAGCATCAGATTTATTTCAATGCCTTCTGGATAATTTCTATTCCAGAGTCATTCCCACTCTGTCTGCTAGTCACATTTCACTCCATGACATGAGCTTCTTAAGTGGGACACAATTATGGAAAAGGGTGAGGGAACGTCAACAAGAGTGCTTTAAAAAAAAAAAGTACTGGAACTGGAAACTTTCATTTTCTTTTCCTTAAATAACATGTAAATCCCTTATGGTTAAAACTGTGCTGGTGAAAACTGGTTTAAGATTGAATAAATAATGAAAAGAAAAAGAGATTTAAAGACTTGTGCCTTTATTTCTGAATCAGGAGAAAATTGAACAATACTTAAACACAATATACTGTATTAGTGAACTTTTAAACAGGTCGTCTATTGTTGATCTGAGTCACCTTGATAATACACTCCTGAATCAGTTCTGTGCTGTCGGAATGTGAAATTATAACACTGCAGTGGTCACCATAAGCCTCTGATGATTCATTTCTTCATTTCTTTATTCCTAAGCAACTTTTGTTGATCAAGAACATAGCTAATACACAGATATTCACACAGAAAGTTATGTAATCAATAAAGCTTAATTGATTAGCAAACTGTTGTGTGCTTCATTCTTTATATATTCAATATCCTAAATATGTATATATGAATTTATATAGAATAAAGAATAGAAAATGGGGTTTATGACAAGTCACAACACGGGCAATGGCAACATGACCTGAGATGGCAAAATGAACTCTGGTATGAAACCCGCAGCTATAGGTAGCTAAAGACGTTGAAAACTCTTCATAACTCTTGTTTATAATGTTATAATGAACAGAGCAATAAATAAGTCTTCATTGGTGCATGAAGAATCATAAAAAATGCTTCGAATGTGGTTCTGATCTAGTCACTGAATATGCATAACTCATAACTGTTTGTACCAATAATTAAAGTTATACATTCAGTATTGTGAATATTAAATTAATCCTGATCTTGCCAGCATTCAGTGCTCTAACACTTAAGTTCAATAACAGATTCTTCCACATGAAACAATATGATTGTGTCCCCTTATATTAAGGAAATTATTTAATATTTCACACACACACACACACACACATATATATACAGTGGGGCAAGAAAGTATTTAGTCAGCCACCAATTGTGCAAGTTCTCCCACTTAAAAAGATGAGAGAGGCCTGTAATTTTCATCATAGGTACACTTCAACTATGAGAGACAGAATGAGAAAAAAAAATCCAGAAAAATCACATTGTCTGATTTTTAAAGAATTTATTTGCAAGTTCTGGTGGAAAATAAGTATTTGGTCAATAACAAAAGTTCATCTCAATACTTTGTTATATACCTTTTGTTGGCAATGACAGAGGTCAAACGTTTTCTGTAAGTCGCCACAAGGTTTTTACACACTGTTGCTGGTAGTTTGGCCCATTCCTCCATGCAGATCTCCTCTAGAGCAGTGATGTTTTGGGGCTGTCGCTGGGCAACACGGATTTTCAACTCCCTCCAAAGATTTTCTATGGGGTTGAGATCTGGAGACTGGCTCGGCCACTCCAGGACCTTGAAATGCTTCTTACGAAGCCACTCCTTCATTGCCCGGGTGGTGTGTTTGGGATCATTGTCATGCTGAAAGACCCAACCACGATTCATCTTCAATGCCCTTGCTGATGGAAGGAGGTTTTTAATCAAAATCTCATGATACATGGCCCCATTCATTCTTTCCTTTACACGGATCAGTCGTCCTGGTCCCTTTGCAGAAAAACAGCCCCAAAGCATGATGTTTCCACCCCCATGCTTCACAGTAGGTATGGTGTTCTTTGGATGCAACTCAGCATTCTTTCTCCTCCAAACATGACAAGTTGAGTTTTTACCAAAAAGTTCTATTTTGGTTTCATCTGACCATATGACATTCTCCCAATCCTCTTCTGGATCATCCAAATGCTCTCTAGCAAACTTCAGACGGGCCCGGACATGTACTGGCTTAAGCAGGGGGACACGTCTGGCACTGCAGGATTTGAGTCCCTGGTGGTGTAGTGTGTTACTGATGGTAGCCTTTGTTACTTTGGTCCCAGCTCTCTGCAGGTCATTCACTAGGTCCCCCCGTGTGGTTCTGGAATTTTTGCTCACCATTCTTGTGATCATTTTGACCCCACGGGGTGAGATCTTGCGTGGAGCCCCAGATCGAGGGAGATTATCAGTGGTCTTGTATGTCTTCCATTTTCTAATAATTGCTCCCACAGTTGATTTCTTCACACCAAGCTGCTTACCTATTGCAGATTCAGTCTTCCCAGCCTGGTGCAGGTCTACAATTTTGTTTCTGGTGTCCTTTGACAGCTCTTTGGTCTTGGCCATAGTGGAGTTTGGAGTCTGACTGTTTGAGGTTGTGGACAGGTGTCTTTTATACTGATAACGAGTTCAAACAGGTGCCATTAATACAGGTAACGAGTGGAGGACAGAGGAGCCTCTTAAAGAAGAAGTTACAGGTCTGTGAGAGCCAGAAATCTTGCTTTTTTGTAGGTGACCAAATACTTATTTTCCACCATAATTTGCAAATAAATTCTTTAAAAATCAGACAATGTGATTTTCTGGATTTTTTTTTCTCATTCTGTCTCTCATAGTTGAAGTGTACCTATGATGAAAATTACAGGCCTCTCTCATCTTTTTAAGTGGGAGAACTTGCACAATTGGTGGCTGACTAAATACTTTTTTGCCCCACTGTATATATATATATATATATATATATATATATATATATATATATATATATTTTTTTAAAAATATGAATATATGGAGAAAGGTGATTTAAAAAAACAAACAAACAAAAAAATACTGTTATAGTCAGACCATCTTGCTAGCTTACGCATACATCTCACCCATATGAGCTTGTTGAACAGCCCATTCCAAATTTAGTCACTTCTTTACTGTTAATAATTACCTCCACCTTTCCAGGAAGGTGTTCCACTAGATTTTGGTGAAAGGTGTCTGTGGGGATTAAGGTTAGTCACTGATGCCAGCAGATGAAGTCTGGGGTGCAGACAACATTCCAGTTCATCTCAAAGTTGTTGAGGTGAAGGCCACTTGAGCTCTTCTACTCCAAACATGGCAAACCATGTCTTCATTGAGCTCGCTTTGTGACACTGAAGGGAAATGCAGCATACAAGACATTCTATTCAACTGTGTGGTAACAGTTTGGAAGAACCACATATGGGAGTGGTGGTCAAGTGTCCACAAACGTTTTTCAGACAACTTTTGATTTATGGTGCATTATCATGCTGTAAGTAGCCATTAGAAGATGGGTAAATTGTGGTGCATGAACGAGTACATGTTGTCAGCAACAGTATTAATATAGACTTGTGGCATTCATGCAATTCTTCTTCCTCTTCTTTCGGCTTCTCCCTTCAGGGGTCGCCACAGCGAATAATCTCTCTCCACCTATCCCTATCTTCTGCATCCTCAACCCTTGCACCCACTAGCTTCATATCCTCATTAATTACATCCATATACCTCCTCTTTGGCCTTCCTCTTTGCCTCCTGCCTGGCAGCTCCATGTCCAACATTCTCCTACCAATATACTCACTCTCCCTCCTCTGAACATGTCCAAACCATCTTAATCTGGCCTCCCTAACTTTGTCCCCCAAACGTCCAACATGAGCTGTCCCTCTGATGTACTCGTTCCTAATCCTGTCCAACCTTGTCACTCCCAAAGAGAACCTCAACATCTTCAGCTCTGCTACCTCTAGCTCTGACTCCTGTCTCTTCCTCAGTGACACTGTCTCTAAACCATACAGCATGGCCGGTCTCACCACTGTCCTGTACACCTTCCCCTTGATTCTCGCTGATATTTTCTGATCACACAGAACTCCCGACACCTTTCTCCACCCATTCCAACCTGCCTGCACTCGCTCCTTTACCTCTTTCCCACACTCTCCATTACTCTGGACTGTTGACCCCAAGTACTTAAACTCCTGTACCTTCTTCACCTCTTCACCCTGTAACCTTACTGTTCCACTTCCCTCCCTTTCATTCACACACATGTACTCAGTCTTACTACGACTGACTTTCATCCCTCTTCTCTCCAGCGCAAACCTCCACCTCTCCAGGTTTTCCTCCACTTGCTCCCTGCTCTCACTACAGATCACAATGTCATCTGCAAACATCATTGTCCAAGGAGACTCCTGTCTGACCTCCTCTGACAACTGGTCCATCACTATAGCAAACAGGAAGGGGCTCAGAGCCGATCCCTGATGCAGTCCCACCTCCACATTGAACTCCTCTGTCTGACCTACAGCACACCTCACCACTGTCCTGCTCCTCTCATACATGTCCTGCACCACTCTGACATACTTCTCTGCTACTCCTGACTTCCTCATACAGTACCACAGCTCTTCTCTTGGCACCCTGTCATACGCTTTCTCCAAGTCTACAAACACACAGTGCAACTCCCTCTGACCATCCCTATACTTCTCCATCAAAATTCTCAGAGCAAAAATTGCATCTGTTGTGCTCTTTCTGGGCATGAAGCCATACTGCTGCTCACAAATTTCCACAACCTTCCTTAACCTAGCTTCCACTACTCTTTCCCATACCTTCATTGTATGGCTCATCAACTTTATCCCCCTATAGTTGCTGCAACTCTGCACATCACCCTTATTCTTAAAGATCGGCACTAACACACTTCTTCTCCATTCCTCAGGCATCCTCTCACTCTCTAAAACCCTGTTGAACAAACTAGCTAAAAATTCCACTGCTGCCTCTCCCAAACACTTCCAGACCTCCACCGGGATGTCGTCAGGACCAACTGCCTTCCCACTTTTCATCCTCTTCAAAGCCTTCCTGACTTCATCCTTTCTAATCTTATCTACTTTCTGTTCCACAGAGTTCACCCCTTCTACTCTTTTTTCCCTCTCATTTTCCTCATTCATCAGCTCCTCAAAGTATTCCTTCCATCTCCTCTGTACACTCTCCTCACTTGTGAGCACCCTTCCATCTCTATCCTTAATAACTCTAACTTGCTGCACATCCTTCCCATCTCGATCCCTCTGCCTAGCTATCCTGTACAAGTCCTTCTCTCCTTCTCTAGTGTCTAACCTAGTGTACAACTCGTCATATGCCTTCTGCTTGGCCTTAGACACCTCCCTCTTCACTCTGCGCTGTAACTCCTTGTATTCCTGTCTATTCTCTTCAGTCCTGTCCATGTCCCACTTCTTCTTGGCTAACCTCTTCCTCTGGATACTATCCTGAACTTCCTCATTCCACCACCAAGTCTCCTTATCTTCTTTCCTCCTTCCAGATGACACACCCAGCACCTTTCTCCCTGTCTCCCTGATCACTTCTGCTGTAGTTTCCCAGTCATCTGGCAGCACTACCTGACCACCCAGAGCCTGCCTCAACTTCTGTCTAAATTCCTCACAACATTCCTCCTTTTTCAGCTTCCACCACTTGGTTTTCTTCTCTATCTCTGACCTCTTCTTCTTACAGACCATCAGAGTCATCCTACACACCACCATCCTATGCTGTCTGGCTACACTCTCTCCCACTACCACTTTACAGTCACTAATCTCTTTCAGATTGCCTCTTCTACATAGGATGTAGTCTACCTGTGTGCTCCTACCTCCACTCTTGTAAGTCACTCTATGCTCCTCCCTCTTCTGAAAATAAGTGTTAACCACACCCATGTCCATCCTCTTAGCAAAGTCCACTACCATCTGTCCTTCAAGGTTCCTTTCCTTAACTCCAAACTTGCCCATCACCTCCTCATCACCTGTGTTCCCCTCACCAACATGTCCATTAAAATCTGCTCCTATCACCACTCTCTCACCCGTGGGAATACTCTCCATCACCTCATCTAATTCACTCCAGAATCTCTCTTTCTCCTCCAACTCACAACCTACCTGTGGGGCATAACCACTAACAACATTCAACATCACCCCTTCAATCTCTAACTTCAGACTCATCACCCTGTCTGACACTCTCTTCACCTCCAGGACATTCCTCACAAACTCCTCCTTCAGGACCACACCTACCCCATTTCTCTTACTATCCACACCATAATAAAACAGCTTGAATCCTGCTCCTATACTACGAGCCTTGCTACCCTTCCACCTGGTCTCCTGTACACACAGTATATCCACCTTCCTTCTCTCCATCACATCAGCCAGCTCTCTACCTTTCCCTGTCATAGTACCAACATTCAGAGTTCCTATTCTCAGTCCTACACTCTTACCTTTCCTCTTCTCTCTCTGTCTGCGCACTCTCCTCCCTCCTCTACTTCTTCGACCAATAGTAGCCCAATGGCGCCGATGGCGGTCGTTGTTAACCCGGGCCTCGACCGATCCGGTATGAAATTCGTACTGACGATTCGCATGGTTAAATTTGGCAATGTTTTACGCCGGATGCCCTTCCTGACGCAACCCTCTCTATTTATCCGGGCTTGGGACCGGCACAGAAGTCACTGGACTGTGACCCCCATGGCTAGATTGCATTCATGCAATTATTAACTGGTATGAACTGGGCTAAAGTGTGCCAAGGAAATTTTCCCCACACCATTATACCACCTACACCATGCTGGACTGATGACATTACAAGGCAAGATGTATCCATGGATTCATGCTGTTGGCACCAGCTTCTGACCCTACCATTTATGTGCCTCAGCAGAAGTCGAGATTTATAGGTTCATCAGTTTTGGTCAGCCTGTGACCACTGCACCCTCTGATTTTTGATTTTGGGTAATGGCAATGGAATCAGGCGTAGTCTTCTACTGTTGTAGCCCATTATCCTTAAGTTCAATGTGGTGTGCACTTTGATATGGTTTTCTGTTCAGCACCATTTTACAGAATGGTTATCTGAGTTGTTGTAGCCTTTCTGTCAGCTCAAACCAGTCTAGCCATTCTCCATTACCCTCTTTCATCAAGAAGAAGCTTCAGTCTGCAGGCCTGCTGTTCACTGGATGTTTTTTCTTTCTTGCACCATTCGGAGTAAACTTTAGAGAATGTTCTGTGTGAAAATCCCAGGAGATCAGAATAGAAAAATACTAAAACCAACCCATCTGGAAGGAACAATCAAGGCATGGTCAAAATCACTGAGATTACTTTATTTATTTATTTATTTTTACCATTCTTACAGTTGATTACCCAAACATGCTGTCGTGCACTGGCATGATCTGATGCATTGCACTGCTGCTACATGGTTGGCTAATTAGATTATTGCATAAATAAATAAATAAATAAATAAATATATATATATATATATATGCCCTGCGATGGGTTGGCACTCCGTCCAGAGTGTATCCTGCCTTGATGACCTATGACGCCTGAGATAGGCACAGGCTCCCCGTGACCCGAGTGTAGTTCGGATAAGCGGCAGACAATGAATGAATGAATATATATATATATATATATATACAGGAGTCTCTAATAAATTGCTTAGTATGTGTAAGTCATAATTTATTTTTACTCATTACATTACAGTAGTGTGTGTGTTTCTGCCAATCACATTATGCTAGTATACAAACCCGATTCCAAAAAAGTTGGGACACTGTACAAATTGTGAATAAAAAAGGAATGCAATAATTTACAAATCTCATAAACTTATATTTTATTCACAATAGAATATAGATAACATATCAAATGTTGAAAGTGAGACATTTTGAAATGTCATGCCAAATATTGGCTCATTTTGGATTTCATGAGAGCTACACATTCCAAAAAAGTTGGGACAGGTAGCAATAAGAGGCCGGAAAAGTTAAATGTACATATAAGGAACAGCTGGAGGACCAATTTGCAACTTATTAGGTCAATTGGCAACATGATTGGGTATAAAAAGAGCCTCTCAGAGTGGCAGTGTCTCTCAGAAGTCAAGATGGGCAGAGGATCACCAATTCCCCCCAATGCTGCGGCGAAAAATAGTGGAGCAACATCAGAAAGGAGTTTCTCAGAGAAAAATTGTAAAGAGTTTGAAGTTATCCTCATCTACAGTGCATAATATCATCCAAAGATTCAGAGAATCTGGAACAATCTCTGTGCGTAAGGGTCAAGGCCGGAAAACCATGCTGGATGCCCGTGATCTTCGGGCCCTTAGACGGCACTGCATCACATACAGGAATGCTACTGTAATGGAAATCACAACATGGGCTCAGGAATACTTCCAGAAAACATTGTCGGTGAACACAATCCACCGTGCCATTCGCCGTTGCCGGCTAAAACTCTATAGGTCAAAAAAGAAGCCATATCTAAACATGATCCAGAAGCGCAGGCGTTTTCTCTGGGCCAAGGCTCATTTAAAATGAACTGTGGCAAAGTGGAAACTGTTCTGTGGTCAGACCAATCAAAATTTGAAGTTCTTTTTGGAAAACTGGGACGCCATGTCATCTAAAGAGGACAAGGACAACCCAAGTTGTTATCAGCGCTCAGTTCAGAAGCCTGCATC